>OZ018335.1:77964604-77967104 GCA_963969495.1 Ceratothoa steindachneri
TCTCTCTTTCTCTCTCTTTCTCTCTCTTTCTCTCTTTCTCTCTTTCTCTCTTTCTCTCTTTCTCTCTTTCTCTCTTTCTCTCTTTCTCTCTTTCTCTCTTTCTCTCTTTCTCTCTCTCTCTCTCTCTCTCTCTCTCTCTCTCTCTCTCTCTCTCTCTCTCTCTCTCTCTCTCTCTCTCTCTCTCTCTCTCTCTCTCTGGTTTAATAATGACATCAAACGAGCAATTAGAGATAGGAACCGTCTCCACACATTATTAAAACACAATAGAAGCTATCAAGTTAACCAACAATATAACACTAGCAGAAGAAAGGTTAAAACACTCATAAGATCAAAGAAACGTCAATACGAAATCGAGATAGCAAAAGCAAGCACCACTAATCCCAAACACTTCTATACTTATATCAATAGAAATAGGCAAATGAGAAGCGGGATTGGCCCCTTGAAAAACCAGTTGGGTGAAATTATTTCAGATGATATGGGTATGGCTAATATCTTAAACGAGTTTTTTAGTTCAGTCTTCACCTTAGGATATACTAATAACGATAACAACGAGTCTATACAGGTCAGACACCCATCACTAAGGAGCCTGGAAGTAAATCCGCAACTAGTAATTGATAAATTAAAGAAAATGAACTCGTACAAGACTCCTGGTCCTGATAAATTTTACCCTAGAATCTTAAAACATGTCCATAATGAGTTAGCAGAGTCACTTGCTCTCATTTTTAACAAATCTCTCGAGCATGGGGTCGTCCCTGATGATTGGAGGAAAGCTAACGTCACACCTATCTTTAAGAAGGGATGTAAAAACCAGGCCAGTAATTACAGACCCATTAGCTTAACCTCAATAGTTGGAAAGTTGCTCGAAACGATCATTAGAGACAAGCTAGTAGAGTTCCTCGAAAACAATAACCTTATACGTGATAGCCAGCATGGTTTTAGGTCTAAGAGATCGTGCTTAACAAACCTAATTGACTTTTACCATAACCTTTTCAACCTATATAACGATACTAAATCATTAGATATAATTTACCTAGATTTCAAAAAGGCATTTGACAAAATTCCACATCAGAAACTCATGAACAAAGTGCGTACGCTAGGAATTAACGGTAATATATACGGATGGATTAGTAGCTGGTTAAAAAACAGGAAGCAGAGAGTGATAATAAATGGCGTGGAATCGGACTGGGTATCTGTTACCAGCGGTGTTCCCCAGGGATCAGTCCTGGGGCCTATTTTATTTACTATATACATCAATGACATAGACGTTGGAATAAATAATATCATATCTAAATTTGCAGATGACACGAAAATAGGTAACTCAGTACTATGCGAAGATGACAGGGCTAGCCTGCAGGCTGATATAAATAAAATTACCGAATGGTCTGAGAAATGGCAAATGCCATTTAATATCGACAAATGCCAAATCCTTCAGTGCGGAACAAAAAACAAAAAATACACCTATACAATGCAAGGCGGCTTAATAAACACAACCCCGCAGGTTAAAGATTTAGGAGTAATAATTACAGAAAACTTAAAAACATCAAACCAATGCGCAGCTGCTGCAAACAAAGCTAACACAGCACTAGGATTTATAAAAAGAAACTTTACTTATAAAAGCGAGGAGATAATTATGCCACTATATAAAAGTATTGTCAGGCCCCATCTCGAATACGCTGTACAGTTCTGGGCCCCTTACTTAATAAAAGACATAGATAAATTAGAAGCTGTACAACACAGAGCGACAAAACTTATCCCGTCAGTACGTAACAAACCTTACCACGAGAGGCTAAAAAAACTCAATCTATTTTCCGTCAGAAAACGAAGACTAAGGGGGCAGCTTATAGAGTGCTTCAAAATACTTAAAGGATTTAACAACGTTAATGCCAATAACTTGTTCACACTGACAGGGGAGTGTCCCACCCGTGGACATGATTCAAAACTTCAGGGTAAAAGAGCCACTATGGATGTAATAAAAAACTTCTTCACTTACTCGATTATTAATGATTGGAATAATTTGCCAAACGCAGTAGTGGACAGCAGAACTATAGATTCATTTAAAATGAGATTAGACAAACACTTAACAAATATTGGAATTGTTTAGCATAAGCTACAAAATAAAATAATATTACAAAAATATAACTCTTTCAGGTTTATGTAAGTGGTTTTCATATTCATTTCATTTAATTACTATTCAATGCAAATTTCCTTCAGGTACTGTCTTCTTACACCTGCAAGGTACTTTTCCCAAATTATTTCATGTACGGCTTTTGCCGGAGGGAGTGGAGGGTGGGGAGAGCCTAAAACTTTTCTATCCTTTACTTCTACTATTCTATGTGTAAGTGGCAGTAGATTTAAGGCCAGATCACCTTAGTCTGGGCCGTAAGGCCCGTGTGATCTGTGTATCTATGTAACTCTATGTAACTCTCTCTCTCTCTATCGAGCTGGACTGACTGACGTGAGGCTAGAAGTGTGCGATGCCGTTGAAGACTCGTGGAATAGT
>OZ018335.1:77972104-78283035 GCA_963969495.1 Ceratothoa steindachneri
TGTACCTACGTATAATTTGTTAGCAGTCAATTTAATTCATTTTTTTATTTTGATGTAAATAATACTGTTAATACTTTTATGTGTGTATTCATTTAACCCCTTGCGGATACCTCGTAATTTAGCACCGTCCTGATAAATTCTGGTGAATTTCTGGTATGCCTTTAGATCCCTGGTCTTCTATAAATTCCTTTTGTGTGTTTTATTTGAACCGTGTAAACCGGGTTCTGCGATAGTCTTTACAATGATAAATTCAAATACTTTAAATTTTCTATTTTGTATTTTGAGTTGTTGCATTTAAACATTATCATTTTTGGTCCAGGTTTTTTTGGTTAAATTTTTTACTTTCCCTCATGACTGTAAATATTCATTTTGCTTAAAAGGGGAGCAGAGTTAGGATTACATCCTTACCTATAATCCACATCCAAATGTACTATATTATTATTATTATAATAATAAGAAAAATATTAATGATAATAATAATAATAATGATAATAATAATCATGATATAATAATAATAATAATAATAATAATAATAATAATAATAATTAAAAGATTATCAGATAAGCATGAAATAAGAGCTTAGAAATTCACACAAATGCGCATTATCTTCCAAAGCTAAATTGCAGTATATTTCGCAGGCCTGACCCCGCCTTCCTGCTTCAGCTAACCCTTATGGCAACAACAAGCAATCTTCCCTCATAAATATTAAAATTCTTTAATACCATCGACTAATTTCGTGTGGTTTCACTGTTTTTTGTGCAAAAGACATTCTTGTTAAATCCTGTCGGGCTCCACCTCTAATCACCTTGAATTATATATTATTCAAATGTATTCACAATGGCTTAGTTGTAAGAAATTTCCCCCCAATTAACCTTATGATAAAGTTAACTGGAGAGTTATTGTAAAAACCATCCCACTGTGTTCAATGCTCTATATAACCATTGACTAAATTGTAAAAATCTAAAAAAAACTTAGTAACTAAATCAAATATAATTGGACCATAATTATAAAACCCCTCCTACTATGTTTAATATTCTATGTAACCATACCCACCTGAAATGAGCATGTAAAAAATTATAAAACTTCTTGTGTGAGAGAAAAGACTCTCAGACATAAATCCACCACCTTAAAATTGTCTCATTACGTCCTTCTGTCCCGTGTAATTCGACATAACCGATTCATATCTTAAAGCGACTGGTATTCTCCTTTTCCGTCGGGCATCGTGCCTTCTCCACTCGCATAAGCTCTTGTTACCGGCCGTAAACTGGCGCAATCTTCCTCCTTTCGTATAAAACAACGTTACCAGCCGTTAACTGGCGTAATTTTCCATGTTAGTCGTAACATTATATAGTTATATAATTTTAACCAGTTTAATACTTCGTTGGGGCACTTTTATCTTTAATTGCAACCATAATTCTTCGTGTCATGGATTTCGCCATTTTTCGCAAAATTCTGATGCTATTTTCCCTTACAACTTGCAAATTTTAATACAGTTCTGTTTTAATTGTAATTGTGGTACTTCTTATTGATTTTCCAACCACTGCCCATACGTATTCATCTCCTAAACATTTCCACTTCCTCGATCTTCCCCAATTTCTTTTCTTATCTTTCTTACAAAGAAAAATCATTATTTAGTATCTGAAACGATCTAATTTAATGAAACAAAATATTCATGTCAGGCATTTATTAATAAAAGATATGTTTAAAAGACCTCACCAAATTTCGAGGCATTACTTGAATGGCAGTGATTTCAGTGGTGATGATTAAGACGAATATTGGATCTGACGTCTTTTGGGCAACTGAATATAGCGTTGATGAACCAGATTGAGGCATGATAGTAACAAAAATTGTTGAAGAACTTATATTTCCAATCTTCACAGATGTTGGCACAAGAGGTGTAGTTGATGGCAGCATCTTGAGCATTCCATACATGAGGGGCAAAGAGAGAAGTGTAATAACGCACATTCAAAGAAATAAAGGCGTTACTGGGCAATGTAATTGACTGCTCAATTAGTTTGAAGGTGCCACTAACATACACCTACTAAATTTTCTAATGTGAATATAATTGTGGCATTTACACACTAGATAATGGTATTGTTAAAAAATATCCATTTTTTTGTGTAGAGATGAGAAACTAGTACAAATGAGTAAAATCGACTTTGTTCTTATCTAAACCTTTAAATATGTCCAATTGTCTATAAGAGTAATATTCTTGAAACCTCTCTATCAAACTCATTTCCTTTCCAAAATGCGACTCACTTTTGTTCATAGAAATAAATATAAAAAAAACCGTATGTGTATTTAATGGCTCAATTTTAGGCAAGGGGTTGCCAATCTTTCGCATTTCTGTAATGTTCTAATTATTAAATTTTGTTGTCATTATGTAAAAGCCGATAACAAACAATTAGTACTCATACATGTTTTAAATAGTTTTTAATTTAAAATTTTCCTCTTAAACCCTTTTTTGCATCTCGGTTGGGGCTATGTGCCACTGTTCACAGACCGCTGAACTCGGTTCTTAATCCTATAGCGAACTTTTGCTTGTAGGCTTTGACCGTCGAAAAGACTCACGCCCCTCCCGAATTTGGCGTCTTACTCTGTCCATAGGTCTGCCCTGTATCACAGCTTGGCACGGGAGGATTAGCATTCGGGTAAACCTGGAAGATTCCATGTCGGACGGCGTCACCCTCTTAATTTTTGTAACCTCTGCCCTTGCCACCAAAAGACAGCTTGTCAAGACTCACTCAGGCGTCGTGCAGTCCAGTTTAATTGGGAAAGATGCTTCTAACCATCTCAGTCCCACCCTTTCTCTTTTCCTCAGTATAAATTCTCCCTTATTTGATACCAAATAACGGTGAGGTATTTCTAGGATATTAATTCAAACACTTTCCCTCTATTCTAACCACGATTTTTCTCTCTTTATTTAAGCAAATAGCCTTAAGTAAAGAATTGGATTCCTGAGCTAAATATCGCTTCCAAAAAGCTCTGAAAAAGCAAAGTCGCGTTTTTAATTAAGTGATTATCTTACCCCCTGTTTTCCTTTTCCCCTTGGACATTGTCTTAATTGACCAGTAAGTCAACCAGTACGTTGGGTCGGATTTCTATCAAAGGCGTAAGAAATAACTTTACGTTGTTTGTTTATTGCATTTAAATTAAATTTATCTCCGTATCCTGGGACTTTTTTCCTAGAAAAAATTGGGATTTTTTATAGATATTTTCTTACTTTTTTACCACCACCGAATTATTAGCTGCTGTCGGTAAGTTGTTATACAAGTTAAAAAGCAATTCATATCACCAGAAAAAATAATGAAATTCTCGAGACCTCTTTGGTAAATGAGGGGAGAAGGGTGAATTCAGCGAAAGTTAAGCAACTTCTTCCGAGAAAAGTTTGCTTGGGAGTTTTTGTTTTGGTGCCTTCCTTAATTTGCTTAAAATCTTTTCAACCCAGAGTCGAATGGAATCAAAGTAAGGCGAAAAATAACCTATAATTCTTATGCACATTAAAGCCGCATGTACTTTTAAATTATTGAATTAGTCGTAAAATATGGGCCATTTATTTATTTAGTTTTAATAGGTGATAAAAAGGGACTAAAAGAAACGAAATTCCAAAATAAAAAGAAGGGACAAATGAAGGGCCACTTGGACTATATGAAGGATAGTACTTCACGCGCTCGCAGCAGCAATTGAGAAAAGGCTTTGGCCCCAAAGACAGCTGGAAGTCTGCTGACGTGGAGTTTAAAGAGATATAAACCATTAAATGTATATTTATTTTCTCATAGGGAGTGTTTAACTATTCTTAGAAATTCCTTGAGGATTCTTTATCAGAGCCATTTCCTTATTTTGCATAGAACCTGTCTCCTATTTCATGAGAGCATGCAAAAGCGTGGGCTGCACAAGTGGTTATCGTAGAGAGATTTCCTGAAGTCTCAAAGATTTAAAAGTGTTCACGTAATTTTGACGTATCAATAATCTTGAATTGTGACATAATTTCCGTGTGGATAATATTAGATTTTTCAGGTTAATTAACTTAAGTAAAAAAATAATCCATTAAGAAAAGTTGAAGAATAGAATAAGATTCAGTAACTGGGTGGAAATATTCGCACAATTAAAAAGTGAGATCATTTCCTTTGAAAAGGAAGGTTGACCGCAGAATCTTTCTGAGAATAAGAGGATCTAATAACCGAGAAAGAGGAACAACAACCACAGAGAGACGATCAAATACCACAAAAGAGGATCAAATGCCATATATAGATGATCAAATACCGCAGGAAAAAGATCAAATAACACAGTAAAAAGATCAAACAACCCAGAAAGAGAAAGAACTACCTCAGAAGAAGGATCAAATACCCCAGGATGAAGATCAACTAACCCATAAAGAGAAACAAATATATCAGAAGGAGGATCAACTCTCCCATAAATGGGATCTACTTCGCCGGAAAGACACACAAATACCCAAGATGCAAGATACAGGATCAAATTGCAAAACTAAAAGATAAATTATGCCAAAAAGAACAAGTTGAAAATAAAGAGGAATTAATACCAAGGAAATGTAATCAAATACCACAGAAGAAGGCTAAAATACCCCAAAAGGAAGAGAAAATGCACAAACACAAACATTAACTGCCAAAAAGAAGGATCAAATACCACGAAAGAACGAAAAGATGATCAAATGCTCTAGAAAGAGAATAAAATAAGCCAGAAAGAGGCGCAAATACTCTCTGAAGAAGAAATAATACCACGGAAAGGTGAATCAATACCCCAGAAGTAAATTCAATACCCTTTGAGGAGGATCAAATACACATAAAGAAGATCAAATATCCCAGAAAGTGGAACAAGTAATTAGGAGGGGGATCAATTATCTCAGATTTAGGATCAAATAACCAAGAAGCAATATATAATACAAATTGAAAAGAGCATCAAATACACGTGAAGGAAAATAAAATGCCTAAAATAGCATCAAATGGCATGAAAGAAGATCAAATACCTTAGAATTAGGATCAATCAGCCGAAATGGAAGAGAAAATAGTGAAATAAAAGAGCATCAAATACCCAAAAGGAGGATCAAATACCTCAGAAAGGCAAAAATGAGGATAAACCACCTCAGAAAGATAATAAAAAGCCCCAGAAGGAGGAGGCAAATATTCTAAAAGAAGAATCAAATAATTCAGAAGGAGGATCAAATACTCCATAAGAAGAATCAAATATCGAAGAAAGACGATCACATCCACCAGAAGGAGAAGCAATGACTCTAGATGGAGAATGAAATACCCCTAAAGAGGATCAAATATCACAAAAAGAGGAAAAAATATTTGAGAAAGAAGATCACATTACCCTAAAAGAGAATAAAACACTCAAGAAGAGACCTCAACTACTCAAGACAGAGGCTCAACCACCCCCTGTAGGAGGCTCAAATATCCCAGAAAAAAAGAGTTAGTTGAAAACGCATAAGTTAAAAGCAGCAAATTAACTACAGATAGTTACAAAAGCGAAGTTTCCTTTAAATCAATTAACGGAAAGATTTATCCACTCGGATAACCTGTGGCCTAAAAAACTCAGTTCAAGCAGGGCTTGTTGGCCTTCGCAGGCACCACACGACCTTTCCATTCTGCATTAATCAGAATTATTCGAAAATTGTGTAAATATTGACTTATATTTAAATTTCACTTGCTCCTACAATTAGTTTTACCATATTTATTGTATATATATATATATATATATATATATATATATATATATATATACATACATACATACATACATACATACATATAGGGTGTTCGAGCTAAATATGGCCATTTTTAATGTCTCTTTTTTTCAGGAGCATGTTAATGCTCATCAGCCTTAGATAGCATACAGAGTATAGTTTTAGTTGAGCAAAAGTTAGCTGAAAGAGAGTCACTTGTATCATGATCATTTTCGCCCGGTATCAAAATGCCGACTTCATGACTGGCGATCAATAATGCTATGTTGACACAGCAAAGGCTGTAAGACGTGACATGGTCAGCTGCCACGAAGAATTCGAAGCCGTGACGAGCAGAAAGGAACACATCAGGCGTTTTGACAGCGTCTGTAACCCAGAATACATCCGACAACTGCAGGACAAGGAGATGGAAAACCCGACCAAGAGAATCTGAGCTTTTTCGAGAGAGATGGATGTTGGAGTAGCCACCATGAAGCTGGACCTTAATATGGACCTACATTACTCTACGTAACAGGGGCGCAAGGGGCACTTTCGGATAGCCATGTCCAAGCAAAACTGTTTGACGAGGTCAAAGAAGTTTCTGAACAAATTGAACTATCCTATTGAGATGGGGAAGACTTGGATTTTTCTTAAGTGAGAACCCCTGCCAGTACCAGTTGCCTAAAACGGAGAACAACAGGTGACTCTTCTAAAGTCAATGCTAAAATCTACGTATTATGAAAACCAAGTTCCGCCAAACTTTGATGGTTTATGGGTTGGTCTCCATTGAAAGATACACCATGCCCCTCACATCTTTGAGCAGAGTCTTAGACTCAATTATTTACCCATTTTGAGGTGCTGGACACTGTGGTCAAATCCTGGGTGGAGAGGATTGCTACGAAAGGCCATACATCCGGAAAGAGTCATAAGTGGTTGTCGAAGAATTTCTATGCTTCCATCAGCACCACTTTCCGCCACCATAGTTCTCTCGATTGTAATCCCAGTATAGTTAACCTTCCCTAATGTAGTCGAATGAGTAAGGCTAACCTTCCCTAATGTAGTTAAATGAGTAAGCCTAACCTAACCTAATGTGGGTGTCACAAACTGGGGTCAGGTGACATGCCCAGATTCTTTAACCCAAAAGTTTATAGCCAAGAATAGAAGATGCGTCGACTTAAAACGAAAAAACTTTATTTACAAATGTTTGATAAATGAATCGACTTGAAAATGCCGATATATTCCAAGACTAAATTACAACTTTGATAGGTGGAGCTAAGGAATGGCCCTTTGGAACATATAAAAATATTTAGAGTATGGAAGACACAAGAACAAATATGTACACAAAAATAACGCACGTATGATATTCCTATCTATGAGACCACAGAGAAAGAAGGTTGAGCCACAGAAGGAAGCACTCACCGGTAACGTAACTACAATGTACCTACGCGTACAAAAATAAAGAGGCACTCACGACCACCAATATCAGGCCTAGTATGGGCCACACAAAAACAAGGACACCACACCCGGTTGTCCTACCAAAGATGCACGAGAGGCACGGTAAGCTTAGCTCACGGTAACCCTAACTCACGGTAACCCTAACTCACGGTAACCTCTAACTCACGGTAACCCTAACTCACGATAGCCTTAAATAGCAATAACCTTAAAAAGCAATAGCCTTAAATTGCAATAGCCTTCCGAGACGCACGAAACCGGAAAATAAGTACACAAAATCCCCTCTGCTCCCGAACACAACTTTCCTCTCCAAGCACAAAAAAATGGTCTGTCTTCTGTGAAGAATAAAGGCATCGACATTGAATTCCACGTAACACTAACAAATATGGATATTTAAAAATTCCAATGCTACATCAACATACAATGAAAGTTCTTAACTCTAAATATAAAATAACTTTCTTTCATGACAAAATCGTAATAATCTTAATCCAATTTAATATTCAATATAATAATTAGGAGGAAAACTGGCCGATCAAAGTGAACGAAAATTCTAGAACTCCTTTGGATGACGTGTCAGCCTCAATTAAGCGAACGTAGGTCCCACGATATCACGTCACAGCCCTCGTCACAAAATAAAGGCAAATTATCAGGTATTACGTGTGTGACAGTGGGTGTTGCTCCATATTTTTTTTCCACTTCATATGTGAGTCAGAACTTTCTGACCAACCATATATAAGCTCATTTGTAGTAAATTAGAAAATGACGGATAACACATCAGATAAAAGCTATATTTAAAGGAAAATCGGTTAAAATAATCTTGAAAATCCTCATAACACACAATCGATAAATCCACCATAAGTCTCATTCAGTGCTTCAATTTGAGGTCTGAAGCGTTGACTTGCCCGAATCAGATGATCTTTATCAATTTCAGAGACAGTTTGTTGAATGGTGGACAGACTTGAGAAATTGAACGATGTTATGTGAGTGTGATTGACCTCTCGCATGATGATGCCCCTTTAGTCATAATCCAGTGAATCGAGGTCGGGGGTGAGCTAGGAGGCTATGTGCCTGGGAGAACAAGGTCGGGGGATTTGGCAGGCATAAGTTTGTGCAGAGTCTTTTTGGAAGATGTAATTTCTCCCGTTAGGTCCTCTGTATATCCAGGGCCTCATGACTTTTTTCAAAACCTCTGTGTAGGAAGCAACATTGACTGTTAATGTTTTGCTGTTAATGTTGGATTCCTATAAGCAGCTTCCCGTTCTTTTCTAACTTTGGCTACGAAGGACCGTGCAACTTTCAAGAAGCAATCGGTCTCTTTATCATTATGTTGAGCTTTTATGGCAAAGATTACAGCGTGCCTTTTTATTTGCTTCATTACTATAAATACATTTATTATTAATCTAAAAAGAAAAAAATACTTATGAGAAAATTATAAATATTCAGTTATGTCCTCGAAATCCTGACGAACCATATATATATATTTATATATATATATATATATATATATATATATATATATATATATATATATATATATGTGTGTGTGTGTGTGTGTGTGTGAAAGATAATGATAAACCACAATATTTTAATCAAGATTTTATTTATAACTATCGAACTAGTTTCTGCAAGATGCCATTTTCAACTAATAATGAAGAAACTAGGCAATGAACACAGTATATATAAAGTAAGCCACATCCTAAACAAAATGAACCCGCAGGTAACAATCTGGGAAAAACTCAAGTGTATCTGGGGCAAACGACAAGCTAACAAAATTAAATGAAACAGGAAAGAATCTGGAAAGTTGCTAATCTCGGAGAACCATTGTTTCCAGGAGTTTATAAGTACGATTGGCGACTTTATTCGATAAATACTTATTAAATTTGTATTGCCCTTCAGATAAATTGAAATAATCAACTTTGTTAATAAAGATGGATTCCGCAATTCTCCTCTCAATATAATTGTTTGATTTATAAATAATTTTTGCTTGATTGAAATCAATTCTATGGTCGTGCTTTTGCATGTGCGTAAAGAGACTTGAAGAGTTCGTACACCTTCTGATATCAGCTTGATCTTCTTTCATCCTCTTATTAAAGTTGCCAGACTCTGCGATGTATGCTACATTGCAATTACAGCATGGTATACTGTACATATACTCCAGAATCGAGATCGATAATAATTTCATTCTACCAGAAATTCCTAAGTTACGAGTATTTTTAAGGAAATAAAAATGTGGCAATTGCAGCTGGCAATTATTCGCTCAACCTAAGCAAAGAAAAGACCGATACAAAATAGAAAGAACTAAAGTATAGATGAATAGAATTATCGAAAAATTTCATTAGGTTCCGCTGAATGAATGAATCCTTTCAATCCAAGACTCGTGCGTCCGAACTCAGGACTATACGGTAGGAAGAAGGATCGAGCAATAAAAATATCTGTTGGGTCAAAAGATTATTAAAATAATCAAGATTCTTCCATAGGCGACTATGGTTTGAAGTCTGCTTTCTAATTATTATTTTTCTAAATTCTAAATTCTAGTGTCCGAAGGAAGGGGAAAGCTGCCCAGAGACGACTTTTTTTGCGACACATTAAAAGAGGAAAGATCTTAGTATCCTCTTCATCATTTTCCCCACATAAAATAATGTTTCTATTTATAGCCAACAACATAAAACCTTTTAATTTCATTATCACATGTTCTATTCAGCACATATGTGACCACACATACTTTATCCCCACCACGGGGTTCGCTGTGGACAGAGAGACCCCATACACGCGACCCTCACAAACCTTCAACATACAACCCTATCTTAACCTATATCAATCACTTATCCCACTGTCACTTCTTTTCTCTTACTTTCTTACAAATATTAATACGTTATTAGTCGCGGGCGACTCTAAATCTCACTATTTCGGTCGGTCGACCGGTCGGTCCCCGTTTTGCACTTTTATTGTTTTGGTAATAACATTGTAATTATTTGGCCGATCTAAAGGGATTTGAAGCCCTTATGTAGTTTTACATTCTCTTTCAAATGATATAATGGTGAAAGTGGTCCCAAGGTTAGCGAGATAATTACTTTGTAATAACATCATAACTACTTGGCCGATTCTAACGGAATTTGAAACCTTTGTGTTGTTTTACATTCTCTCTCGAATGATATAATATCCAAGATCCTTTCAATGTCAGTCCTGATTTAATAAAAGTTTTGAAAGTACTAAGGTCATATATCAGAATAATTGAGAGCACGCGACTTTTGGTCAGCAGACCTTGTTTCTTGGTATTCCGACTCTATCTCACTATCATATTAATTCTCATATTCTCTTGCACTGCTCTACCATCTGTATTACTTCACTACGTTAATATTCACAACCTCTCTCACACTTTTGCTCACCCCATATAGGGATGACTCATTCGCGCATCATTCATCCCCTCTGCCATTTGCAACACCCCTTTCAGCGCCTCAGTGTCCATTTGCACTCTATTCACATTCAATCCTTCCTTGCATTAACGTTTAGACTAGGTTGCGCTTACACATCTTACATGCACCTACCTACCAGTTTGAGTAGCAATAAAGACTTTCTGGTCATGTAACACATGTTATTAACATCTGGTTGATCCTTAGCACTATTTTTTATGATACGCCGAATAGGTTTAAGACAAAGCCTTGATAAAACCGCACACTTAGTTGTCCGTCGATTTAGGCAATGACGTCACTTCAGGCCCTTAAAATGAATAGCTTGGGCATAGAGAGAAACTTGCATAAATGATGCTTAGATTGGGAAGAGGGTGTGCATTACTAAGCCCACTATCTTGGCACTCCATAGTTTGGCTGGTGGCAAGGTGGTCCAAGACGACCAGCCATTGTGGAGTGCTGCGGGAGACTGTCGAGTCGTTCGTCTAATAACGCTCGCCTAGTGAGGGTCCCTACAGCAGATTTTGCAATTAAGGGTTGATTCCCGTAGTCTTTGGCCAGTCAAGGCCATCCACAAGACATTGCGTCAGGAGTTGGCGAGGGACCAGGGCGTGTCCACACGTTAGGTTTTCATGAGATGTTCCTATTGCTCAATTACATTATAAGCGAATTTTTTCTCTGACTGGTTACTGTTTGTTTTGAAAAAGTAACTACAGCCACCCTATTAATAATTTTTGTGACAAAAAAGTTCTTGAGAATTTTAGTCAACAATAAATTAAGATCATAGTAGATTTCAGTTACTTTGGGCTTTTATTTCTTCTTATAACGACCTTCTGCCCTCATTTCAATTAATTTTTTCTTGAGGACACGAGAGTAGCGGCCTCGCCACTGTTTATTCGTTAAGCTGAAGCTTGCTTATATCACAGCTATCCATCATATATGATGGACGTTCCACAATCCGCCACCCGTAGACGCGCTAGGTAGCCTGCACCTCGGCCCCTGAATATACTGATGAAAATATTTAGGAGCGGGGAGCGGCGGGTAAACCAATTCATCAACAGTCCCAAATACTATCAGTTTACTTTTGGACCCATCTATACAATCGCTTCATGGAATCGTGAAATTACATTTAAAAAAATACTCATCCTCATACAAACCAAGTTAAACGTTACATCGAACATTTAAAAATCCCTCTCGTACTTATCATTAGCAACATGGTCAACACCAACCGAAATAAACATAGCGTCCATCCTTACATAATCTTCAATGATTTCACATTCACACTTCAGGCCAGCATGCGTACTTTTACTTTGCTGAGTACTCCATGGAAAATTATCTTAAGTGGCAAGAGAACAACGGCACATCTCTTTTCCTTTATCAAATCACTAAATCTAGCCATTTATCACCATAACATTCCACCTAAAACTGCGCAAGCCATCTAATAGTTTACTTTAAATTTCATACCTTCATTGATCCTGACATTCTATTAAAAATCCCATAATTTTTTCCTTCTGACTTTCCTTCTAATTCTTGCATTCACCTTTTCCCCCTATACATTAAACTGCGTTACTACCATAGCATTCATTCTTTCCCCGGTTCATGAATTTAAGCAAAAAAAAACAGCGAAGGGAATCTCTGGCAGAATATTTTGTTAAAAAAATTGGTATGGAGAGTGGTGGAGTTATGAGATGTGAAAATATACTGTAAGGGTGGGAATATGAACCTACCGAAACAAATATGAAAAATGTTGGCACAGTCGCAGATGTATATTTCGAGCCTCCTCTAAATAATGATTATCCCTTTGAAATTATTAAAACTAAAAGAAATTTAAGAAAGGAGAGACGAGAAAGGTCAGAATCATATTACGGATATCTTTAATCCGACAAGTCTCCATTTGATTAAGATTTCCTAGATCTTTAAGACGTGGGGCGGAAAAGGGGACCAACCTGGAGGAACTTAGAATCTCTGCAGGGGGAAATAACGAGAGTAAATGTGAGATTTAATTTCACAACCTGACAAGAGCCCAATAGGAATCTCCAATTTTATCTTTCAACCCTTTCTTCAGACAAGTCCTAGTTAATTAATTTATATCTGCCATATTTCTCATCCCGAAACGGATCATTGTTGATTTTCGATTATAAATACGAAGCTAAATGAAATATTTCCTCTTCGTACCTCAAAGAACAACATTAATTTTTCACCCCGACCATTCTTCTCTTCAAAATATTTTAATTATATTTCCTGCTGATCATTTAATGGATTTAGTAGTAAAAACTATTAGTTTTGTGTCACGGAATCCTTTACCATAAGTGGGTAAATGGATTGTCCAAGAAATCCAATTTAAATAGATTATGTCGCGTTAGTCTGGCGAAGTTTTTGTTTTCTTGATGTCACCCTTACGCGTCATCAGGGAAGTCCCAGCTTAGGAATCAAAGAAGTCATCAATTGCCTGGTCGACGCAAAATATCTATGCAGATGAGAATGACTACGGAAAAATGGAGGCCGCCCAAAATGACTACATCCGCATTTATAAAGGATGTTTTACGATGGCGTTATATTGTAGTTTATTTCTATGGGGGGGAATCATTGAGCTTAACTTGAGACGATTCATCGCGAGAGAGCAGGAACGAGAGATCGCCGTTACGGGAGTCAAGTGAGACGAGGAAGCGTCGGAGAAGGGGGGTAGAAGCAGTCGTTGAAGAGACCGTCCCAAACTGCGTCTGCCATTAGGCAGAATTTGGCTCAGAAGAGGCATCGGAAGGCAAACTCGGCGTCGGCGGTGACGACATTAAATAAAAATACAGTGGGGAATGGGAAAATAAAGTTCGGGTGGAATAATAGCTTTGAGAGGGACTCGAGATTGACTTTCCCTGAAGGAGAAACGAGTGGGAATTTATGCAACCGACGAGAGTATTCTCTCCTGTTTCAGAGAGATTGAGAAAAAGAGAATACAAATGAAACAAAGATTTGAATAAAGAGAAATGACTAGGGAAGACTAGGAAGGCAATAGAAAACATGGAATTAAATTTTTATTTGTATCAATAAAATTTGCGAAGTTGTTCAGTATCTTACCACCGGTAGTTAATCATCGAGGTTGCTTACTGGAGTGTTATGATCTGGAGTAAGATACAAATATCTCCATTTTCGTCTCTGATTTCATTTGGAGTCAAATGTCCTACATCATTCCCCATCGGATTCCTTCCTAAAGCAGATTAACACCCCAAGGAGACTGAAAATACGGGAGGCCCAACTTGGTTGTCCTTTGGATGCCTAGAGAGCGATTTTGAGGGGGAAAAATCACAAAGAGGGATATGAGCCACATGTGGTACATAAGTATTCACTCGTTCGTATTCTGAAGTATCGCAACCAAGGCTTGGAATCAGTGGCGTTGAGCACCTCCTGGTTCCTGCGCTCATCAAAATAAATAATAATAAGTAATTTTGCATCACACTCTTCAGGGCCATAAACATTCACAAAGCGCCCGACTATCGAGTAAAGAAAATCTGAGAGAAGCGATGGATGTTAAGAGTGACTTGAAGGCACGAAGGGAGGGGCAAGAGCGTATAAACAGGCATTTGACTACACAATCTAGAGCCAAATATAGAGGGATTACGATCACCGAGGCCTCATATTATTACGAGGAAGAATTAATAAGGGGCCAGAACCCAAGCATGGGGTTCTGAGCGGCTGGTAAAAAATAAGTGAGAATAGGTAATATGAAGCATTGGTAGTTAATACATTATATGTAAGCAAAGGGACCTAAAAGGTGAATTTGTAGGGAATAAAGAGTCAGTTAAGATCGCGAAGAGCAAGAGTTACATGAGAAAAACGTCCCCAGCGATGAAAAGCGGCAATGTTTTGATCAATTGGAGTGGTCTAAGATTGGAAGCCTGTGGTCCAGCGAGTAGGAAGTTGCAGTTGTTAAGGCATGGACAGGGGGGGGGGAGAGGGAGGCAAAAGCATGAATGTGCAATCTAAAAGTTGTTCTGGTCAAAATCGAAATAGAGGTGGCAGAAATTACAGAGAAATGATTTATAAACGTTGGTAGCATTAGTTTTGAAAGAACTGATTTTTATTATCAAGGTGACGCACCAAATTTTAAAGGTCGCATGGTGATCCGCCAAAGTTTTATATGGAGCAATAGTTTTACAGTGCGCCACTTCTCCAGGAGTGCCTCTCGTGTTTTCTAGTTGTTCCATAAAATTTTATGAGATCCATTCAGTGATGATATTAGTGGCTTTCTACAGTCGCAGCAGACGAAGCTAAGGAAAAGGAGAAATAATTTTTACTGTCATCAACATCGAGATGTAAGGATTGACCTTTTAAAACGCCTCATAAGTCTAACAAGAGCGATAAAATAAAAATAAAACAATAGTGAACAAAGAACTGAATCTTGCGGAACATTAAGAGATATATCATTATCAAATAGGATAGATTGAGTAATAGACGAAAGATAAGAGTTCGGACCAGTTTAATGTAGTTCTAGAAACAACCAAGAATTTACGGAAGCGGTGAAGAAGAATAGTGTGGTCAAATGCCAAAATAGGCTGTAGTGCCTTGAAACAAGATTGAATGATCTTATCGGAGTTTGAGGAGGACATATAATCCTGAATCCGGGTTGATGCCATCCTTTCAAGCACCTTTGAGTGCAAGGAGAGTCGAGAGATTGAGCGGTAGCTTGGAGAGTTATTTGGGGTCAGGTTCGTTTTTTTTTAGGATAGGATAAAAATCTGCGGGGTTTTCTTCTTAAAAAATTGAAAATTCCATAACTATAATAAAATAAAGAACAGAAATAATTGAATACACTGGACAGGGTCCGATCGACAATTCCAAGGGTTTGGGGTTGAAGAGATGACAGTGATAAATATAAACAAGGAAACCCTATTTCAAGTCTGTTTTGAGAATGGCGCTGGTAATAAGAAAAATGGAAAGGAATAAAATATTGTTGTATGGGAAAACAAAAACTGGCCTCAGGGCCTCAGCCAATCAATAAATTTATGATCTTTTAAGACTAGTAAACATTGTCATGAATAAAAAAGGGGCGATTGAAGGAATAACTCGGGTGTCCATAACTTATAAATGAAACTCTTGAGAATGTGAAAAAAATGCGTAATTTAGAAAGAGCGTTTCAAATAAAGTCATCAAATTACAAGTTGCTATAAAAACGAAAATTAAGAGCAAAATTGAAAACAAATGCAATCTTCTTTTCTCCCCTCCTAAATACATTTACTCCAGCATTAAATTATCATAAACAAACAATACACAGAGGAAGCTTCTAAGCGAATTCCTTCCTCTCATCTCGACTGGAGAAAGGTTAGAGTAGGTCGTTCACGCAATGGCTTCTTCCAGCTTCACAGGGTCACCTGGAATGAACTTTGAGATTATTTTCATTCATAGCTTTAGTAACTTATTTTAAATTTACACGAGCGTAAATGATGCAGTGGATGTTTAAACCTGAATCTTCATCCACCTTGGTCGAGATGCGTCAGTGAATTAGACAATAATATAACGCCCTTCTTGGAGAAACGAGAGTCAGTGATTTGGGTTAACAAAAAAGCGTAGGGTCCGAGAAACTAGTGTGTTCTATTCGACCCACCAATACCAGCAACCCATCATTGTGTATGTGCCTTCTGCGCATTTTAATTTTACCTAACTTTATCAAATTCTATATAAATCTCCCAACTAAACTCATAGTTCAATTGCCTTCGTTTTATTCGATCTTGAATACAAAATACCCTGATTTTCGTTTTTCTTTTCCCCAAAAGGATTAACGGGAGAAATAGGAAAACGAATTATAATTCCTTGTCATTATAAAACCGATGATTTTTTAAGATAAGAGCAATTTTTACTACGAACAATTATAATTTTCGTATCATTTTCCTTTCCTTCCGTCAATCTTCATTCATTTTCACTTTAACTGTGCTATCATATCTTTATGTTTATTTGCTTTCTATCCTTACAATATAACCTTTTCTTTTATGTAATTTTCTCGCACAAAGTAGCTAATAATTCCTTCCTTCTCCTCTTCCTCCTCATCATCATCAATCACCCTCCGCGAATTCATTTGTGAAACCTCGAACATCTGACTCAGAAAACCTCTGCTCACACAGATCTGACGAGTCGTTCCCCAGTGAAAGGCGAATTTGAAATTCAAATTCAAAATTGAGAAACAGCAGTTTGATATCAGGAAGATTAATTAATTTAATTATTATTAAATAGGATCAATGTGGCATTTATGTATTTAAAGGTGATTCGCTGCTACATTAGCCATCTTCTTTCCTTCTACCAAGGCGCAAATTTCATCAAACGGAGGAAGTCAAAATGAGTTTCATGCAATGATTTATTTCTATTTCATTTTCGTATCTATCTTTTCTAACTCCGTCGGTAAATTGTAAGTCGCGTCAAAAGGGATCTAAATCCAATCCAATCCACTAGGAATAGTTTGTCATTGGTTCGAGGTTAGAATCTTTGATATGCTAAAGCTTCGAGGTTGTCCTTTAATTAATTTGTTTTGATTGGAAAAAATTCGAAACAAATTTTTGTCATTAAAGAGCGAAACTTCGTCGAGAAAAAAGATAGAATAAATAAAGAGAACAATAAGATAGACTTTGAAAAGTGAGCAAATTTGGTTCTTGGCCAAAGTCGGAAAAATTGGCAGTGACTAGTTAATGAAATAAGGTAAACTCTTGATGAAACACTCTCAATCTCATCTTTTTCTAGCCGCAAGGGTTGCTAGTTGGTAAATTTGATCACAAAAGTCCCTAAAAAAACAGATTCAATCAAAGACGTCATTTCCTGTTTCTACCAATAGTAAAATAGTAATATTCAAATAAAAGCTTTTAGTTTATTTACACTACTAAAAATTCCTTGGGCATTAATTGCATTAATTGCTAAGTCTGACCGTAATAACTTAACATAATCGGATTGGAGTATTGCAACATCTTATTTTTCCATCTAATTAAAAAATGGCTGTGACATATTTGAAAATCAAGATATTCCCAATAAACTACTTTGGAGTAGTCACAGATTAGAAATCATTTCCTGTATCGACTAAAACTCACTACTTCCTACCACACAGATGCTTGAGCTTCAAACACTGCCTTACAAAGAATAAGGCAGTTTATTTTTCTAAGTACCAGTGAACCTATCTTTTCCAATGATCAAAAACTTCGTATCTTCCATAATGGATATTGCGAACTACCATCATGGAAAACTCGACTCAAAATTGGTTTGGGGTAAATATATTCGCACGCTCTTTCGCGAATATTTATTTGTATCTTGGGATTTCTTTGTAATAATAGCAGGACATGATGCAGATAGAGGAGCGGCCTTTTACACCACCGAAATTGCATCTGCTTTGCAAAGAAGGTGCTTAAGAAAAGAAAGTAGATTAGGAGCTGCATTAAGTAATGCCGAGGCTGATACGTGAAGAACTATAAATGTCAGCGTCCATCATCTTAAGCGGCGGGGAGCAATTCCTGGCGACCAATAACCATTCATGGCACTGCCGTCCTTCTTTATTTGCCCACATAAAGTGTGAATTAACTTGTCCTGAGAGAATATCAGCAATGTTGGTATCAAAATTTTCCTATCGCCATTCCACGCAAGCTTTTAATGAAAAAAACTAGCGAAGAAGCAGCAAAGATGAATTCAATTGTAATAACTTTACAATTCCGTGAATATAGAAAATTTGGCACGTGCTTTCATCACGCCATTATAGCTTCAGTCGAAATGTTAAAAGCTGTTCTTAAAAACTTGGATATGATTCCTTATATTTCCTAAAATCGATAGCAGAAAAAAGAGAATATCTCTCAGTGGTAAACCGGCGCCCCATTTCTAGCCTCCTAATGGGATCTTCTGCATGGCCTCAATATACCCTAATACCAACTGCTTCTCAGGCATTGCCGGTGGCCAAGTTTTCTAGTTCTAGAGAGAAATAAGTTATAGATTAAAAGTTATATAAAACAGAGTAATGGAAAAAATAAGGAAGTGCAGCATCGTTAGGAGGAATGGGAGCTACTGCGCTCAAAGGGAACAGGAGGAATTTCCAATCGGCCCAAAGAGCGTATAATTTCTTCTTTGCTGGCTTACCCAATTTTCCACCTTTACCCGAAATAGTCTATACCAGATCGCCGTAAGCGAGCAAACGTTCCGACTAAGTCTGGCTAGTTAAAAAAAATTTCTACATTTTCTCAGATTAGGGTTTGTTTTTTTAACTGATAACGAGAAGCCCAAATTTCGGCCAAAACATCCGTTTTGAAACCACTCCGACTCTAAATTATATAAATTTTATATTTGCCTAAGTACATTGGTTCCTGGACCTTCCCATATCCTAACCAAAGCACGTCAAGGCACAGAAGCATGGACCCATTTACCTTTTGATGAAACTTACACTTTATATACATATTATTTTCTATATAAAAGGTCATTTTTCAATAGTAATTTAAGGATATCATAAAAATAAAGGGTAGTAAATTTTTAATTAAAAAATTATACAGTTGTATCATCAACTTTTTGCTAATGATCTTCTAATAATATTATCACATTTAGAACAATTTTTTTTATTGTTGGTCACAAATTCATTAAAATACGAAGTGACTGTTATTTGTGATCCTTTTATGCGGATATAAAGGATTTCATAGTGTTTAAATGATGATAGTTAGGAAAATTGCAGGTATGTAGAATTGGAGGATGTTGCAAAATTTATATCCTAATTGTCTAAATAATGCAAGCTTCTAGATTACAAAACTGGAATTTCTTTCAACAAGCAACCTAAAATGGAGAATGTATTTTACCTTCGCTCTTTCACCAAACTGTAAACATAACACTTTGGGGGTCCAACAATGGCTTTGGTATTCAACTAAGTTTTTTCTATATTTTCTAGTTCCTCGACAAAACGCTTCCTGTTATCCAAGAGGATTAAATTTTGATCAAAGGTCACATACCTCGCGTCATAAATGGGTCCATATTCTATCCCACAGCATTAAATTGACTTCAAGATTCACAATTTTTGACTTTCATTCAATTAACGGATAGCCACATTTTCACATTTTTAACCTCCCATATGGTGTAATATAGTGACTGGTGAAGGCTGTGGTTTTTGAAATATGTAATAATAATAAAAAGACGGAGGTAATATCGGAGTTTAGAGTCGGTTTTGTAAATTTAATGTTGAGTGATTCCATGTTCTTAATTAACTTTCTGTTTTGAGTACGTCTTTAATTAAAATTCTTCTAAAGAGGGTGCATGATTAGGGTGTTGGGTTTGGTAATGTAGTCTGATAACGCAATTTTCTAGATTGGTAATGGGGAATTCATTTCAATAACTTATCCCAAGGTGTGCGCTAAAAAGAGCATGTAAAGGGCGCAGCGTCGAACCTAAGTAAACCTCAGATTTAAATCACGAGTAAATAATTGAGTATCGAAGCAGCGTCGTCACTTTGTCTTTGTTGTTAAAAGGGCGTCGTAATTTGTGTAGGTTTTGAAATAAGGGTTTAAAGTTGGTAACGGGGAAAGTGTGTTTTAGAATAGCTGAAAGTTTAGACAGGACAAGGAAGTTAAGAGTTCCTATATATTGTACGGGTATAAATACCTTCTCTTGAGAGGCGTTCTATGATGGGACTTTAGGGTTCAACTTTTCATTAAGAAATAGACGAAGAGTTCGGTCGAATAAACTTAGTGGGTATCCATTTTGGTTGAAGAAAATGAAGTAGGAGGAGGCGAGGTTAAGTGGGAGGGGAAGTAAAGTCTTAATGGAATTTAGTCTAAATTTGGAGACAAGAGTAACTAGGAAAATATAATCCAGAGGCTGTGTGATCTATTTGTAGGTCTAGGGATGGATTGAGTTACTGTCTTCTTTTTCTTGCGCGAATTTTATATTTGGGTGTAGTTGGTTAATGTCCTGTAGGAATTCTTTAGAGAAATTTTAAAAAGGAAAAAGCTATCGATAACGCTGTTTCGGATATACCACCAACCTTCTGCTCCTATAAAATACAGTTATTATAATTAAAACTGATCCCCAGCTATAATTACCAAAGTAAATAATTGAGATGCAAAATTAATGATATGCGAAATTAATAGTAAATATAAGGGCGGGGGTCACAATGATCAAATACAATAATTAGGGCATTGAAGTAATATTCGGAATTAATTATTGCTTAGACACAATATAAACCCTGCTAACCCTTTGCAAAGTGTAAAGCCGGCGAATTGAAGAGTTGATTTTTGTCATGTGACGTCATTAGATGGATAGGTTGTCAACTTTGCAAATTATGCGACTAGGAGAGGAAAGCCGATAAAATCAGCAGTGATACTGGGGATTCGAGGGAAAGTAGAGTCCTTGGAGAGCCCTAAAATTCCGAAGTTTGGTGCAAAATATCTATTTTACTTTGAATAAGAGTGATCGCGGATGAAGGAATTCTCTTTATTAATGATAAATTTGCCAGTGCGCGGATTTATGCCTAGGAGGGAACAGACTCTCTCCTTCAACAACGGTCACCTGGTGAAAACAGAAAATAATGTATCTGTCAGTTTGGGGACAAAAAGTAAAATCCACTTCAACTGATTGTCACTCTTCCCAAAAATCTTTACTCTTGTCTCCTCCCAGAACTCATCCGAAACCCCTTTGATAACCATCCGTTATGGGTCCCATTTAATCCAAGTGTATCCACAATACTCCCCACTAGGTAAGTCTCGGTTGGCTTACCTTCTTTCTTCACTCTTATTCTGCAGCTGACTGCACCAAAGGAAAGAAAGGAGGAGGTATTGAAATACTAGCTAAAAATATAATTTACTACCACAACTATATCCTAAAACGTTACAGAACAAGACTTATATACGGGATACTGAAAAAGTGCTGTTACACTCGTTACTACGCTCACAACAAAGGACACAATGATAACTTTGATGTAGTTACACACGTTTTTATTGTTTTAAAATAAAATATATGTTTAAATTGTAATGGAAATTAATGTGGCCGCTCTAGGCGATGAGCACACACTCCAAGCGAGACATGAAGACCGTGTACACGTTGTGGACGAAATCCTTCTTCATGCTGCCCCACACGTGGTTGACGGAAGACTTCAGCTCGTCGATGTTGCTGTGGCCGACCTTGTTGGTCGAGTGCTTTACATGAGCCTACAAGATTTAGTTGATGGAATTAATGTTGGGTGACTGCGCTGGCCAAAATTGCTTCAAACAGAAGTTCATGTTCGACCCCAAACACTCTGGCACGATCTATGTCATGTAGGCCGGGTCACAGTCCTGCTGGAAGACTTATTCCGCCTTCTTCGTGATCTCTTTCACCTAGAGCATGACTTTGATGGCCAAGATGTCCATTTATTTAGCTTCCGTTAACCCTTAACCAACCCCGAACCACACCGGAGGCATCCCCGCCATTCGAATCTACCACGTTGTACATCATCATGGAAGACGATTTCTTGGTCGTGGCCATATAGCAGTCCTCAGAGACGTCCTGGCCGAAACTTACCACACGCTCGTTCTGTTCGTTGAAGACCGGATCGACCGTTAAGTGTTTACATCATCAGATAATATTAAAATCTAATTACCATAATTCTTCAAGTCGTTGAGAGGGCGATAACAGCGCTCCCGACGTTGCTATTGCAGAGGACTTTTCACGCACCCCAAGCTCTTGCCACCATCCTTCTTGATGACTCTGGCCACTTTGGCCACCGAAATGATATCTTTCATTTTGAGCTTCGTATCATTTTTGAAAGCCTCTTTCATAGCCCAAAGACTCTCTCACGGCTGACGCTGAACCTGTTGGCAATGTCGGACTTGTGGGCCGCGCGCAGGAGAGCAGAGATCTCGATTATTTTCACTTCCATCTCGATTCATCTGCACACAATGGGAAAAAGGTTTAATAACACATTCTGGAAAAATAGAACTTTGTTTTTTTGACGGAAATTTTTCTATCATACACATAAACCTCTCGAAGATCAAAACACCAAGTGTAACATAACTTTCGCAAAACCCGGTACATCAAATTTAAACATTGAGTTAAACACTTACAAAGGGAAAAAACGAACGAAAGTGACCACCGCTAAGATTACTTTAATAATAAAACATAGGTTTACATTCCAGGAGACACCTTGTTGGATCTTCCAAAGGTATACGGCCATGCGCGTGCGTCATAAAACCCTATAGCCCCTTGTCTGCGCCCTTTCAAACATATATGTATATATATATATATATATATATATATATATATATATGGTTAAAAATTACGAGAGGTATCAAGTGAATAAGTATAAATATTTGTGTATATAACGTAAGGAAAAAAAAAGATTGATTGGAGTTAGTACTTTGGTTGTCTTAACATTTTCAAACTCACAATGGTATACAAAATAGAGAGACACCGTATTTATACAAAGCAATGTTTTTCCTATGAGGTCAGATTTTTTTATGGTCTCTGATAAGTTTGATTTGAGAAAGAAAAATAGGACTGGATCTAAGGAAAACAAACCGGGGCTTATATTTATATTTTTATCCTTTGTGCTGTAGATTAGGAACGATTCAAAGATATTTATGCTAATAAAATCATATATGTGCATTATGGCATTTGATTTTGACCAGTTAATCTGGTGACCCATATTAAGTATTTGAATATATATGGGCCACTCCGGTGAGTGGAATTTTAAAATAATTTTAATGTGCGATTCCAGCTTATCGCTTGACTGTTGATGGCCATCTTATCTTCATTTACGAGTATTAATATGACTTCTAAGATGTTCAGCTTCACTTTGTTGACCTATTTTCTTTTAATAATGGTGCTATCAACGACATATCTCTCGTTAGGGTTAATATAATGGCACCCTCCATATGATTTTTAGCCCCTCCGCTTTGTAGGTACATAGTTAAACGTCTCGAAAGAGTAGTAGTTGTCATGCCAATCTATTTTAAGTTATTATAAAGCTTACAGTCATTATCGGGGTAGATGAACTCGTAAACTATGTTGGTTCACTTGAGATTCGAGGAGTTTAGGCAGGTGTTGTTTTTCATCAGGAGATTGCTGGCTTTTGTTGTTTTATAATAAATGATGAGTTCAATTTTATCGTTTTATTTTTAACCTTGATGCTGCGGTTAATAATCGCCTTGATGTTTTTTCATCTATTTTATAGGCCGTGGACATCTGGTTTCTGTAATACACTTTGATGTTGTTGACTTCTCTCTGATTACTTTCAGCTTTATGCGTATGTTTGTAATGGTTATATAAAAATGATTGGAGTTGTTTGTCAATCATGCTGTTTGAAAAACCATTATTCACGAGTATTTGTTTTACTCGTGCTATCTCTTGGTAGAACAGTTCCCACGTAGAGCATCATTTATAAGCTCGGCGGATGTATGAGCCGATTACGATTATTTTATACCTTTCATAGCATTCGCTCTCAGCATTGAGGCATCTTACCATGTCCGTCTTTTCTTTATGTACTTTAGTGATGTAGCTACCATTGATGTTTTGAACCTCAACGTCTGTCGTAGTATAGCTCTATATATCATACATACATTTATTATATTCGATTTTAGAGGGCGCGGGGGTTTTCTTTTAATAGGTTTGGGTAGGCCGAGGTCCGGTTACAAGGTCAGATCCTCGTAAGGGAGGGCTAGTCCAAATGATGCTATTTTGAATCTTCGTATTGGCTTAGAGTTCCAAATCTTACTTAGGTACAGGCTGTTGTTATACAGCTATTATGAGCTCGAGGGTCAGAAAACAAAGGAGTAGGCAAAAAAGACTTAATAAATACAACAATGCACAGACATATAAGATAAATAGTTACACAAATGATAATGGAGAACGGTAGACGGCAATTATAAATTTGGGGGAAGCTAAAATATTCGTTACGATACCTTGTACACAAATGGAGGGGTTGGGGAATACGATGGCCGTTTCCTTCGAAGCGCTGAGATGGTGTTTGGGTCACTTCGACGGGGTCCAAGGTCAACTTGCTTGTAGTGAAATATTCTTTGGAGATGACCTGGGTAGGGAGGGGGAAAGCAGAGTCTTCGAGAAGGGAGGTTGGGAATTCTTCCGGTGTAAATTCCTTTGAAGAAAACGGAGGGTAAGTTTCTCCGAGACGTCAACGGTTTGTTTGGTCGGATATGCGTAATCAGGGGGTATTACGCTAAGATGAATCTTCACTGAAGCCTTTTGGGTTCAGACTTGGTTCTTGTTTGGAGATGGCGTCGATAAACGGAGTCGGACGGGTATTCCTACAGGGAGAAGAGTTCTTGACTAACTCAAGGGGTGGATATTTGTTTTATCCAAGAACAGATGCTTGGTTTTGTCCCACAACGTTTCCTTGCCTTCGTCGTATGACAACCCGAATCGAGGAGGAGTAAGATGGTCTGCACTCGTTAGCGTCTCTCGCACCAATCTGCTCATTACTCGTTACGCGGGTAGATATAGACACCAGAAGTAAGGGAGTTTACCCCATAGAAGATGGGGGGGAGGGGCTATCGCACATCGTTTGAGTCATGGCAAACGCGGCCCGGGTGGTGATTGTCTCAACCGCTCCCAACGTGACTGAAAGGGGAGGGGAGACTTATCGTCTTGTTCAAATACTCGCCTTGATAAGGGCTACATTCCATGAGCCCGCTCCTATATTTTCTCACGCGTTTGAGCTTCTAAAATTGTTTGTATGCTACACGAGGCCCTTCACATGAAGGCAATGCTTAAAAGCAACGTTATTTTTTCCCTCAGTTGCTTGTTCCCTCAAAACGTCCCAAAAAAGGGAGTTTATTTCCCATGCTCAATTTATAAGTTAATTTTAAAACGGAGTTCTCCTCAAAATGCTGCTTGATGTTTACCAGATGTTCCTCGTTTTGGACGTTGATGTAGATGTCATCAACGTATCGGCAATATGTGTGTGGCTTATTTTCCATGATGTCCAATAATCTCTCCTCAAGTTGACCTATGAGGGGCGGTCAATAAATTTTGCAATTCGGATATAAGGAAACGAGATATGAGGAAAAGCATTTTATTATTTTTAAATATAACTACCCTCGACTTCAATGCATTTGCGCCACTTGTCCCTGAAGCTTCGAATTCCCGACAACCAGAAATCTCCCGACTGCTATTCAATTCCCTCCTGGACGGCGAGCTGGACATCTTCATCGTCCCGAAACCGGCGTCCACGCAGTGCAGCCTTGAGCTGGCGGAATAAAAGGTAGTCGCTAGGGGCCAGATCTGGACTGTAGGGGGGATGGTTGAGCTCCTTGAATCCGCACTCGAGCAGTGCAGCTTGTGCAACTTAGGCCTGGTGGACTTTGACAACGTTGGAGTCGATCATGGGGCGTGAGGTTTCTAGGGACCCAACGGGCAGAGACCTTGGTCATGGCCAAATTGTCTTGGATGATGTTCACAACACTTCCATGTGATATTCCAAGTTCTCGCTCGATCTCTTCGACCTTCACCCGTCGATTTTCGAAGATCATCCTCTTCACACGGGCCATATTGTCCTCGTTGGTCACGTGTGAAGGGCGACCTCGACGGGGGTCATCTTCAAGGGACTCACCATCATGGCGGAACTCTTTATTCCAGCGAGCAATGGTTTCATAGGAAGGGGGGTGTCGGTGTACACTGTAACCATGCGATCATGGATCTCTTTTGCATTCTTGCCTTGCTTGGTCAAAATTTGATCACTGCGCGGTGCTCAACCTTCTCCATTGTTAAAAATTTGTGACTGACGATCTGCGATCAGCTACTGCTTCTTAAATAGACGAGGCAGGAGCGTGCGGCTGCAGATCCTGACTTGTCATAACTTGTCCTAACACCCTCACAAACAGCCATCCCCCTTCTCTGTTTTGCCCTACCGATTCGCAAAACCTATTGACAGCCCCTCGTATGTAATAGTTGACGAAAGTCGGCCCTAAGGGTGACCCCATAGCCACTCCATCCACTTGTGTGTATAGGTTACCGTCCGGTGTCCTGAACGGCTCCTCTGATATGCGTGAATGTAACATGCTCCTTAAGATGTTTTGGTCAAGATTTGAAAGAGAGATTGTAGGATAGTGGTACACATTTTTTATAATGATATCGATGGGCTGAGCGATAGGCACGTTCGTCAACAGGTTTTCTACGTCAAGGGATGATATTAGTCCTGCCGGTCTTGTAGAGTGGAATATATCGATGAATTCCTCCGTGGACTTTATACTATATTTCGAAGGGATGTACAGTACTATTAATTCATTTAGGATTTTAGCTAAACAGTAGGTAGGAGTCGTGACTTGAGAGATGATGGGCCTCAATGGGTTGTGCGGCTTATGAATTTTTACATTGTCATACAGATATCCTGGTGTGTAATCACCGATGATCTTTTGGAAGTGAAGTCCCCCGATGAGTGCATTAGCTTTAGTTATTTGTCCATTTATTTTCTTTTTTAAGTCTTCTGTTGGATCTTTTTTCATGCGTTTAAATTTAGTGGTGTAACTTAGGATGGTATTCAATTTGTTGTTATATTCTTCTTTGTTTAAAATGACATATACTGGGTGTGTTGGATTTGTCAGCTTTTCTTATGACTATTTCTTTGTTGTTTTTTAGAGAGCTGATAGCCTTACATATCTCTGGTGTTATCAGTTTGCTGCCAAAAAAAGAGAAATATAAAGGAGCCAGCAGTGGGAGAGTCTTCAGGAATAGGCTGAAGGGGTTAGGGAGTTTTCCCCAACTCTTATATATATATACATATATTTGTGATGGAGTCGTTCCTTGGGAACCTTATTCGTAGCAGGAATATGAAGACATATGCGATGGTTACAAACATTGAATTTTCCAGACGTTTCGGTCATTAACGATGACCATCATCAGCGAATTCTAAATACAAAGAATTATTTTTATAAGAAAAACTAAACACAGCAATAAAAAACATGACAGGAGTCAAAAATGATGACCGAAAGCAAGAAGTTAAAATGAAATATATAATCCTAAACCGTTGAAAGCAAATTGGTGAAAATCTATTAATAAGAAATTGATTAATATCGTAAAAAATAATTAAATTAAATAATGATCCCATGATTTTAGAATATGCATAATAAACATGAATTAAATTCCTATTTAAATACAAAAATTGTAAACTATAGCAATAGAGTCGAAAGCCAGGGAAAAGAAAAATAAAATTAAATAATCCCATGAGCAGGAAATATGAATAATAAACATGAATCAAGCATAAAGCGGAATGCAAAAAATTCAAAATAAACCACAGCAAGAGAGAATTATTAGGGCAGGGCGAACAATCGAAAATAAGTTAGATCAGGGGATATGTAATCCAAGCGGATATTAGTAAATGGAGCGAAGCAAGTAATTCAATTAAGTTAAATTTTAAGTTATTGAACATTAAATGAATACGAGTAGACTAAAGCCCGAAAGTTAAAATATTAAATAATCAATAATGGAGGGGTAAAAAAGGAAGACTATAACAATAAATTAAGGAAAGGTGAATCATAAACCAGATCATTTAGATATTAATTGGACAAACTAAAATATAAATAATCATTTTTCTCTGCACGATTACTAACCTTATTACGGTGAAGCTGGAAGTAACAATTGATATTACGGACACAATGAGGCAGAAGGAAAACTATTAAAAGGGGATGTGGTTGGTTGTACATTTGTCTATATAGTGAATAATTTAAGGGATGATGAATAATCATTGAGTTCCGGGTTTATTTGTTTGATGTAAAGAGATTCAAGAATTTTTAAATCCAGAGAAGAGGAGGCAAAAGAGAGTATACTAAAGGAATCAGGGTCAAGCGGGTGGTTATGTTTTAGGGAATGTTCTCGTACAGAAGAGTGTTCGGGTTTGGAGATGGGAATATTAGACCTGTATGATATTCCGAAATGCTTAGCGATCCTACATCTTAATTGTAGACTTGTTTGGCCTACATAGCGACTTTGGCAGGTCGCACAAGTGAATTGATAAATGATGGAGAAACGCAGGCATAATTGGAGTGATTCTTTGTGTCGAAGGAAAGTATAGACACCAAGAGGATTAGAATTAATTAGGAGAAACTTGCATTGGGGAAAGTATTTATTAAGAGTCGAGAGTTAAGCTTTGTTCAATTTGGTGTCAAGTGGAAGATAAGGCAGTTTAAAGAATAGTTTTTGTTTGGAGACAGTTATTAGAGGGGTTTTGCGAGAGAACATTTTAAATAACAAATTGGAAGTAAGTCTGTCAAAAAGGTGGTCTGGGAAAAAATTAGAATGAAAAAAGCTCCTAATATATTCTATTTCGGAATGAAAGTAAAACCAATTTGAACTGATTTTGTAAGTTCTGTGTATACTGTTTGTGATGTCAGAATGTTTGAAATTAGTAGGAGTACAACTAAGGAAGTGGATGCCAAGTTTGGTGGTAGTGGGTTTCCTGTAAACTGATGTGTTAAATTTAGAACCAACTTATATATATATATATATATATATATATATATATATATATATATATATATATATATATATATATATATATATATATATATATATATATATATATTCTATTATTCCGAATGCGGAGGAGTCGTTGTACTACTCCTTATTCTTTGTTCGGCCTGTACCTTGAATGAGTTTATTGACTCAGAGTGTTGAGAGGTTGGCTACAGAGGGATTGGAATGAACTTTGCCAGCAAGTTACCCAAAGGAAGTTAGATACACAACAATACGAAAATAAAGTTTTAATGAACACTAAACTAGAATATATATATATATATATATATATGAATATATATATACAAATAAGGTGCTTTGAGAGATAAATCAATAAGTGAATCTCGGATATCTCACTTGGCTTGTAAATAACTATTCACTATGTAAATCCCTATACACTCGAAATGTTGGTAAGCGGTGAAGTTGAGGAAAGTGAAAGGAAATGGTTACCTTGGAACCTGCTGTTCGGGTGGCGCTGGTGAGTGAAGGTGGTTAGATAAGGGGTGGAGACGATGTGGTAGTTCCTCTAGCGACCGACCTGATCCCACAATTCCGTCACGATTCTGCTGGAAAAAGGCGGCGATGGGAGCTTCTTGTTTAAAGAGGGCCACAAATTGGAAGTAAGTCTGTCAAAAAGGTGGTCTGGGAAAAAATTAGAATGAAAAAAGCTCCTAATATATTCTATTTCGGAATGAAAGTAAAACCAATTTGAACTGATTTTGTAAGTTCTGTGTATACTGTTTGTGATGTCAGAATGTTTGAAATTAGTAGGAGTACAACTAAGGAAGTGGATGCCAAGTTTGGTGGTAGTGGGTTTCCTGTAAACTGATGTGTTAAATTTAGAACCAACTTATATATATATATATATATATATATATATATATATATATATATATATATATATATTCTATTATTCCGAATGCGGAGGAGTCGTTGTACTACTCCTTATTCTTTGTTCGGCCTGTACCTTGAATGAGTTTATTGACTCAGAGTGTTGAGAGGTTGGCTACAGAGGGATTGGAATGAACTTTGCCAGCAAGTTACCCAAAGGAAGTTAGATACACAACAATACGAAAATAAAGTTTTAATGAACACTAAACTAGAATATATATATATATATAGATATATGAATATATATATACAAATAAGGTGCTTTGAGAGATAAATCAATAAGTGAATCTCGGATATCTCACTTGGCTTGTAAATAACTATTCACTATGTAAATCCCTATACACTCGAAATGTTGGTAAGCGGTGAAGTTGAGGAAAGTGAAAGGAAATGGTTACCTTGGAACCTGCTGTTCGGGTGGCGCTGGTGAGTGAAGGTGGTTAGATAAGGGGTGGAGACGATGTGGTAGTTCCTCTAGCGACCGACCTGATCCCACAATTCCGTCACGATTCTGCTGGAAAAAGGCGGCGATGGGAGCTTCTTGTTTAAAGAGGGCCCCACGCTCGTGAACTACGAGGAATCTTGGGTGCCTTTGTGAGGGCGTGGGGCGAAGTGACCTTTTCGACGCGTAGGGTGCCGAAGAAAAGCCGAGAAGTAGTTTTCTCGCCTAGGAAGCCAGAGTGAGTCTGTTTGTAGCTTCGGCTCTGAACGTGAGTACGAGCTTGGATCCGCACTGACTTGCAGATCAACCGGGTAAGGAGCCTCTCTAACTGGGACCGATCTCCTCTCTGAAGACTTGGTGCTTCTACGAATTACTACTACACAGATAGATGGCAATTCCTGCTTCGCCAGACCCTGTACAAGCTCTACTCTCGAGGGTTAAAAGAATTCATCTTTTATACTCGAAACTCGGTAGAGGTTCTCATGGCGACATAAGTAGATTAGCTGTCAAGCTACTCCATTTCGTCCTTTATAAACTTACGGCAACCATCGGAAGCGAAGATGGGCACCCATCTATCGATAACAAGTCGAGGAAGGGACTCGGTGGTTAGCTGAAATGGCCGGCGGTTTCTTCCGGCGGGAGACCATCGGATATCGGGCCGGAAGGGGAAGGTTTGATAACCCGGACGCCCGGAAGGGGGGATGGGAAAAACTTGGGAGCATTATGCTATTCTCCTACATCCCTACTCATCCCGAGGGGACATTATTCTGCGGTGGAACGAAGGATAATGTCACAAGATAGAACCTACTCGCAGTTACAATCTATAGCCAAAATGAGATCCCAAAAAACATACATACGCGAAACATGAACATAATCAAATGGCACTATTTCACGACGAGGTCTTAGAAATTACGGTTATAACTAGACATACATAAAAAAATAGAACATACATATATACAAAAGAGAAAAATTAACAATGGCCGGATAGTTCCAGTTAGTCGCCACAACTAAGGCCTTCGTCTATCGGATTGCGTGATAAATTATTAGCAATGACGTTATCGGTTCCGTTTACGTAAGATACATTGTATTAGTATTCTGACAATAAAAGGGACCTTCTCATAAGTCTACCGTTCTGAATTTTGCAATTTTTCAAGTAGGCTAGTGGCCTAGGGTCCGTTCCGACAGTAAAAGGTCTACCAATCAAGTACATCCTAAATTTTTAAATGCCATAAATGATTGCTGAAGCTTAAAGTTCTGTAGTACCGTATGCTCTTTATCAAACCGGCTCGCGTATGCAACTGGAAATGGGGTTATTTCTTCCTCATATTGTAATAAAAGGCACCCAATGCCAAGATTAAAGGCATTAGTTCAGATGCCGAATTTTTTTCTGGGGATTGGGCAAACGGAAGATCATTGACGGACGACGCTATGGAAGCGAAGTGGGGGATGAACCGCCGATAGAAGGAGACGGAGCTTTTTCTTGGTTTTAGGGAGTGGCATGCTTTCTATTACCTTAACTTTGTCCTCTAGGGGGGCCAATTGTCCTTTTCCTACTTTGAACCCTAAGTAAACCCTAAGTCCAAGTGGCACTTGGACGGTTTGATTGTCAATCCGTGGATCCTAAACCGGTTTAGGAGTTTGTTGTTGTCTGTGGGAAGTAAAGGCAGAACTTCATCGCCTGGTTCAAATCTTCGGGCCTTAGATTTAATATCAAAATATGTTCGATACTTCTCTAGATTGATCTCAGAATTTTTCACGGCAACCTCCAAGCATTTTTCTAGCCTGTCACGCAAGTCCAGAGGCAAGGTCCAAGAAGGGGACAGAGTTGTAGACATCAAGCTGCTGGAAGCAAAGTTTGATTCAAGTGAACGGGAGACGAAGGAAATGGCGGATGAAGTTAATAAGTCCAGCAAGTCTTAGCCACCACTTTTTGGGGGATGGAAAGTTTGGTGACGTGAGGCAGTGCTCGGATGGTTTTCTTGCGTAACTCAGTCGTGATCTTAGTTTCCTGTTTCCTTAGAGAGATCTGGATGTTGATGTATGTAAGCTCCTTATGAGAGCGAAGGATACACTTCTGGATGTTCAAGTACAGGCTTCTCTGATTCCGGTTAAAACCAAAGCTCTCCCCCTTCTCCAGCGTGACCGTTTCCGTAAAGCAAAACAGCCGCGCGCCTCCACCGAGTCGCTAGACTCACAGGAGGCAACAATCCTTAAGGTGGTCGTGATGCCATCTCCTGGGGTTCCTAAAGCTGGCCCCTGAAAGGAGGACAGCACTAAAAGAGCTGGGTAACTCGAAGGCGCTGGATCCTCCAACGGCGGGACACCCGCCTCTAATGCCGCTCCGCCCACCTAAGGGTTCGAGGTGGAGTGAGGGAAAGACTCACATAGCGAGCCTAAACTCTTACAATAAGTCTTTAAACTCCATAGTGCCTTCAGCGCATTTTACGGACAACTACGTCCAGAGTTCTACCTCCAGGTAGCATACAGCCATTCCCATTAGGGACTTCTCATCGAAGATGGCCCCCGCATCTTCTACGAGCTAGGCCTGGAGTGCATATCTTTAATGGAATTATCGCGGACTCAGGGCCAACTGGGAGGAGCTGCGGAGGCTTGTTTCCTCCCATTTTCCCTTAGCTATCTTTTTGCAGGAGGCCTTGCTGGGCGTGTGTTCCCGGTCCACCCTCCCGAGGTATAAGTGTTTTACGTCCCCAACACCACGGGATGGGTGTCGGGCAGGAGGGTGCGCCAGTTACAACCGGCATGACGTCTCCATTTTTCTATTTCCTTTAGATGCCTCCTTTCGGGCAGGAGCTGAAGATAGGTGTTTTAAATGTTGATGAGTTTAGGCATCACTGCCCGGGAGCCGCTTCATTTTCTGTCTGGATCTACCATTCTGATCTCAGGATGCACATCCTGATTTTAGGTGTGGCTGGGGGGTATTCGATGACTAAAATGGTTGCGATCACTCTCCAATTCAAATATCATTTTGTGGGTCGCTGCCGCCTGAGAGCCAACCCCAGTGGTGCTTTGCGTGGGCGCGGTAGTCCGCATTTTATAAAATAACTGATTTCTCTGTCTCCGGCGAGAAGTTTAGGTCGGTAGATGAGGCCGTTGAGTTCTTCCCCGGGAGCCTCATCGTCGTGGGCCTAACTACTATTCCTAGAACATCTGATCGTTTTGCAGGTCGAACGCTTCCGGGATGGTCAGCGCAGTGTGAGGCGGTCCTCAAACAGAAGCGTTATGCATACATGTGCTATAAGCGCCGCCCAAACGATTTTGCTGTGAGTGAATTTCGTAGAGTTGTGATAGGTTCCGATATGTTTTGAAGCACGCCCGCCACTCACCTTGGTGGTCATACGTATCTTCGCCCAACGGGAATACCCCTCTAGCAGAGGTGTGGAATCGAGTAAAGGAATTAGGGCAAGTTCTCGCAGGACCCTCCTCTCGTTCTCCAGGAAAAGGGGACCACAATCTTGGAACCCCTCATCTTTGGCGGTCTTTCGCGACTGCTTTCTCCGCATTCTCTAGTCAGGATGCTGCTCCGCCAGCATTCAATGTGTCTCATGATGTCGCGGAAGGCCGCCAACTGGACTTTACCTCCAGAGATGGAGAACCCTTAATTGACAAGTTTAATTTGAGCGAGATGCGTTCAGCTCGCGCTTCGTGTGCGTAAACCGCCCATGGTCCGGACGATGTCCCGTACGCCATTCTTCAACACCTGCATCTCTTGTTTTTCTTTATTTTCCTAAATTTTATTCTATCTTAATTCATTGTATCGAAATATGACACCATGGTCCCCAGTCCACAGCAGGTCTTCAGTGATCGGGAGTGCTAAGAATCTCTGGGTTGGTAGTTAGTAGTTGTTTAGCTTCGTGTTGTTACTTTCTAAGATCCTCTGTTCATCCGTTTTTGTCAAGGGTTATTCTTATTTTGTCTGCCGACATTAAATCTAACCCTGGCCCTATCCGTCGTAGATTCTGCAATTTATTCTACTACAACATCCGTGTACTCTATGGCAACTTGAGAGACCTTACTGTTGCCTCAACTAAATATGCTATTATTTGCTGCTCTGAGACTTTTGTATCAAATAGGAGACATACCTCAGAACTCCTTTTGCTAAATTTTAATAAGCCCATGCAATTTCTGGGGGAATCCTTACATTGAGCTCAAGGCTTGTGTGTATATACTTGAGCGGGTTTTAATGCTTCACGTTTTATAAGTATGAATGTGGATGTCATGAGATCATAAGTATGAAGCCTTTTTAATAATTTTTATAGTTTTTGCCTTTATAGAACCCCCCACTTATATGACAGTATTTATGATTGCCTTCTAAACTCATATATTAATATTCAGGAGGAGGACAAGAAATCTAGCTTCATTTTTATTGGTGATCTGAATGTTCATTACACAGAGTGGCTAAAGTCAGTTTCCCGAACCGATCAACATGGTATTACTGCTGTATATTTTTCTGATATTACTGGTTGTGAGCAGTTATTTACTGGTGCAACTCACACATCCGGCAATCGTCTTGATCTTTTACTCAGTGATGTGGGAGGGGTTGTCGAGGTTCAAACCACTGCACCAATTGGTTGCTCAGATGATCAAGGTTTGGCTTGTAAAATCCAGTTAGATTTCCCTATTTCAGACTTTACCATCTCCAGTTAGGTTGTTATCAAATCTAGAATTAACTGGGATGGGATTAACTATGCTTTTAATAATATTGTCTGGAGAGATATCTATGATTCTCCTTGCCCCATTACCGCATTGAATTTAAGGTTATTAGACTTGAAAAGTAGGTTTGTACCAAAGAAAAAACTTAAAGCTCGATCTCACGATAAAACATTGTTAATGACCAGTGTCGCCTGACCTATCGTTATAAGCATGCTGCCTATAATATTTGGTCTGATAACCGCTCTTGGTTGTGTTGGGAGAACTATGTTTATGAAGAGCTGAAGCTCTTCATATTTGGTGGTCAGCACTTAAATCTGCTTTGTTTGGTGTTGAGACTTCTATTTATCCCTTAATGAAGCCTGATGGTAGCGTTACATATCATCCTCTTCATAAACCAGAATTCCTGCTGAGAGATATATTTCCAAGCAAAATACGGAAGAGCTTCAGCTGCCCCTATGCTGTCACCCACTACCTAGTTTTAATATATTTGCCTTCAGATCCTCTAAAATAAAATTTATTTTATCTAACTTAGACGAGTATGGGGGAACTGATCCTATTGGTCTGTTTCCATTGATCTAAAAAAAAATTAGCAGTCAGCTAGCTCCAAAATTGGCTGTTATATTTCGTACTTTAGTTCGTCGGGGATCATTTCCTGAATGCTGGCGTTCAGAAAACATTACCCCAATTCCCAAAGGATCATCATCATCTCCATCTCCCAGTGAATATAGGCCCATTTCCACCACACCGATTTTATCTAAGACTTTTGAACGTCTGCTATCCAAACGTCTTACTGTATATTTGAGACAGTTTCTTCCAGTAACTCAGTCTGGCTTTAGAAAGGGTCTAGGCACTGCTGATGCACTATTATTGCTGGTAAATGAAATCCAGTCTGCTTTAGAAAATAATTGTGAGTCTAGGCTTGTTTATCTTAACTTTAATGCCGCCTTTGTCACTGTCAGCCATAATGGTTTTATTTTTAAATTAAAGTCTGTTGGCATTGGCGGTAGAGTCTCAAGTATTTTAACAGACTTTTTAACGAATAGAAAACAATGTGTGGTTGTCAATGGGTGTTTTAGTCCTTATTTTAGAGTACATACTCGAGTTCCTCAGTGTAGCATTCTTGGGCCTTTTCTTTTTATATTATATACTAGTGACATGTGGTTTAATATCACTACTAAAATTCTAGCATATGCTGATGACACCTCTCTCTATTCCCATATGCTATCTCCTTCAGTGTTGCATAGAGCATCACTGTAGATTTAATAGAATTAATTCCTGGTGTCTTCAGTGGGATATGAAATTGAACCCTAATAAGTCTAAGGAAATGATTGTAAGTCGTTCTAGATCTCTCTTACGTGAACATCCCAATTTGTTAATAAATGGAGCTTTGATTAACAAGGCTGAACAGCTCAAGGTCTTGGGAGTAACTCTAGTTTCGAAACTCACTTTGAAAACGCATCTAGGATACATGTCTCGGGATATCTTACAGATTTGGGGCATTCTTCGTGATTCTAAGAAAATTAATGAGGATGATGTTGTTCTTCGCAAGTGTCTCTTTTCTTTTATTCTAACTCATTTTGAATATTGCTCTGCCGTATGGAATCTGAGAAAACTTGATCGTGCATTTAATTCTGTAAAACCTTTACTATCAGATTTGGATTTATATATTGGGCATAGTAGATATGTTGGAGCTCTTTTTATTTTATTTAAAGTAGTGAATGATGGGAATCATCCTCTGCATAAAGTTTGCCGAGATTTTATCAACCAGCCAGAGTTACTAATTATTCTGAGACTGTATATTCCATGGCATTCGAAATTGGTCATCATTCTACATCTTAGTTTTGCTAAGTGCCTTTTACCGAGCATATGTAGATTGTGGAATACCTTGCCCACAAATATTGTGACTGCTCCTACGTTTGATAAGTTTAAAAGATTGGTTAATGTCTTTTTGTTGCGTAACCTTGGGGTTGTTTAATTTTTTTCCTTTCTTTCTTGCTGTGCTTTGAACTGCACTGAATCTTCTTGGGGGTATAATTTCCTAAATTTTCAGTGTGGCTCTTTGCATGGTCTATATAATAAAAATAATAGGTGAGCGAGGCATGGCCTTTCTGTTAGGTTTGTTCAACAGGATCTGGATAGAGGGTATCCTCCCAGACTTCTGGAGGATTGTTACTCTACTCGCTTCTCGGAAACCGGGGAGAGATCACTTTATCCCGCCTGGTTTCCGCCCAATATCTCTAACCCTTTGCTTGCGGAAGTTGATGGAGATTTTTGAAAATGTTAGATTAGCCTTTTTCTAGATAGCGGAGGCTATCTGTCTTCATTAAAGTGCAGCTTCCGCAAGTTCCACTCCACGTGGTGGCTCTGTTCCGACTTGAAAATGCCGTCTGCAAGGCCTTACTTCGTAGACAGCACTACACCACGGTGTTTTTCGATCTGGAGAAGGCCTATGATACGGTATCATGAAGACTTTCCACACGATGGTGGCAAGGCGAGGGGACACCTCCCAATCTATATATCTGAATTTTTTCAAGATCGTTGATTCCGCGTACGGGTCGGGGGAAACCTCTCAGGGCCAATGAAGCAGGAAGAGGGTATCCCGCAGGGAGGTTTGCTCAATGTCATACTCTTTGTTTACCCTGAACATCAACGGCATCACTTCGGTGATGCTGGAAAATGTTCCTGGTACATTACTTGGACCACCTTTTGATCTCTTTTGGCGGCGCCAAGATGCCAACTCTGAAGCGTCGATTCTAACTCTATGCCAAAGCACAAAAGCTTTGGTTTTCATATGCTAATACTAAGGTGGTACCTTTCTGCCGCCATCCAAGGCTGAGGGCTCCACCCTGACCGAGTGTTGTTTCTAAATGAGGTTTGCCTGTAAGTGGTAGACTCGTACCGTTTCCTTGGTCTTGTAAATGACAGACTCCTCACCTAGAAGGATCATATTCGCAGTTTTAGCGTCTTTTGTACCCGTGCCATAAATATTATTCGTCCTGTGATGATAGGACTACTGCCTTAGTTTTTTATAGATCTTTTGCTTATTCGAAGTTCGACTACTGAATCGAGATTTATGCATCTGCAACCGATCGTGTATTGCAGAAGGTGGACTTGATCCACCACACCGGCCTTCACCTGGCGACCGGTGCCTTGCGCACGTCTCCAATGAGGCCCTACTTGTTGATGCTTGGGAGATTTCACTCGGTCTCTGCCGTGCACAGTGCATTATTCGCCTGTACGCGCGAGCCTGGTGCCTCTCTCAGTCGCCAGTAGCTCTCACTGCATCCGCAGCTGATCTCGACGGTCCCTATGCTGCCGAGAGAAGACAGTTATACCCTAAGCCCTTTTAATTTATGGCTAGGAAATCCTTCGAGAGCTCAGTATAGCTCTCAGGCCGGTGGTGCCCCTGGTTCTGCCCAGGATGCCTCCCTGGAGAGTATCACCTTTGAGTATTTGTCGCCACGCCTCTGCTCCCAAAGCTTCTACACCACCGGAACTATTGCGTTCGGCTTTTTGGGAGCAAACTTCGTGTCACACTGGAACTGTTCAATTGTATATGGATGACTCTAAGTCCCAAGGGAGAGTCGGTTTCCCTACCGTATCCAGAGTTGGCATTTGAAGTGCTGGTTGCAATACACCGCTCGGTCCGAAAGATAACTCGATGCGCCCGGTTTGGAGACCGGATTATGATTTATAGCGACTCATAAAGTGCTCTGAATGCTCTCGGGACATTGGAATATCTGCATCACCTGGTTCACGATATTCATGACGCGACGGTTTTGGGGACCCAGGTGGATGTCGAGATTATCCTCTGCCTGGTGCCTGGACACGTAGGAATTTCAGGAAATAAGTGCGCCAAAGAGTCCGTGAGAACTGGGCAACCAGACTAGCGTTTTGCTCTTCTTCACATTGATTACATGATAGGAATACGGGTAGCTCTCCGGGTGGCTTGGCAAAGTACATGGGAGACGGTCGAGGGGAACTTAATGTTACGTGCCATTGTGCCGCGACTGTTCCCATGGACCTACCCTGCAATTCCACGACATCTTATGGTTGCATTCTCTCTTCTCCGAATTGGCACACTCGTGGGACGCACCGCCACTTGAAGGGGCGCTCGCCTGCGCCTTATTGTGACGACTATGTTAACCCCCAGACTGTTCGGCGCGTTCTGCTTGAATGTCCCAGGCTGGGAGATCTTCGCGTACGGTACTTGTCCCGGTACAGGGACGATCGGGGTTACTAACGCAGGTCCCTTGTACTCGGGACTGGTTCGTGTACAAAGACTATATGACTTTTTTGGAGGAGGCTGGCCTTGACTATTTTTTAGTAGGTTGCTTGTTCCTGAGCCGACGAGGCCTACCCCCGATGCCGCAGCGCGCTTCCTAGTTGTCACGTTTTGTCTTTCTTTTCTTTTTTTCAGTTGTTGTTTTTCCCTTGTTTTTTAACCTGCGATTAGCCTTTCTTTCTTTTTATCTTTTTTATTTTCATATTGCAATTTGTTTTCTAATCTAGCCTATTAGTAGGCTTTACCATGAATACGGCGACTTTTGCTCTAGTAGGTATTTTCCAGATGGACTCTAATAATTTTTTAAAAAATCGCTCGTATCCATAGTAACCACTCCCAATCTTATGTCAAGGTCAAAGGTCGCTGCTAATCTTTTTTTTTCTTAATCGTAGCGAGTCCAAAATTGAAGCCATCGTCATTCCATTGCTGGGATATTTTCTCCCTCACCTTTGTATTTAACTGCACCGAACTCATAAAGCAAATATATAATTCAATCCGCGTGATCACAAATTTAACATGAAGTGAATTCCATAATTCTCAATTCAAATATAATTAGTGTCATCACAGGGCCTAAAGTGAAATGAATAAATCCAATGCAATAAAAGCAAATTATTTCATTTTAGCAATAATTATTAATGTGAATAATTCCAACTTTTATGTACTAATACATTATTTTGCATATATACAGGGTACGGTTGGTAATATTTCGCCATAGGCAACACAGAATTCCTCACATGTGTGTTCTCTAGCGTCGTTTCTCATTCGCTCTTCTTCCTATCATAGTAGACACAAATGTGCATCGTGTGAAGGAAACAAATATTTTCCAAAAGTCAAGCTGTTCTGCTTGGTATTCACTCATTGGACTCAAATAACATTACCTGAGTGTTTGGGTATCAATCTTATGGCGGTACAGAAGATCAGGAAAGGGTTAGATGAGGCAGGCTGTGATTCGGATGGTAAGATGGCTCTGGAATCTCACTTTAAATGGTCTCATACGAGAGGAACCACTGAATTCGTCGCAGAGATCCAGGCCATCATTGACAAAGGTCCAAGAAAGACAATGAGGTCCATAGCCAGGGACAAAAAAGTTTCAGAGTCTCTCATCAGACAGTTTGTGTATGAGGATATCCTCGGCTAATCATACAATGTTAGAAAGGACTAACTTGTATCGAAGCAGATGAAAGAAAAGCGAAAGGAACGTGCTGTGAAGCTTGTAAACAAACGGAAGCATCCCTCTAATTCTGTGGTCTTTTAGTTCTTCTCAGACAAGAAGAATCTCCATCCACATTAGGATGTTTTGAGTAGGGAGGCAGTAGGGAGGGCTACGCTATGCTCCGGTTTATTTTCCTAAAGGGTTAGGTGAACTGCCTGAAGGAGTTGGTGTTGCATTGGTTTTAGAAGGTGGTCAAATTCTTTGACCACATGCCCCCGAACATCTGTCATCCTAACTCCAGAGGATGTAACCCCTAGACTATTATATGCAGAACCTGGTTGGGAGATAGACCAACGAGTCCCCTCGCACTACTAAGTTAGATCTTAGGTACAGGATTAATACACTTTTCACCCAGTCAAACAAGGGGACTGTCAAGAAGTCCTGCAGCAAGCTCCGACACCGCCTGGAGGTGGTGGTTGAGGCCGACGGTGATTTAATTGAATAAAATGAATAAGATAATCCTTCAAGCATTTAACATGTAACTTTGGTAACTAGATGTATAAATTAACTATGTTTTACTTTCTTCTATGTTGAAGTTAGGCGAAAATTTAACAATCCCACCCTGTAATATGTATGCACGATTCTGTAATATGGTAAATAATATATTTCAATTTTTTATTTCTTTTTTACCTTAAAAGGGTTATTGACAGTATATTAGTACAAAATCAGATAACTTTAGAAAATAAACATTAATTCAGGAAGAGGTGGGATAATTAAATAAGCCTTCCGCTATCAGCGAGGAGCAGACATTTTTATTCCGTTTTAAAAGGATTTTTTTCTTTTGCTAGAGAATGACACTTGCTCAGCTCACACGAGATGATCCACAGTAGCATACATTGACACATACATTTACACAGTTTTCCCTAAACCAGGCAAAATGGTGCTCAAAACCTTACTCGTAGAAGACAGAAAGTTGTTCACGCATAACTAAAAACTTCTTTGCTCCTATTTTCCTAGGAATTGGATCACTAAGTAGTTTCCATAAATCAATATCTTAGACAGTATTAAAATTCTGTATCAATTTCTCCCTCCTTTACCTACTCACTTTTGTCCTTTTATTAGAAAGTTGCCTTGAAAAGTTCATCTCGAACATTGTTCTCCTGTCGACTGACCTGGCATTATGGAATATAGCTTTGTTTTACTAACTTTGTCAGTCGAGCTGCCCAGGAGTGAGGAGGCTCCTAGATTGTGGTGGGACATTTTGGGGGTTTACTCCTGAATAGAGGTTTATTCTCCAAGCGTCCTTCTGCCCAAACTTGGAGTAACAGCATGTTTAATCGTTACGATGCTGGGCTGCGCTTACAACACCCTTCCTTCCACACACATGTGGAGCGGAGGCATGGTTATGGCTTTGTTTTTCAAACATGCGAGCCGAAATTCCCAAGAGTAAATCGGCTCCTGTAATTTGGATGGATCTTTTGAGGGGGTTTATTCCTGAATAGGAGCTTATTCCCCTAGTGTCTAAAGGCCATAACTTGTGGTGACGAAGGGGGTGTTTGGGATATCGGCCTGTTCAATCGTGACGATACTGGACTGCGCTTACCACACACCCAGAAGTCGTGGGACGCTCTTATCTCAACTTGGGAATGACCTGTTCCATTCTATGAAGAAAGAAAACACTTGCAGAGTCCCGGTGAAGAATACTCGAATCCTGTACTTCCTCTTCTCTTTTTTTTCCTTTCTCTTTCAAAACTGCTCCTTATTCACGATTTGGCCAAGTTTAATTTGTATTCGTGATTGTTTATCATTAGTAATTCAATCTTCTAATATCATCGGTTGATAAGTATGTTAATTATTTCCCTATTTTTCTTTACCACAGCCATCGTTAAACACCATTTCAAATTTAAAACACACATTCTACTCTCGAAACCTCTATTCAATACACTAATCCAGAGCTACCAACAAATCTGACGGCACCAAACATCTTTGGGATTTGCCTGAAAGTGAATAAGTTTCTCAACGATGCTTAATCTTCAAACTTTAAATTCAAACTAATACGTTAGCTCTTCTCCTTTACTTCTGGCAAAATAGAACGATCAAACCTGAGAAATTCAATCACTTAAGTTTTAAAAAACCTTGCAAAAATTTAAAAGCTTAAAAAATGTTCTTTCTCTTAAGTTCTCACAAACTCAAGAAAATTATTATTAATAAACTTTTAACGCACTTGAAAATGATCATGTTTCCAGTTTTTATTCAAATTCTGAGGGTTGAAATCAATCGAGAAAATCTCCTCCTTACAAATTCTCTCGTCACTTTCTTTGAATTGCATTCAACACTAAAGTTACTTAGACCTTTGTTCCGGAGTATTTCCTTAAATCCTAGGTTTCCTGGAAAATGGCTTCTCTAAATTCTTTTTCCAACTGCTTGTGAACAAGCAGTGCTGTAAGTAATTAGAAGCCAAGGATCGATTTAACGTGAGCTCACCTTAATCATTAATAAGTCAAGCACTGAGGTCGAATAAAAGTTTATTCCATATGGTGATTTGAAGGTGAAATGAGACACTGTAAAAAAAATTCCTTGCTTTTGTTAGCAAGCTTAATTTCCAAGCTATGGAAATTGATCTTTTCTTTAACATAAAGAAAGTTGACGAATCGTTACTTGATAGGGAGTTATTTTCTATAATTGATTCCGATTTTAAAATTATATCCAAATTGAACGTCTTAAACTGATATTTTAGCTTCGTTCCTTACCTAAGGGAGAAATAGGAACTAACATCTACAAAATAATTTACTTCTCCTTCGCCCGTAGAATTAATAAGTTTATGTCGATGTTCATTTTTCTATATAATTCTATTTCTTATCTATTTTAATTTTATTTTGCATATTTATTTTCACATAACTCTCTCCTTTTCCGATTGGGTGTCTATGATTCAAGTCACTTTGACTCATCATTGAGTCAAATAGATGGTAATAAAAACCTACAAAAACAAGGACCAGCAAAGACCCTAAGATTCGCTCAAGGCCAGTCCGCTTACAGATGTTAACTACCACTTTCTAATGTTAGTGTATCATGCTTATTTTTACATTCTGTTTTTTTGTTTTTTAACTATTTTAACTCTACGGTACACACTTATCTACATGGGTACCCTTTGTATATATACTTTTTACATGATTTTAAAAATATTTCTAATCTACTGTACACACTTATCTACATGTATTAATTTGATCTTTCTTTACATGCCTCTTCTAATTATTTCAATTCTACGGTACACACTTATCTACATGTGTACCCTTGACATGCAGGTTTGGCTATCTCTCAAATACCGAACACGCTTTTCGAACCAGGGGATGGTGAGGTTGATAGGACAGTACTCTCTTCTCCCGCAGGCTTTGCATGCTAGTGATGAAAATAATATACCTATAGGACAGACAGAAAAAGAAAAGGGGAATTCACATTCACTCCATGCAGGGAGGCGTCGCTGGCATCTTTTTATTGCTCATTTCATTATATTTTATTCCCAACTCCTTAATTCATGTGACACATTTTCTTTTATGCTCCTACTACGTTATATTTACACTATTTAAGTACTCTTCAAGTCGGTTTTTGAACATATTAACTGACGTGCTTTCTACTACACGGTTGGGCAGGCTATTTCACGTTTGCGTGATTTTAAACGTGAAGTAATTTTGAGCTATAGTAGAGTTAAGTCGCTTGTTCACTAATTTTGAACCATTTTGGCGTGTGTTGGCCCTTTCGTCCATCTCGAACAAGTCTGTAATCAATATTAGTAAATCCTTTAAATATTTTGGATACCTTGATCAATTGTCCACGTAATCGTCTACTTTCAAGTGATAGTAGGTTTAATGAGCGGAGTTTATCTTCGTACGGTTTGTTTCGAATTCCAGCAACTAGTTTCGTAGCCCGACGTTGCACTCTTTCTAACTGCGCTATATCCTTGTTTAGGGAGGGACACCAAAATTGAACCGCCTATTCGAGGTGTGGGCTCACGACCGATTTGTATAGTGGTAGGATTATATCATTTGATTTGAAAGTAAAATTCCGAGCAATATATCCTAGAATTCGGTTTGCTTTTTTACAAGCTACTGCGCATTGTTTCGATACTTTAAGGTCCTCCGAGATTGAAATCTCCAGGTCTTTTTCTAAGTTAACGGATTCGAGAAATTGGCCTTTCATATGGTATTCTACTTTTATGTTATGACATCCAAAATGTATGACCTATGTTAATGCCCATTTGCCATTTATCCACCCACGATTTATGTTATGACATCCTAAATGTATGACCTATGTTAATGCCCATTTCCCATTTATTCACCCATTCGACAATTTTATTAAGGTTCCTTTGCATTTGCTCTACATCGGGTATCAAAAGGGCTCGGCTTCTTAGCTTTGTGTCATCTGCAAATTTAGACATACTACTAAACACTCCATTCTCCAAGTCATTAATGTAGACAATAAATAATAATGGGTCCAGGACTGACCCCTGTGGTACCACGCTGGTGACTGAGCCCACTCTGAACACGCCCCATTTACAACAATCCACTGTGGACGATTTGATAGCCAGTTTCTAATCCATTTGAGTATGTGACCCCTCACTCCAATTGCTCTAATTTTCATCAATAGCCTTTTGTGCGCAACTGTATCAAAGGCCTTTTTAAAGTCGAGGTAAATTATATCCGCCGCTTTAGTTTCATCGTAGATGCAAATCATGTTATGAAAAAATTCGAGTAAATTGGTTAGGCACGAGCGCCCCTCCCCTGAATCCATGCTGGGAGTCTGCAATTAAATTACTAGACTCACAATAACTCACCAACCTATTTATAATTATCGATTCCAAGAGTTTTCCAATTACACAAGTTAGGCTGATGGGATGGAAATTAGTAAGCTCAGTTTTATCCCCTTTTTTGAATAGCGCGTAACATTTGCACGCTTAAACTCTATTGGAACTAGGCCTTCCTTTATTGATCGATTGAAAATCATGCAGAGTGGTCTTGCTAATTCAATTTTTAGTTCTTTAAGACGGGTTGGGTACACCCCATCGGGCCCGGGTGACTTCGATATTTTCCATTTTATTAATATATGTGGGAATCTCCCCTTCATTTATACTTATGTTGGATAAGGTATTTTGTCTTTTAAAAATTATGTCCTCACCTAGTGTTTCTAATTGTGTCACGTCCTCAATAGTAAAAGCGCTCGAGAAGTGCTCATTCAATATTTTAGCAAATTTTTCTGGAACGTCCGTCATAACACCATCTTTACCTCTGATACGCCCTCTTGAACCCTTTATGGGCTTTCTACTTTTAACTTAACTATAAAACCGTTTCGGTTCGTGCTTTGAATTTCTAGCAAGGTCCTTTTCATATTTCAGCTTAGCTTCTCTAATGGCCCGCTTTACCATCTTTAGAGAGTCTACGTATTTTTCCTGATTTGTTGTCGTTTCGTTTTTTCTAAAAGTTTGATAGTCTTTATTACGCTCCTGAATTAAGTTAATTATTAAAGAGCTAGCCCACGGTGCTCTCTTTGACTTTCCATTCTTGTGACGTACGTACTTAACTAACTCGGAATCCACCGTGAGCACATTTTGCTGTAGCTCCGAGTACATTCCCTGTACTGTCTTATTATCAAAATGTCTCTCCCAGTTTATCCTTTTAATCCGGTCACGGAAGGTGTCAAAATTATAACGCGCAAATCGTGGGATCAGTTGTCAACACTCTTTTACCTCTACGCTCGTATTAATTTGAAACCTGATTACATTATGGTCACTCGTTGCCAAATGCTCACCCACTCAAACGTTTTCTACCTAAGTCTCCTCTGTTGAGATAATCAAATCAAGTATATTTTGATCACGCGTAGGTTCCTCTACTTTTTGCACAAGAAAATTATCCTGAACAAAATTGACCAATCTCTCCCCAACTTTATCTGAAGTATAGTTTGTAAAGTTAACGTTAGGGTAAATTAAATCTCCACAAATTATTGTTTTTCTTTTTTTACCATATATAAAAGGCACTCAAAGAGTAGTACGTCTTCTGATTTTATTTGAGATGGAGGGCGATAAGTAATATCTAAGTTAATTTTATTATTCTTAGCACACTCGAGCTCAATTAGCAAAACCTCGCTCTTCATATTTACGCTCGTCGCGGCTATCGTTATTGCATTTATTCCCTCTTTTACGTAAGCTAAAACTCCACCGCCTCTCCCAGTTAGGCGGTCCTTGTAAGGGATTTTGTAACCTTCTATATTAAATTGCGCAATAAGGTCTCTAGAAGCTGTATCTAACCACGTCTCGCTAATACATAAATATCGTAATCGCCCTCTTGAATCATGGCTTTAAATTCGGGCAGTTTGTTTTCTATACTCCGAACATTTGCGTAAATGCATTTTAATTTTCTTTTCAAATAACAACGCCCCTCTCTCGTATGGCTGGAGCGTTTCCTTGCTCACCTAAATTTATTGACTCCTCGCATGAAATCCGGTCCGGCGCATCTGTGACTTTGTGGCAAATAACTTCCGTATCATAGTGATTACGGAGGGTTTATTAATAATTCTGCTAATCTTCAAATTACCCACTGAATTTAAATGAATACCGTCATTAAAAAAAGTGACGGTTGTCCTGTAAATCGTTCCAAAAATTGAAAAACTTAACTCCCATTTCCTAACATAAACGTTTAAGACATTCATTTGTGTAGATTGACCTTGACTGCATTCTCAGATTCGCTTTTAATCTTGAAATTATCCAAATTAACCCAACTTTATTCGCCTTTGCTTTAACCTCTATAATTAGGTCTCTTGCTCAATGTACAATCGCGGTAGTCGAGCTGTCAAGGCAGATTTTTTTACTCTTAGCTGGATTTTGTGCTTTAAATTCAGAATCCTGTTCTTTATTAAAGAGTTACCAATTAGAATACTCTCTGTTTCCCCCTCGATTGGAGTTAATAAGGCAAATTGATTAGAACATAGAATTTCAAAACTGTGAGATGCCCTCGTTGGTCTAGCCTCGTTTCTAACCGGCTTAAATTGAAATTCCGGGGTGTCTATATTAGTTTAAGATACACGCTTGATCATTTATAGTAACTTGCGGCTCTCTACTCTTTATACGGTTCGATCGGCGCTTTGAACGCGATTTTCCCTTCCCTGAAGCTCATCATAGGATGCCCGAACGCCACTGGCCAGTTCGTCAATGTTACGGTTCGTTGCCACTACGACTCTCCCGACAGATTTAACTTCTGATCTAATTTTATTAATCGCGTTTGTTAGTTTTAGCTCAATCGCCTCGTTTAGAAGACAAAAGCGACATATTCTAACGTTATTAGGGTTTGAGGGAACGTATATTTCCTTATTAAATGAAGCCCTGCAGCGATCACAATCAAATTTGACGATACGCATTGTAAAACACAAGATTGTTTAAAATGAGTTGAAATTTAGGGAGCTAATGGAACTTATAACCGACACGGAATGTAATTTCTATCTATTTCACTTTACGACACGAAGCTTTGAGCACGACACAAACGTAAATTTTTGTAGAAGCACAGAGATAACACGTCTTAGCAGTTCAAAGAGAATTAACGACTTATGGGTTGGAAGATAAACTTTAATTTGTTCTAATTTTATTCTATAATTTTTAAATGAAATAATATTAAAATCATTTTGTAAGTCTATTATTTCTTTAGGATGTGGAGAGGATTATACATTTTTACTGTCTATTCTAATTGTTTTATTACCTTATTTTTTTTATTATTTCATATGTGGTTTCTCTTACTTGAGAGTCAATTGATGCCCCTTCGTATTGAGGTCTTATTATATTTATAAAACATGACCCAGATAAATATCACCCCTTTTTTCTCTATCGCCTGAGGTTATGTGAATCATATACTATTTTGTGAGTGACAAAGGCACTACCTTTATATAGTGGTACCTTTGTTACAGCACCAGTCAATTTTGTTTCCATGGCCACAAATCTTTTTTTTTTCAAGTTTTCTAAAAAAGAACGGACTCGAGGACATTTCCTCCGCTGTTAACGAGCGTATCCAAAATTTAGAAAAGGGAAACGAATTTCGAAAATTAACTATGATTTGGTTCTTATACATGCTGACCCCGCCCTCTTTAAACGGGCCCCAACTTTCGATAGGCTCAATTTTTAATTGGATAAAGAATATCGAAATGAAGCCTATTGAAAGTTTGGGCTCCTTTTGGGTGGTAGTGCCCTCTACAAATGACTACCAATGTCAATTGGTCCTTCGGAGTTTTCCGGAGCAACCTTTTTTCCGCAGACCGAAAATTAAATTAAAGGGCAAAACCTTCAAACTACTTTTCATCGTTAAAAATAGTTTAACCAATCGCTATTTTTTACAAGGGAGAGGGTGTGGGAGTAATGTCCTTATATTAATTTTTTATCTTCTCCATCCTCTAAATTGGAGGTTTTTAGTAACCAGAATTACCAGTTTCTGTTCTATTTTTTAAATTTACAATATAACTGCGGCTTTACAGATGAGATCAGGCAGTTGATGAAAGGTAGAAGAGGTAAAGTGATCGTCGGGGGAAAGAATTAATGGAGATAATCTTATGATTGACGGCTTTCGTTCATCACGAGACTTTGAAACTTGTAAATAAAAAAATATAATTAGGGGAAAAATATGATTCCAGGTTGAAAGTTTAAGGGAGAAGAAAAAAAGACTCAGGCTTATGTCGAAGGAGGCTAGGACAAGCAAGGAATTGCGATACACTCGCTGGAGTTAGTGTTAATTTAGTGATTGGATTAGGGATAACGGAGTCCATTTAAAAATGGAATAAGTGGGAAAGGATAGAAAAAACAAAGGCAATGGATAGGATCACGTAAGAAATCACGCGAATTATTGGAAGGAAAATGTGTGAAATAGTCAGAATAGGTTGGGGCTGCTTCGCTCAACTCAGACAACACAGCTGGAATTTAACAAGCGAAGTTTGCGGGTGTATTATCTAGCTAAAACGTCACGCGGAATTATCAGTTTATGATCATTTTCATACGAATCAATTTTGATGTAAAATAGAGAATTGTATTCGATATTAGTTTCAAGAAGTATCTTCCTGAAAGCATATTTGTCGTATTTGTAGTCGCAGTTTTTATCCTCCAATGCTGTAGAAGAGGATCTTTAATTTGTTTGTCTACCTATGAAATGGGATTTCCAATGTGCCTAATGCTGCCTTTATAAGTTCTTGAGCATTGAGGGCAAAGAATTCCGGATGGTAACTTGCGCTTTGGTTGTTAGGCAATTTCTTATCGTGGACATCTAAACTCGGAACCTTAAAGCATATCAACTCATAATGGAAAACGATATTATTTTTTACCATTTAGCGCTCGTCTGTAAATCAAAAAAGATTACAAAAATGATAAACAACTGGTTATGATTATTAATTTAGTGTACACTTCACCTTGGCGCATATTTCAGATGCTTTGAAATAACTGGTTTCTATTGGTCAAAATTAATTTTAATCAACAAAGCAAACACTGAAATATATATGTATGTACAAATTAAAACATATTAATTCCTATAGTAGAGGCGGGGGAAATATATCGAATTAACAGCGAGTTATAAAAATAAATTTAATAGGAATCTTTTAATGGTTCAAGGACTAATAGATAATTAATCTTTCTAAATCGATATCAGATGACTGACAATTTTAGTACCGATAATCTCAGTAATATAGTAAATCTCTGCCCCTTTTCAGTTTTTTTCTGGATTGGCCTAAATGAGAAAAGGCGTAGGGAAAAAATGGCCAAGCGGAAAAGAAATATGCCTTTTTACTCAATTTTACAAGCTGCGTACGTTTGCCCCCACCATATCAGATGCCCATCAAACATGAATGTCAAATGATTTGGATAACATTTTCCTTTATTTTCTTAAAGAAAGCGAATAATATTAAAAAATCATTTAATTTTTACAACTAAATTTTAAAAACTTCAGTTGATAACAAAATACCTTTTGTGGTTTTTGTTAGTGACAATTTTTTTTACAAATCTATTTATATGATTCCCAGTCATATTCTGCTTCATGAGTTATTATTATCATTCACACTTACATAGTTATCATATTCAGAACTGAAATATCCTATTTTTTTTATTATGAGGCTGTTTTTCCGATTGTCGTAGAATTCCATCCCTTTTTGTTCTATTCTAAGAGTACTAAGAGTGTCTAATATATATTGATATCTGAATATCTTAACGAACAGAAGCGTTCCGAAACACGTGAGGATATATCAGAGAAACGCCCAATAATCCCCAAATAAACTTATATTTTAACTCTAACCATTGAATACACAACATCTAAACATTAATTACAGCAATACTCTGAATATTATCCTAAACAAGAATTAATTAAATTAGTTTACCTACAAAAGTTGGTTAATTTCTCTACACACAACAATAATATAAGAATTAGGCTTAAGGACTCATGTGGAGTTTAAAGGCCTCATAAATTTTATTGACTCACGACGCGTGCCGTCTGTCCAGATGTAGATGGGCAAAATTACACGGTCGTTTTGGCGAGGCTAGCAGCTGGGGGGGGGGGTCCACACGTTCTTCCGGGGGGGAGGGTTCTTCAAGGACGAGAACAAATACGGTGCTCTATGCAACACCTAGGCAGTCATGGTCTCTCTGGCGAGAGTAAGTCGAATTTGGTTCTTAAATCAAGTTAACTTGGAGTGCGGTGTGACCACCGAGTAACGAGCTCGAGGAGGAGCTTTTCTCCTTCGTTACTTATTTCCTTATGGACGAGGCCTGAACTCGGGGAGGGTCTTCTTCAAGGGCGAGGATCGATGAGATGGGGTTTCTCTGACGAGAATAAGTTATTTAAAGTTCTATTTGGTAACCGGGAACTAGCTCGAGGATGAGCTTTTTCTTAGTTCCAGTCTTCCTCAAGGGCGAGTATAACGGAGGGGGATTTCTCTGGCGAGAATAATTTGAACTTGGTTCCTTACCAAGTTAACTTAGGAGTTCGGTGTGGCCACCGATTAACGGGCTCGAGGGGCAGGCTTTTCCTTCTTCTTTTCTTAATTCCTCAAGGACGAGGAATACCCCTGGTGTTTAAGGTGCACCAGGATATGAGGAGTCTCTCTGGCGAGAGTAAGTTGAACTTAACAAAGTTTACTTATCGTTTGGTTTGATAACCCGGGACTAGCTCAAGGATGAGCTTCTTCTTAGCCCCTTAAGGTAGGTAGCCCTGCCTCTCTTGCAGGGTACTTCTTGGTCTGTCGAGCCAAGTACACTACCTATCCAGTCTCGGTAGTTCGGTTTGATCCGAAGACTTCGTCACCTAGAGACTGACGTATACTACCACGATTTTCCTCAGAGTTCCTCATTTATACCTCGTCACCCCACTGGGGGAGTGGTAAGGGGGAAGGGGCTTAAGGACGGCTCAGGAGAGTTCTTTTGGCCAACGGTTTTTCACACGAAGTCAAACATCGGCTCCTCGTTAGCCTTCCAGATATGGAGAAACACGTCTCCAATTTCTTATTTGGTGGGGGAGATCTTACATTTTGAACTTTAGGGTCTTTTATGGCACCGAGTTGTGCCACGCTGCGGTTACGCTTTTGACTCGTTGATGCCTGGGCCGGATGTCTTTTCAGGAACCGCCTTGGGACTGCACCAAGAGTAAACGGGATGGGGGGGGGGAGGGAAGTGACGATTCCCCGGCACCGATCATCTCTCCCTTTACTTCCCTCTTATCCGTATTAAGCATTTGTTTAGTCCGTTTGGCTCACTTTTGACTCCTGTGCATTTTTAAAGTATGTATATATGTATAATTCTGTATTTTATATGAGAATTATAATAAGGCACATGATGGTTCAATGGAGAGCAAAGAAGAGGCTTAGTCGCAAATGCTTCTTAGTGTAAGTGAGAATTTCAAGGAGATTCAGATAATACATAAAAGATGAGTGAAACGAGTGAGTAACCAGTGTAAGGAAGCAGCAAATGAAGGATTTGGACCAAAGATGAATGAAAATTCGGAGGAGAACAGGATGGTATTCTTGAAGGAAGGGTGAAAGGTGAGAAATTAAGAGGCTAGTCAGCATGTTAGAGGTATATTGAATAAAGATCCCCTTTTTGATTGGATGAGGAATTATACGGCAGTGTAAATATGACTGGTCAATGATGTACTAACCGTATGTCATCGCTACGTACGTTGCAGATTAAAGGACAATGAAAGGGAATTTGCGAGTAATGAAGAGGCAAACAAGGTCTTCTGACAAAAGTCGCGTACTCTCACGTACTCTGATTTAGGACCTTAAGACCTTCAAATCTTTCATTAATTCCCGGACTAACCTTAGGAGCACGTTGGCAAATATATCATTTGAAAGAGAATGTAAAACAATATAAAGGTTTCAAATTCCGTTAGAATCGGCCGAATAATTATAATGTTATTGTCAAATAATTACCCACTAACTTGGGAGGACCTTGCCAATTATACCTTTCGAGGGAAAATGTAAAACAACATATGGGTTTCAAATTTCGTTAGAATCCGACGAATAGTTACAATGTTATTAATAGAACAAAAGAAGCGAAACGGAGACCGATCAACCTGACCTATATAGTGAGATATATAGAGTCGCACGAGACTAAGCGCATGTGACTAAAAATAGATGGATACTGTACTTTGCGAGTTGTTTGGTGGGGGTATGGAAGATGACTCGAATGTTAATATTGGCAACCAAGAGGTTATTATTGCTGAGGATTTGGAGAAATGGGAAGGCAGCCTGAGTTGATAATTCAGTTACTGGGATGATCAAATTTAGTAGGATATGTGTTATGGAATGGTGGTTGCCACTGTTTTGTTAGAAATTTTCATCTAAAAGAAGGCTGAAGATTGAAAGAATACTGCGATAGTAACAACATTTAAAATAAAGAGGAAAAAGGGATTTTTTTGTGTTGTATATAAATTTTTTTATTAGACGTATAAGAATGATAGCCTTTGAATTAATAGGAGATGATCAGTATTTATAGCGGGTATAGAAAGGGAAAGAGGGTGAATAAGGTATTTTTACTGAGAAATGGCTTATAAATCAAGGGAACAGAGGTATAAATTGCATGCAGAGTTCTTTGATCTCGAGGAATATCACTTAAATATTGGCCTCCCTACCTCACAACAGTGAGACTGGCCGTCGGAGGAACGTCAACATGTCCTTACATGGGTTTTTCCACAAGTCCCTAGGTAAGGCTAGGTATGGTTTTCGTGTTGCTGCAAGTTTAAGCGTTGACGAGATTGAGCTTAGTGCCATTCTAGTCTTGGTCACATCGAATGCATGGGTGTTTGGGGGTGATATTTTCTTCTTGATTTGGGATTGGGGGGCGGGGTCATTTACATACATTCCCCTGTCTGCCAACTCCCTTTGGGTCGTGGCATGGTTGCCTAGCCCATTTTACTTCTTCTGAGATTTGGAAGGTATGTACTGCTTTGGTGAGACTACAAGATCAATCTCAGTAATCAGGTATTTGACGTTCTATATGATTTGTTGTAGGTAAGTGTTCTAAATGTAAATGAGTTTATCCACCACTGCGAGCCAACCGTTTCCTTTCTTTGTCTTGAATTTTTTCTGTGCTTTCCAGATCCACAAGATGTTATTAAGCTGGACATGGTCGATTCTTCAAGGTAGTGACCACTTTCCCATTCAACTATAAAAACAATCTTGGGTACGTTTGAAGCGAAGAAGGTGGTTTTCATTTCAGGAAATGACTGATTTTTATGTCCAATTTGAACAATTTAGTTCAGTTGTTGAAGCAGTTGAGTTCTTCTCCGGCAACCTCATTGCCGTAGGCCTAACTATTATTCCTAGATCGTCTCTCCGTTTTGAATGCCGACCGCTACAGTGTTGGTGAGCGGAGTTTGAGACAGCCTTCAAACAAGAGTCAAGAGTTATGGCTACATGCGCTATAAGCACCGCTCGAACGATTTCACTCTCGTCGAATTACATCGAGCTAGAGCTAGAAGCCTTAGCTTCTAGCCCTGTTTGGCCTGCTGCCATATAAGCAAGCAGGCCGCTCTTCTTGCCTGGTATACTTATATTCAATAAAAGGAACACTCGTCTTACAAAGGCGTGAAACGAGGTCAAAAAGTTCGAGCCAGATTCCGACAGGGCTCCCTTCCAAGTTCTCCAGGAGAACAGGACCGCAATCTCGGAACCTGCGTTCTTGGCGGAGTGTTTCGCTACCGGCTTCTTCATATACTTTTGCAAGGATTCTTTTTCAATACCCTTCAATGCACTTCGTGATTTTGCTGAAGGACGCTGACTAGACAATTCTTCCAAAGGCGCAAAACCATTTAAGTACAGGTTTAAGCTGAGTGAGTTCCGTTCCGCCCTCGCTTTATTGCCGAATACTTCCCCTAAAAAGGACAATGTCCTGTATGCCATATTTCGAGACCTCGGTGAGCGAAGAATGGCCTTTCAGTTAGATATCTTTTACAAGATATCGACTAAGAGGATCCTCTCATGGGGCTGGTTTCCGCCCCATCTCCCTAACCTCTTGTGTGTGCCATTTTATGGAGAAATTTATAAATGTTAGAGCAGCCTTTTTCATGGACAGTGGAGGGCACCTATCTTATGCAGAGTACGGCTTGCGCAAGTTCAACTCCAGTCGAATGCTATATGATAACATTAAAATGCCGTCTGCAAAGCATATTATGCCACATGGAACTAAAGTATCTTTGAGATAAGTGATGGAGCGAGGGGACTAATAGAAGGAAGAGTGCAACTTGCAGAGAAGTCTCATTAGTGTCACACTCTTTGTTCTGAGCATCAAAAGTATCATATCGGTGCGCCGGAAGATGTTATCATTACGCTATACGTAGACGACCTTACCTTCCCTTTTGGTGAAGAGGGGATGACAACTATGGAGCTTCGAATTCAACAGACACTTTTGTTGCCATCCATGGCTTCAGTCCAACCCGAAATTGATCCAAAACGAGGGGATTGGTTTAGAAGTGGTGGTTTTTACCGTTGCCTTGGTTTTATTTATGAACGATGCCTTACCTGGTGCCCATATTCGCAGACTTAGGGACTCTCAGACCCTAAACATGGACATTCTTCTTTCTGTGACGTTTTATAGTTTGAAGCTTATCGGGATGATGATTTTTGTTCTATCGGTTCTTTTGTTCGCGCAAAATTTGACTACAGATGCGAGATTTGCGCAGATGTAGACCAGCCTGAATTGTGGAAGGAAGATTTGATCAAGCAAGCCGGTTTCAGTTTGTCTTCTAGTGCCTTCAGCATTTCCTCCATCCTGAGACTACTTGTCGATGCAGGGGAGATGCCCTTTATTCTGCGCCGTGTACAAAGTTATAGGCGCTTTTAGTTTCCGACTCGACGTTTCCACTAGTCTCTAACGGTGCTCACTGGATCCGCAGGCGATCTTGACGATGCTTATGCCGCCTAAAGAGACCAGTATCAAACTAACTCTTTTGTGTTTAGGGAGAGTAAACTCTTTTGAGATCCTGGTGTATGTGAGGCAATGCCCTCGAAGGACCATCGTGTGAGGAAGCCCTTTGGTGATACCCCTCTATTATTTCAAGACCACCTGAGCCAGCGTGAGAATTTTAGAAAGTCGAGGAATAATACGTTACTCGCTTAATCACCCGTCCCAGCTGTGTTTGTTTTCAAACGCCGATCGTCCCCTGCACTCCTGCGTTAACGCCATCCGAGGCCATATTAAACCTACTCCTATATCGCGAGGCAAGTTTGATCGTCTGGAACGACGTTGTCATGAATTCTGTTTGCTTAGACTGTTGCAAGAAATTTCTTGGGGACCGCAAGGCCCTAAGGCGTCTAGTAGAGCAGTCACCTGGGTATTTAACCCAAAGCTCAGCATCTCTCGAGGAGAGTGAAAGCCCGCCATTTATTTCGTCCATACTGCCGTCTGTTTCCCGTAACCCCCGGTAACTCGTCACTTACGTCTTCGAAGGTCTCTTCAGCAGATCTACCTTGGTTACGCTTTGGCCCCTGTTTAGAGGAAAGCTATCAAGCGCCCTCCTTTCCAAAGAGTTGTGTGGCCCTCTCATCTTCACCACCCCTTCAAGATTCCCGTCTTTCGAGACTAAGAATCCTTCCCGATCAACAGAAGCGTCTGGAGTTGAGATTACGTCTCTCTGGAGAAGAGAATATCTCATTCTTCATCACGAAGTAATCCAACCCCTTCTTCAAGTCCTCAGAGTCATGACCTCCAGAAGTATCTTCTTCAAATACCCTGTGCCGTTGTCTTCAACCCCCATCCAATTCCCCCGCGCTCAAAGGTAAAGCGATCGTGTATAGTCATCCCCCGATTACCTCATTAATCATCATTTAATTCACTTAACCAGGATATGTAATTTGTTCCCCCCTTTTGTATATATATATATATATATATATATATATATATATATATATATATATATATATATATTATCTTGTGTCAGGTATAGTTGGGTACTTTTTGTTGTGAAAAACCCAGATTCTTAAATATTATCCTTATCATATCTGGTGGGAGATAAAGTTGGGTTAATTTTTGTTGGAAAGAACCATTTTTCTTTTCAAGTTACCCCCCAAGTAAGTTGTTTAGTAACGATTTTGCCAAGTTCGTTTAAGGATATCCAAGGAAAGTGGAACAAATTCTTCTTTTTTTTAATTGATCATCTTTTTGTTGTGATCATTTTTTTCCAATTTTATTTTCGTTGTGTCCGTGTTTTTTGGGGGAGGGACGAACTCCCCTAAAAACCCTATAACCATTGGTCACATAAAGATTAAAGTTTTGAATTATTTTAGGTTATTTTCTTTATTGCGTGCATTCTGTGTGTAACAAAATCTCCGTTAGGATTTTTGATACGATCGTCAGAGCTTCATATTCTTTCCCGTAAGTTTCTTAAGTGCGCCGAGCGATCAGACGCAAACTTACACCAACAAGATGTCATTATTTGAGCGTTTCCATTAACAAGAAGGATATTTGGGCTGTCAGACAAGGATCTAGTTGCATATGTCTATGAGAGAGAAGAAAATGAAAGTGCATTAAAACGAGAACAGAGAGAAGCTGAAGAAAGAAGAGAAAAAGAACAGAGATAAGCTGAAGAGAGAAGAGAAAAGAAATAGGGAGAAGCTGAAGAAATAGAAATAATTCGTCAGCATGAGCGTGAGCTTAACAGGAATCATTTGAAGACCCTTTCTGTTACCTCGAGAAATGAATTCCCCCAAACCCCTTCGGCAAAGTTCTCAGTGTTTAAGGACGGCGATGGTTTCAGCGCCTACTTAACTCACTTTGAGAAAATTTTCGAAGTGAACCACTGGAATATTGAAGCCGATGTAGTCGCTCGACTACTTCCTCACCGTAATACTAACCTCAGAGAAATCTTCGTTTCACTCCTGATCGAGGTTGTTCTCGACTACTGCTCCCTCAAGTTTAAATTATAATCGGTGGTTAATATGAATCTCGATTACGATAAGTCAAAGTTCCGCCAGGCGAGAATAATTCTAGGCCAGACCTACCATTAATTTGGATTCACTCTCCAGATAACTTACCAGTTTTGGTTGGATTCAGCTCAAGTCAACCACGACAACGAGTCCCTAATTGATTTCGTTCTACTTGATAAGTTTATGGTTGCACTACCCTATGAAATCTGCGCATTCGTGAAGAAATGCATAGAAGAAACGGATATGCAAGCACCGAGCTACCATCTTTACCCGAAAGACCCCAAGAAGTCTCATCCCCCATCCTCCAAAAGTAAAAATAACCTCTCTAAATTTCTCCCGAAGTATTCACTTAAGTTTGTGAAAGTACCTAGTTCCTTTAAACTCAAGTACCATTCTCCGCCAGAATCGAGGGAGTTTAAACCCCTCATAAATAATCCCCCATCGGATTACGCTCGTAGGCCCATAATTTGTTTTTCTTGCGAAGTTCCCGGCCATATCAGGACCCACTGTCCCCAAAATTCCCAATTTCGTTCTGCTCCTAGTCATTAAATTCACTAAATAAGTGTCTTTCTCTCTCATCCGCCCGCACGCCCTGAAACGCCAGCAAATCTCCCAACGAGCAGTCCCCCGGTACAGCACGTTAATTTTGTTTCCAACAAAAGCTCTCCCGGTGAGCTTGAGTTTTAAAATGGAAGCGTTAGTGATTGCCGAGTGTTAACCCTCGTAAGAGACACTGGATGCACTTGCTTCGTCGTTTCTGAAAAGTTGCTCTCGCCAGTGGGACCCGACCACGCTAAATTCGCAGTAGTCCTTGACTACTTGAGTCGTGCAAATCGGTTCCTCGGGGTCATCTGCTATCTCGAATGCGAATACTTCACTGTTTGGGCCGAAGTGATAGCAGCCCCCATTAAATTCTGCGCTGTGTTGATCGGCCAGAGCTCGTAGCTCTCCCCTAACCCCGTCATTCAGGCCGTCATCACATGGGCCCAAGTGCTAAAGAACATTGTTTCCCCCCGTACCTTTAGAACCCCACTATGCCCCAGAGTTTGCAGTCCTTCAAACGAGACTTTTGCAAGAGCTCAAAAGGAATGCCCCACTCTTCAGTCCTTGTGGGAAAAAGCGAGAAGTGACGAAAGTGAATCTGCCTGTGGTCAAAGGGAAGTCAACTACCTCATTAGCAACGGACTCCTTTATCGCTCCAGTTTGGCTGAGGGTAAAACCCACTTGTTCGTTGTGTATTCCCCGGTCCCATGTTTCCCAAGTCCTCTTAATCGCACATGATGGATTAATGGCTGGTCATTACATTCACAACAAAACGTCTCAGATAATCTTCCATTATTTCTTCTAGCCCGGTGCTGCCAAAGAAATACAGTTTTGCAGGTCGTGTGACATTTTCCAGAAGACTACAGCAGAAGGAAGAATACCACCTGCCCCCCATCCCTCCAGAAGACCTCAATTGACTCGGAGCATTTTTTAGAGTGGCCATAGACCTAATTGGCCCAATTCACCCCCCGTCTAGCGAAGGACACTCGTACGTCCTCACTCTTGTTGACTTTGCACCGAGATTTCCTGACGCAGTCTCACTTAAAAAAATGATAGTGTGACTTGTGTGGAGGCCCTTATTTCTATCTTTTACCGCGTAGGCATCCCGAAGAAGATCTTGTCCGACAGAGGTAGACAATTCACCTCTGAGCTAATGGAGCTCGTCGGCAAGCTCCTTATGATCAAGCCTTTTTTCACTTCCCTTTTCACCCCGCCGATAACGTCGTCTGTGAAAAGTTGAATGGCACTCTGAAGACCATTCTGAAAAAGTTCGCCTGCAGAGAAATCCCCCACAGAACTTTGGGATTTGCCTTCTTCGAGCTTTTGTATGGCCAAAATGTACGCGGACTAATGAGTATTTTGGATGAACGTTTTTCTAATCTCCGCCTGGATAAGGAGATCAAGTCCTCGTATTCTTACGTGCTAGATCTTCGGAACCACTTGGAAGAGTGCGCCGATTTAGCGTACGAATTTCGGAACCAAATTTAGAAAAATATAGGACCTATTTTGACGTTAGGTCCAAAGAAAAGCGATTCAAGCCCGGTGAATAGGTGCTGCTCCTCCTACCCACGGAGAAAAGCAAGCTCATGTCCCAATGGAAAGGCCTTTTCCCAAATCTAGAAGCCCGTGCTCCCGTAGATTGCATAATACAGACCCCCTGAGGGGACAAATTGTTTTGTGTGAATATGCTTAAGCGCTATCACCGCTCTGCAGCATTAACAATATAATTGCCCTTAACGAAGAGGCAGTAATGGAAGCCTCTTATCCATTCGAGCCTGTTAATTTAATCCAAACAGTGTGTCCAAGCGGACGAAACCTACCCTCTCCCTTCGCTCCCCTTACGTCTTACGTCTTGAAAAAGGTAGAAATTTTTAAAGTGAATAGTCTTAGTATAGTGGATAGGATAGTTAGGATATAGTGGTAAAGAGGAATGAGTAAGAGTTAGAGTTAGTTGCTGGATAACCAGCAATCTCTTTGATTCTTAATCTTTATTCTTCCTTGCTATTCTTCAGTGTCCTTTGTTGGGGCTCTCGCCCCTCTGTTGTTCGTCGATTTTTTCCATTCTTTGGTTCGTTTTCTCTTGCGGATTTCCTTGGTGCATTTTTTGCTTGATTCTGCAATCTTACCTTGCAGTGTACCTTGGGGGCGATTCCTCGCTCGAGTCGGGTCTACCGCTTCTGAAGCTACCTCGGTTGTTTACTCTGTGGTTTTATGGTATCACTATTGCTCTTTTTTCGTCGTCAGAAATCATGCAATCTAGTTTGTCCCACACCTTCACTGCTCTTCTGTGTAGGGATACATTTGTACTTGGGAGCTCTATTTCATTCTGAAGATCTCTCATTTTTCTGTATTCATGCCTTCTCGTATTATTGATTATATACACCGCTGAGTTTTGATTTTGATAGGGGGTTCAGCGGTATAGCTGGGTAGAGCAATGTTGCTTTGCAGATGGCGTTATATATTTTCCTAAGGTTGTTTCTGTTTAGGTTTCTCAGTTGAAATAGTTTTGCTACATGTACTTTGGCCTGGTTTACTTTATTCGCAATATGTTTGCAGTAGCCACTCCGGGTGATCTTTAGACCGAGCAATGTTCCTTCTTTTACATATTGGTATCTTTTTTCTTCAACCTCTACTCTTGAAGTCAAGCGTCTCCCTACTGGAATGATGGAGAACTTTTCTGGATTTGTGCGGATTTTCCATTTACGCTCGAATTCGTTGATGTTGGCGATTTCTGCAACTGTAATTCTGGCCATGGTTGGAGGATATCTGTAAGTGCTGTTTGCTACTATTGTGATGTCGTCGGTGAATTGTATGTAAGTTATGGTTTCGTGGACTAGCCTTGGCCGATTCATTGTGTATACACTGAAAAGAGTTGGGCTTATAAAGCATCCTTGGGGGACACCTTGTAGCACTTTGAATTCCGGGCCCTCGTAGCCTGCTACTGAAATGAACGCTGATCTATCGGTGACATAATCGCAAAGGCATTTTGTTAGGGCGGAGGGTAGCTCTAGTCTTTTGATTTTGTATTTTAGGCAAGCTCTCCATAACTTTTCAAACGCCTTTTGAACGTCTCTAAGTACGATGTCAGTATAGTTTTTCTCATATTTTGCCTTCGCAAGTGATTCCAGCAGAATGGCTAGGGCAGTCTCGGTATTCCTATTTTTCCTGAATCCATTTTGATGGTTTGGAATCAGCGCCCTTTCTTCCAAGTGCTTGATAAGCACTTAATAGTTCTCTCCATTAATTTTGCCAGTTTCCAGGAGTGTTATTGGTCTGAAGTTTCCGGGGTTGTTTGGTGGCTTGCCGGGGTTTGGTAGAAAAATAATTTTTCCCTTTTTTAGCGCATCCACGAAGTATCCTGCGCTTAGAGAGGCGTTAAATACTGCCGCTATCCGCGACAAAAAGGTGGCTGGTGCGCGTATTAAGTTCTCTTTCGTTATACCTGATGCCCCAGGTGCCTTTTGTTTAGTGGTCTTGAGCGTTCTGTGTATCTCCTGTAGCGTTATCGACTCGATTCCTTGCTCTACTAATAGCGTTGGTGAAGCAGCTATGTTGGGTACTATTTCTAGGCGGTTTTGTTCCAGTTCTTCTATTACTCTTGTTTTGTGGTCGCAGTCAAAATCCTCGTTTTCATTGGGGAGATATCGAATACCTTCCTCCAATGTTCCCGGAACGCCTCTTTAATTTCTTAGGGTTCCTTCTCCCCTCTATCCTCGTTCTGAAGTTTGATTTTTGGCCTCTGTTTTCTCTTTCTCCTGGCTATGTTGATTTTCTCCCATATTTTGGTAGGATTAAAATCCTCATCCATTGCTTCTACGAAAAGGTCCCACCTTCTGTTTCTTTCTACTTTTATTTCTTCTAACAGCTCGTATTTTACTCGTCGCAGCTTTGCTCGGTCACCTCTCTGTAGGCCATTTTGCTCGATTGAGTTCCTCGTGATTTCATACTCATTCTCGAGATTTATTATTTGGGCTGATCTTATTGGATGTGGCAATGTTCTGTACGTTGTTTTAGGAACGTATTTCTTATCAGCCTTAACAAGCGCCTCCATGATGTCGCCGATCTCTTTGTCAATTTCCTCCAGTGAGGCCCCAGTCAGGTCTCTCTGTTTGTAATTAGCAAGCTTTTCTTCGTAGTTTGTCCAATCGGCCTGTCTATACGATTTTCTCGGCGGGCACTTGACTTGGATGGGGTCCATGGACAAAGTCCTGACCACCATCTCGTAGTCGCTAGTTAAAGGAGGGCCTCTCATAATGATATAGTTAAACTGGAGGTTCGGGGTAGGCAAAACTATATCAGGTTTTGTAGCGTTGTTCTGGCCCAGATATGTTGGAAAGTCGGGTCCCAGGTACACTGCTATCCCTCTTTCCAGTAGTTGGTCTAGGTTTCTCTCGGCTCTATTGTGGTGCCTAGTGTAGCAGGAGGCTCTACTCCGGGCATTTAAATCGCCCATGAATATCGTTTGGAGTCTGTGGCCAAATATGTCTGTAAAATTGTGCAGGGGTAAAAAATATTTCCTTGGGGGCTGGTATCCTGTCGCTTCTATAAGGTTGCCTGTCTCTGTTTTCACACTTATTGCCAGATATGATTCGTCGAGGTCTTTGAGCTTTTTGTAGTCTATATCCTTGCGGATTTCCATAGTGACGCCGTCGTAATTGATATCGTTAGTAGTCTTGCTGATTATGGTGTAGTTTAAAATGTTAATTTTGCTTCTTGCCTGGTCTATATTTATCTCGTTTAGCAATATTATGTCTGGATCTTCTCTTAGATACGCATTGCTGAGAGAGAATCTTTTATCGTTCCAACCAGCCATGTTGTGACATATTATTTTAAATATTCTTCCGTGGGCCATTACTTGTACTTTCTTTCCTGCCTGCTTCCCCTTCTCTCTGCCTTATGAGCTTCGCGCTCAGTGGGCGATTTTGTCTTTCTACTTTTGTTCTTCCTAAATTTCTCTTTCTTCAGCGTACAGCGCATTTCCTGCGGGTTTTCTAGTTTGCCTGTTGTTAGCATTGTGTATACTTCTCGTTCTGAGTATGGGCCTTCGTATTTGTATTTGTATACTCCCTTCTTAATGCCTTGTGTCAGGTCTTCATTGTCGTCGGGGAAGGATTTTTTCTTGGAGGCGTAGATTTTTAAGTTGAATCTTTGTTGCTCTTCATCCTCTTCTCTTGCAGGCTTTGGGGAGGGAGCTTGGCTCGGTACTTCTTGAGTCTGGCTTGCTGCTTTTTCTTCCTTGTTATTTTTGTTGCCTGTGACGACCTCTATTTCCATCTCTTCCTTATGTTCCTTCTGTGCATTCTTCCTTAGCCTCGGATCTCTACTCACTGTTCTGTTTGTTTCCGTGTTTTTCTCTTGGCTAGTAGCCTTTTGCTGTGCTTGGGTTTGGTTTGGTTTTGTTGGTTTATACTGGATGCTTAAGATATCGGCTGATGGTGGGTTCTCTTGGAACCATATCTCCTCTAATCCGAAATTCTTTAGCATCAGATTTAGTTCCCTAGAGTAAGAGCCTGGATTAGCTACGCTTAACACATGCGCGTGAAGAATTCAAGCTAATATGTTCAGCGACTCCCCCTGTTTGACTTCAATCAAATTTTTTACCGGCTGGATCTTTTCAGCTGTGGCTTTAGCTACTTTGGCGAATGTCAGGTTCTGCCTCTTCTCCTCTGCTCTAGCCTTGTCTCTTCTTTTCTTCTCGATTTGTTCGAGAACGAGCATGCCATTGCCAGGGTGTGGTGATTCTCACTGCAGTTTAGGCATCTTTTTAACTGTGACCTGAATTCTGCCACGTATGGTTCTTCTCGCTGCACTCAAAGCACCATTTTATATCTCTGACCGGGCAGTCTCTTGTATTATGCTTCTCGAGCGCGTAGCAATTGAAACATGTTAGTATGCTAATGAAGTCGTCGGTTTTTACTTGCTCAGGTGTAATTTTCAAATTAAATGCAAGAATACCCGACTCTCTTGCCTTTGCAGCCATACAAGTTTCACGAAAAATTACCTTAAATACATGGGAGTATTTTGTATTGGTTGCTTGATTCGTAAACTTTATTATCTGCTTTACCTTCGCCCATTGGTGTGCTCTCTCGATCTCTTCTTTGATTTCGTCCGCGTTGTGGTCCCCTATCCAGGGATCAATTTGGCGGCAGTAAATTGTCTTCAGAGCTTTTATTTTTTTTTTTTGGGGGGGGCAGTTTTGCTTCCAGTCCAATCCTTGTAAATTCCTCGCTTGCTCTTTCCCAACGGATTTTGTCGACATCCCTGTCGTTTTGGCAAATTGCGATATATGAATTCGTGTAGTCTAGTAACCTAACTATCACTACTCCGAGTTTCCCTTAAATTATTCGGAAGACGCTGGTTCTGTCGGGTATTTGCGCGCCATTCAAGACGCGCAAAGGGACCCGTTTAGTGGTGTCCATCTTCTTATTATCCGAGTTCTTTTTTCTTTTCCATTAACTAAGAGGATGAAAAGAGTAGTTAAATATAGGTGCTGCTATATCCGTTTATGCTCACCGGCTTATTCAGCTGGCGAGTCGGTATTCTCTACTTATCAGTTTTTGCTTCACCAAACTTGTGTCCGCCGCTCACACGGGATCTAACCCATTCCAGGCTAAGCTTCGGCCTGGGCCGAGTTAGCCGCCCGGTTCAGATATGGCTCCTGCACAAATAGGTATTTATAGAGGCTTCAAGCTTTCCTACCCGACTCGCTCTAAAGAGGGTGGATAGGAAAGAGAGAGTTCGTCTTTTGGTAAGAGTCCAGTAAACGTCTCTCTGAAAGTTGTGGTCTCTTCTGTTTCTTATATCTTGAGTTAACAGCGATGCAAAAACGATTAATTTCGACTCCCAAACTTGAAGGGGTAGATTGCGTATGGTTCTTCCTAAGTAAGAAATTTTTTTCCGCTAACCGATTCCCATGTAAACTCTACCCCGGAACTCGATTTAAGCTCCCAGTTGGAACCCCCTGAGAAGACGCAGGTGGCTCTTTTGTTAGCTGAATTCCCCGATGTAATTTGTGAGAAGTCTGGTTGCTTTTTGTATTTTGAGCATAAAATAACCCTAACCACCCAGGAGCCTATTAGATCCAAGCCATACCCGGTACCCGTTCACTCGCGCCCTAGTTTTAACACCCAAGTGAGAAACTTGCTAAAGTTAAGAATTATTGAACCCTCCACGTCGGATTATTGCTCTCTCATTGTTATGGTGAGGAAGCCGGATCAATCTTTTTGCAAGTGCGTAGACTTAAGAAAGATGAATGCCGTAACAGTTGCAAAGCTTAGCTATCCCTTTGATAGACCAGAGCCTACATCTATTTGAAGAGGCCAAGTTTATTTTAGAGATAGACTTGTGTAAGGCCTACTATCAATCCCCCTAAGGATAGTGCCAGGAAATACACAGCTTTCCCACAGAAAAAGGATGTATCCATTTAAGCGCCTACCTATAGGTTTAGTTACTGCCTGTAGTAACTATAATCGAATGATGCGCAGGATACTGGATAGTAACCTCCCATATTCGCGGCCAATGGCTATTGTGTGCGCTTTTTGCACTCGGGAAGAGATCATTATACCCCGGCTGGTTTCCGTCCAATCTCCCTAACCTCTTGTGTGTGCCATTTTATGGAGAAATTGATAAATGCTAGAGTAGCCTTTTTCATGGACAGTGGGTGGCACCTATCTTATGCAGAGTGCTGCTTGCGCAAGTTCAACTCCGTTCGAAGGCTATATTATGACATTAAAATGCCGTCTACGAGGCATTCCTTCGTAGACAGCATTACGCTACGGTGTTCTTTAATCTAGATAAGTCATATTATGCCGCATGTAGCTAAATCATCATTGAGATAAGTGATGAAGCGAGAGAATACCTCTAAATTTTCATATCTAAATACCTACCAGATCGTCGATTGCACAATGACTGGGGAAACAAACTCGACTAATAGAAGGAAGAGTGCAATTCGCAGAGACGTGTCATTAGTGTCACACTCTTTGTCCTGAGCATCAAAGGTATCATAACGGTGCTTCCGGAAGATGTTATCATTACGTTATACGTAGACGACCTTACTTTCTTTTTTGGTATAGCGCATATGGCAACTATGGAGCGTCGAATTCAACAGACACTTTTGTCGCCATCCATGGCTTCAGTCCAACCCGAAATTGATCCAAAACAAGGGGATTTGTTTAGAATTGGTGGTTTGCACCGTTTCCTTGGTACTATTTATGACCGACGCCTTTACCTGGACTGCCTATATTCGCAGACTTAGAGAATCTCGGACCCTAAACATGGACATTCTTCTTTCTGTGGTTTTATAGTTTGGTGCTTATTGGGATAATGATTTGTTGTTCTATCGATTCTTTTGTTCGCGCAAAGTTTGACTACGGATGCGAGATTTGCGCATATGTAGACCAGCCTGAATTGTAGAAGGTAGATTCGATAAAGCAAGCCAGTTTCAGTTTGTCTTCCGGTGCCTTTAGCACTTTCTCCATCCTGAGACTACTTGTCGATGCACTTATTCTGCGCCGTGTAAAAAGTTATATGCGCTTTTAGTTTCCGACTCGACGTTTCCATCAGTCTCTAACGGCGCTCGCTGGATCCCCAGGCGATCTTGACGATGTTTGTGCCACCAAAAGAGACCAGTATCACACTAATTCTTTGGTGTTTAGGGAGAGTAAACTCTTTTGAGACCTTAGTGTATGTAAGGCAAGGCCCTCGAAGGACCATCGTGAGAGAAAGCCCTTTGGTGATACCCCTCTATTCTTTCAAGACCACGTGAGCCAGCGTGAAAATTTTAGAAAGTCGAGGAATAATACTTTACTTGCTTAATCACCCGTCCCAGCTGTGTTTGTTTTCAGACGCCGATCGTCCCCTGCTCTCTTGCAATAACGCCATGCGTGGCCATATTAACACTACTCCTATATTTCGAGGCGAGTTTGATCATCTGGAGTGACGCGTTGTCATGAATTGTGTTTGCTTAGACTGTCGCAAGAAATCTCTCGGCGACCGCAAGGCCCTGAGGCGTCTAGCAAAGCAGTCATCCGGCTTTTTTAACACAAAGCTGACCATCTCTCGAGGAGAGTGAAAGCCCGCCATTCATTTTCTCCATACTGCCGTCGGGTCCCGTGACCCCTCGTAACTCGTCGTCGTACGTCGTCGAAGATCTCTTCATCAGATCTACCTTGGTTACGCTTTGGCCCCTGTTCAGAGGAAAGCTATCGAGCGCCCTCCTTTCCGGAGAGTTGTGTGGCCCTCTCATCTTTACCACCCCTTCAAGATTCCCATCTTTTGCGACTGAGAATCCCTCCCGATCAGCAGAATCGTCTCGAGTTGAGATTGCGTCTCTCTGGAGAAGAGAATATCTCATTCTTCATCACGAAGTAATCCAACCCCTTCTTTAAGTCTTCCGAGTCAGGACTCACCGAAGTATCTCCTTAAAGACCTGCGCCATTGTTTTCCACCCCCATCCAATTCACCCACGCTTCGAGGTAAAAAGATCGTGTATGGTCATCCCCTGATTACCTCGTTAATCATCATTTAATTCACTTAACCACCATAAGTAATTTGTTTCACCCTTTTGTATATATATATATATATATATATATATATATATATATATATATATATATATATATATATATATATATATATATATATATATATCCTATTATCCCGAATGCGGAGGAGTCGTCGTACTACTCCTTATACTTCGATGGCCCGTGCCCTGAATGGGTTTATTGACTCAGAGTACTTAGAGGTTGGCTATGGAGGGATTGGAATGAACTTTGCCAGCAAGCAACCCAAAGGAATTTAGATACACAACAATACGAAAATAAAGTTTTAATGAACACTAAACAAGAAATATATATTTATATAATATATATATATATATATATATATATATATATATATATATATATATATATATATATATATATATGTATATATATATATATATATATATATATATATATATATATATATATATATATATATATGTATATATATATATATATATATATATATATATATATATATATATATATATATATATATATATATATATATATATATATATGGTTCTTTTGAGAGATAAATTAATAATTGAATCTCGGATATCTCCCTTGGCTTGTAAATATCTATTCACTCTCTAAATCTCTAGACACGTGTAATGTTGGTAAGCTTCGCGGTGAAGTTGGGGAATGTGAAAAGGTAGGATTACCTTGGAACCTGATGTTCAGGTGGCGCTAGTGAGTGAAGCTAATGAGATAAGGGGTGGAGACGATGAGGTAGGTTCTCCAGGGACCGACTGATCTCACAAGACTGTGACGGGAGCTTCTTGTTAAAGAGGCCCCCATGCTTGTGAACTCCGAGGAATCTTGGGTGCCTCTGTGATGGGGGGGGGGGAGAAATGACCTATCTACCATCTGAAAACTTGGTGATTCGACGATATTACCACTATACCGACAGATGGCAATTCCTGCCCTGCCAGACGCTGTCCAAGCTCTACTCTCGAGGGTTAAAAGAATTCATCTTTTAACTTCGAAACTCGGGAGAGTTTCTCATGGCACAGGGATTAGATTAGCTGTCAAGCTACTCCATTTTGTCCTTTATAAACTTACGGCAACCATCGAAAACGAAGAAGGGCTCCCATCTATCGATAACCAGTCGAGGAAGGAAATCGGTGCTTAGCTGAAATGGCCAGCGGTTTCTTCCGGCGGAGACCATCAGATATCGGGCCGGAAAGGGAAGGTTTGAAAACCCGGACCCCCCATAAGGAAGGTGGTTAAAACTTGTGAGCATTATGCTATTCTCCTACAATAAGATAAACCTCAATTAGTACAGGGATCTGATCTTTTCTCATGAAACAAGGAGTTACGAGGAGGCGAATGCATTTTTAAAAATTATGATTGAAAGCGTAGCTTAACGGAAAGTTCTACGAAATTGCTTTATTATTGCTTTAGGAGAAAAAGCAACCTTTTTATACTGAAGATATTTTTCTAAACTATATATATAAATTTTTTCAAAATATCTTGATGACAAAAAATTGCATACAATGTAGATGACCTTTATTTGACAAATTAAAAATTAACCAAACCTATCGTAGCACTCTCACGATCCATCCTTTTAACTGATTATAATTTACTGTACATGAGGCTTTGACAATAACCTAAAATTTCGAAGAACTAATTTTGTTTTATGCCTAGTTTGAACGAAGATAGCATTTAAATCTGTGATACTAAAATAAAGTTTAGAAAATAATTGCAAACACATTAATTAGTATCGATACTGAAAGCATCCTTCGAATGGTGAGCAAAATGTTTGGCAACACAGCTTTGCTTAGAAACATTCATAAGTCGATCTGACCTGAAATACTATTATTATCCACCAAGAATACCTGTGAAGGGAAAAACTTAAATTTGTAATGGTGATGTCAACTGTCATAATATGTGAAAATAAAATTAGAGCAAGAGAATTAAATAGACTGGAATTTAGAGAATATTGATTTTTTTAGAAATGGAGTATGGTGATTTTCTTCAAATTGAACTGCGCTGGCCATCTTTAGGGCAGATGTGAAAGAGATTATCGAAAATAATAAAGATTTTATGATTTTGAGTTTCCTGAAGAGAGAGAATTACAATGTTACGGCGCGTCGTTATTTTTGACTTAGCATTCTTAATTGAAATGCCAATGATCTGAAAATAAAATTACCAGATAAAACTAACTGTTCTCAGATAGAAACTGATAATTTTGGATTTCTTTCAACAACTACAAATAAATATGAGAGGATTTTGTGAATAACTTTGCAAAATAAGATTAATAGAAGATTCCTTTGAAGCTTACTACTTTCTCTATTTATCCAAAGAACACATTGCACTCAAATGTAAAAGCTTTCTCTTTAATGGTAATAATCAGAATTAGGCAAAGATCAAGGATGACGATGAAATTTTAAATACTTAAAGATGCTTTCTATAGCAGACCAAACTTGAGATTCCAGGGATTTTGACAATTCAAAATAGGCCACACTATCGTATTAAAACATAGTTAAAATATTCTCATATTTTTAACTTAGTTTATATCTACTCATATATATATATTTATAAATAAATGGAATGTTAAGCATACACCTGACTATTTTCTTCTGTGTAAAGGAGAAATACCTTTTTGGCATTTATCACATTTGGATCTCCAAACCTTTGAACAAATTTTACATCGCCGAAGACGAATTGTACTTGCTTTTACAACCTCAAAGGTTCTTATAGATAAAGTAAATCCTTAAAGTTCTGCGACTTCTCTTGATCTTACCTGAATTTCATGTTTGTTTGTCAAAAATCACCTTTGTGCAACTGGGCGGACAAGCATTTTGCCGGACACTCTTCGTGAATTTTTGCAGCCATCCGTTTTCATAAATAGAAATGCATTGAATACAGCAACATCCATTGTAGAACACAAAATACTTGAAAATGGATAATCCTTGCAAAACTCGCACATATTTTAAATTCCTTCCATGTAGAAAATCTACAGGACCAAGCTCAAATAATGAGGAAAAAAAAATGATATGCACTAATATAAGAGTAAATCAATCTTAATAAATATAATCATGCAATCCAAATAATACTACTTTGCCCCTTTTATTCCACATATATAGAAGATATAAAGTGAAGATTATAGACAGGAAGAAGAAATGAATAATAGAGCTTTTGGTGCAGCTAGAGAAGATAAAATGGAGAGAAAGTGTTAGAGTCGATAATGAGAGAGATTTGCTCGTTGTCAACAGTTTCTTCCATAACATGATTTGCATAAATACATACGAGTTAGGTGAATAGGACAAAGTGAATGTATAAATATGGGTAGTCTGTTCCATGTGAGAAAGATAAACAAAGGGATGTGTTGATTAAAAGCTGTAAGTTATCAGTATGAAATTCCTTTACCACATCTATGGTGCATCTAAGATTAAATCGCTAAACCAGTGAAAAGCGTAATGAAGGTGTTAAGTAATCGAGACATTAGAGCGTGAAATGCTCATGAATCCTCCAGAGATGGAAAAAAATCGTTTATTTTAGGGCACTTATCTGACATCTACATTCAGGGGCATAGTAGCCAAAGAATCAAGCAAAAAATACAAGATAAAAATATTATATAAGGCGCGCTCAGGTGTTGGAGGTAAGTCTGCTCCATCAGGGGTCTGTTGTGCATCCGAAACCCATCTACTGAATACTGTGGAAAGGGTTCCCTCCTCCCAGAACTCAAATAATAAATAGGGAGAGCAAGAACTCGTTCCCAGGAGCTTCCCAGCTCCTCTCGTTACTTGGACAAGTAACGCACGCAAAATGCTCCGGACATGGATATTTGAATAGAACTTGCCAGAGAGTATGAAAGACCAAGTAGCCTTGACAGTAAGTTTTAGGGAGCTCTCCCCAAAATTTTGCAGCCTTCCGCGGGTCGGTATGGTTTAAAGGTATGTCGTAGAATTGCTCATAGTCTGGTCTGGTCCAATAATTATTCTAGTCCTTGATCTGGACACACCGCTTTTGTTTAAGTCGATGGTATTGAGACCCTATGACTCAATATACGATCATTATATATATAGGCTTTAATTCCTACTGAACGTGCAAAAACTGGTTAGAGGTGGGTTGTGCCACGGACAGGATTCCCACTATAAAAGTCCCACTTGTTACTGGGGGGAGGTTTGTGATTGTTAAATTCTAAGAGCACGTAATACAGGTTAAATAAATTAGCCGAAGGGATTCTTAATTAAAGTCTTGCCAAGGGTACGTCAAACAGGAGGAGCCACAAATAAACAGGCATACAAAAATAAACTTTACTTTACACCAAAATAATAATTAGTAGCAATAGTTAAACGGGCATTTAGGTAAATAAGGATTTAATATTGAACACGGATTAGTCCGGGTTGACAGCAATTATAAATAATAATATCAGGGAATGAATCACTTGAATCTGTTTAAAAAAGAAGGAGAGGATAAGACTGACGTTAAGCGTCTAGATTTATAATGACTCAATGGGAGTATCAATCACTGTTAATTAAATAGGTAATTTAAGAAAAGAGGGACACTGGGGTTACAGATTACCATTGATTGTGATGGAATAGAGAGACGACTACTCAGGTCCAGACGGGGTGGTTCGGGTGGCGCTAACACGACTTCTCGGGGAGAGGGGGGGGGAGAAGACGACGGGTTCGGGGCTGCTGACTGCAGTTCTGGTTAGTTCACTCCTAACTGGATGTGATACTAACAAATAGTTACTTCCAGTAACTATTTGGATGTTCCTTTTTCTTTCTCAAGTTACATTGAGCAACAGAGCGTATTCTTCTAGTCACAGACTCTGCGGTGCGGAATTTGCCTCAGGAACACTTTGAGACAGCGACCAAGTTAACTCAGCGGCTCGTTGGCAGTCGATACGTTACGGCAACGACTCTCGTTCAACGTGAGGGTTACGCGAGTAGGTTTGGAATACTTCTGCCGAGGGATGAACGGCGTTGTCATTTATACCGCGGACTGTGTGAAATCGAGAGAGAGATTCCATATACGACAATTTGCTTATCGCCGCGCCTTCTGGACAATCTCCATGGTATCATAAAGAGGGCAAATAGAATTTAGGCTTCTCTGTGAGATAGGCCTTTTTTCGTCAGACTTCCTGTCGCCTGTTGGGGAAGTTTGGCACGAGGAAGAGGAAGGTGGAGGAGGGCGGTAGAATGTCAGGGATGGGTGGGATGAGAAAGAGGAGACGAAGGTCAACTCAAACGACAAATTTCCTACGTTCCCACGATTGTCTGGCGGCATGCGAGTACGTACGTTCCCTACCCTCTCAAGGTAACAGAAAAAATAACAATCTGAAGCCGTCTAATCTTTGGGAATTAGGTACAATTCAATAGTCGCGTCGCAATAACACGAAACCTTGAATGCTTATCATCCGTCTCTCTTGATTGCAACCATGTAGTGAGAGGCAGAAAGAGCATAATATTGGTTCCGTCGCCCACTTCTTGCATACTCTTTAGTCTCTTTACCAGAGCGCTTGTATTACGAAATCCTTAGATGTCTAAGAATCCTGGAATCAATCTTGATGGCCTCTTGGCTCTAGGAAGCCGTGGCGTCACGGCTACTGCAAACAAGGGACTGCGAAGATTCCTAGGTCTCGTGGGGTCTCATTGTCCTCTGTGGATAGCTAAAAATCCCAATTCGCTTTTCGAACAAGGATGGCGTGCGATCTTTACTACTAAGCAATATATTGCAACTGATTCGGTTGTAAAGACAGACACATCAATTAAATGAGGCCCACCGGCATCAAATAAAGGAAAGAAGGCTTAAAATCGACCCATATCTTCGGATTTAGAGTGGTTCTGTCCCTAGAAATTCAAACGCAGTACTCTATGTGCTGTAGAAGCTTTGTAATCAAAGTTATGGAGACATATGCTCATAAGTGATACCCTCAAGAGTCTCACCTTGGGTAGAACTAGCGGGGCCACCGACCCGAGGACTATGTTAAGCTTTCTAAGGAGTTTCTTTGACCTAAACAAAAGTCTTACGGCTGTTATATTTATGTATAGGCATCATCTAAAAAATAGGGGAAAAAGTTTTGACTTTTCTTATGTCGAATTTTGTCCCAATTGAGAATTGAGAAATCAGGTCTTCTTTTTTGCTTGCGAAGTTTGGGAATTCTAAAGGAAATCATGATCCCCCCCCCCAAAAAAAAAATGATAATTTGCTAGCTAACGAGACCAAGCACAAGGTTTTAACTTAAATAGTTAAGCCGAGAGGCTTTTTTTATTATTATTCCAAAGAATATAAACGTATGGTTGAGAAACTCGTATACTTTTCTCCCAAAGCTCAGAGAAAGAAGACAATACTCAATTTTTCATTTTATCACTTTAAAATTTTATTAAAAAATAGCTATTTTCCTCAGCACCATCACTCTTATATCACTAAGAAGAGGAGACACGAACACGTCTTTTTGACTTAAAACAAATTATAGTTAGGCCATATACTAATCGCACAAATTATGAAAATTGATAAATTAACGATAGATGAACGAAATTTGTAATTTAAGTTCCAATATATAGATTATTTCGAGTATACGGCCTCATTTCTGACCTTTGCCAAAGAAATAAAACTCACATTCATCGAATTGATCTCAAGAATAGAATCGGGTAGGGTGAAATTTCTCCGTTATTTTCTCTTAAACCTGAGTAAATCGATCGCTTTTAAATTAAACCTCCAAATATCAAATTTATGCCAAGTTGAGGGATGAAATTTAAAAATTAGGAAAGTTGCCATATATGACTTATAAGGGAATTTAATACCAAATCTAATGATATAGAACCATGCCACTGCCCACAACCACTAGCCCACCGCCCTTGCCCACCACCACCACCACCACCACCACCACCACAACTCTCCTTAGAAGATTCGTTTCACAGCCTGAAGGTTCAGGATTTCTTTCTTAATGCTCAAGTAGGCAGTCGCTAGATGAGCTCTTTAAAAAAAAAAAATTAAACATATATGAGTCGAAATGCTTCTACAAATGAATGTGCAACTCGCAACAGTTCACACACTTGTCCTTACAATATAGATCTCTATCACATGAGATCTTTCCTCAGTAATCGCAGATTTCGTGTTGACCCACATAAATACGTCTAAATAACCATTTCTTTTAGCCTAAGCGGTCCAATATTAGCACCTCCGCGGATATAGCATGAATGCCTACGCGGTACCGATGTGAACCAGCTCGCACCCATTCGGAACCTTCTCATAGTAGAAGGTAATGAAGGGTGAAGGATGGTTCTCGAGGCTCCTGCTAGTTTACTAATTACAAATTTCACCTTGACCTCTACATTGGCGGCCACCTCTTCTATGGTGCCTTCTCAGGAGCAGTCAACGATATCCAAGAGATAGACAATACTTTCACGAAATCCATGGTAGAGTACGGTGGAACCGCTATACATGAGCTCTGTAGTGTCCGAAGAGCACTCAAAATAGGCGCATAGGCAGGGTCCATTTCATAAAAATGAAAGGTCCAATATGGAAAAAGAGCGACTTCCCGACGATGATTAAACCTATGTCGTTTTAAAAGCATGTGCCCATCTGGATAACGAATGATCAGAAACCATTAAAGGCCGATAGTGTCTAAAACTCCAAGTAGCCTCTCCATGAGGGGCCCTTTACGTCCCCGAGGCTCAGCTAACTTCAATCTTTGCCTGCTTGGAAGTTTGACTTTTACACTCTTCGCCGAAAGTGTCGTAATGCAGAACATGAAATCCTTAGACTTATCAACTGAGTTATCAAGAGCCCCGGGAAGGAAAGGAATTCCTAGTGATTCTATTCTTCATATTAATTTTTATTTTAGTGGGAGGAGGGCAAGGTGTTTACACTCGCAAGCCTGGACATACCAGTCTAACCCCGGTGCTTTTCTGAAATTCAAAAGGGAGCCAGCCGCCCGTGAAGACAAACCCATTGGGGAAGAGTCACACCCTTTTTTGAGTCCTCAGGTGCCAATGTTTCTATCTGAAATCCAGATCGAGGACTATCTATGCCAGTTATAAGGTGGTTTTGATACGCTATTTGGTTTGGCAAGCCAATCTAAAAGGGCAAATTTGGTGGGCAGTCATACCGGCATCTATGAAGGTCACGGTATGCGGGTCAAAAAATGTGAGAGCATCGCACAATCGAAACCTTCGTCTCTTGTCCGAATACTGGCGGTTTTCCGATCCAGATGCTCTCATTTGGAGCGGTCAAGTTATGTTCGTCTGCTCGCGTCTTATTAATAGTTATTTTAGGGGTATAATGAGAAATAAAAGGTGTGTCATCGCTTGTTTGTTAAAAGAGAGGATTAACGAGGATTACAAAGAAGAAGATATGGGGGATGCTTCCTTAGCCATTCGCGATAGGAGAGGGGACAGCCTCCCTTCTCAACTTACAAAGTTTTATTGAGAGATCTGTGAAATCATAAGGTGTACACCTCCATATTTGAGGTAGAGTTACCCGAGGGCGGCTCAAGAAATGGTAAAGAAAAAATCCCCTTACCCAGTGAAAATGGTAGGTAGGGAGGTCCTCCACCAGTCAAAGTTGTGTTGGCTGAGACCTCGTCCACACCAATTCGAAGGTAGAGCGGGGTTACACTTTATTTATTAGGTGCCATTATTTTTAGAACCTGCTGGCGCCCTGCAAAAATCTAAAAACTTATGACTATATAAAGAAGCTAAAGGTGTTTGGTCGGCTATATTTTGCGTCCAAACGCTCCCACCTAGTCAGTTTTGGGTTTTCTGGCCTTTAATGGGCTCTGAATTTGGGGGCGTTTAAGAGTTATGTTTGATCCAGTGCGGCAACCAACACCTACTGTAAGATAATAAGTGTAGGAGGGATCACCAAAGAGCGCACCCACCAACTGAGAAGCCAGATATCAAGGGAGACAGAGTAGATCCCTTACCTAGTAGTACTAGTCGTCGACAAGACTGCCAGATTCCAAATATCTGTCGTGTAGACAGATCCAAGGAAGAAACCGGGGCCTTCTAGTGGCCTGGTAAAAATCGAGGCAGAGAAACCCGCCCTTCTTGACAGTAGAACCTTATGCACCTAGGGAATGCCACAGGAAAGTAGGTGGTCAGCCTATTGGGCGTAGAGTTATGCTTATTGGGGCAAAAAAACACCATGCAATTCCCGCTCCAAATCTCCGGACTCAACAAGCCTTGTCTCTTTCTATTAGGTTGAGGAATAAGTTCTTTCGTTTTTTTTAATGTGTGTTGATTTAAGTTTTTTTAACGTGATTTGTACACATATTAAGAAACAATAATAAATAATGAGAGCAAAATTTGCCAAAGGTTAGGCTACGTCTCTTAACAGCGTAGACGATTAGGCTTTTGCTTAGGCTACCTCTTGAAGTTGAGTAATAAGTCATTGCGGTTTACTTTAAAGTTGTGTTAATTTAATTTTTGTTCTGTACCCTCAAAATGGAATGTCAAGTTAAAAGAAAGGCGCATTTTCGACACTTTTTATTCATTTTCAATCGAGACGGGAACAATGCAAACGCAGCTAAAGCTCGTCGCGATATTTGTGCTGTGTACAGTGAAAATGGTGGTTTTCACGTTTCAAAAACGGTCATTTCCATCTTAATGACGAAGAACGTTCTTGTCGCCCCATAAAGTTAGATAAAGATTGATTGAACGACTTTCTTTACAAAATCCTTTTCAATCGACTAGAGAATTGGCTGAACAATTAGCGTGTGATCAGAAAACTGTAGTGAATCACCTTCATTCGATGGGGAAAGTTAAAAAACTCGGTGCATGGCTTCCGCACGCTTTGAACGAAAGCAACAAACTTCAACGTTCCACGATTGCCGCAGGTTTCCTGGCTCATCACAAGGCTACTCGTGGATATAAGGACAGATTTCTTCACGACATCATCACTGGCAACCCAAATTGGTGTGTTTATGTCAACATGAACCATCGAAAACAATGGTTTAGCCCCAATAAAAACCCACTTCCGTGATTAAAGCAAGAACTTCATCCACCAAAGACGATGCTGTGTGTGTGGTCGGATTGTGAAGGCATCATTCTGTATGAGCTTCTTGCGAACAACGAGATTGTCAATGCAGAACTCTAGGTTCAACAAATGTATCGACTCACCGAAGCTATTCGTGAAAAGCGACCTCATCGACGTTATGGAGTCTTTCTGCACACGACAATGTTCGTCCTCACATTGCCAATATGAAAAAAGACGCCATCCAAACGCTTAATTGGGAAATCCTGCCGCATCCTATATATTCGCCAGACTTGGCTCCATCGGATTTCCATCTGTTCCTATCACTCTCCAACAATTTGCGCGGCGTTTCGTTCAATACTAATGTGAAATTAAGAACCTGGTTAGACGAATTCTTCGAGTCAAAATCCAGAGATTTTTATTGCAGAGGCATCTAAAACGTAGTTGAACGTTGGGAAGAAGTCGTAAATAACAACGGAGAATACATTATTGATTAAATTGCATATTGTTATCAATTAAAAATGAAGTTTTTCTAAAATTATTAATGGTAATGAATAAATTTGATAAAACCGCAAGAACCTATTCCTCAACCAAATACCTGTTGGCGCTAAGAGGCATTATGTATAAATGCCCTAAAGTCTATTCTATATGGCATTAGGTATTTGGTCAGGTCATTAAACCTAGTTTGGGATACTCTTCGAGAAAAGGGTAGCTCTCCATGGACAGGGGAAACGCCCCAGCTTTTCCAGCCCCTAGGGTGGATAGTGGGTGAATTATGGAGCCTTTAAACATGCAAGAGAGAGTTGGATGTCTGATAGTTTAAAAATAAAGCAAGTGGGTGGCTTTCGGTGCTATATAAGAGAAACGAAAGTGTAATGTAATGGACAAGTGGTTATTGCATATTGAGAAAGGGGGTAAAAGAAAGGAAAAATTAAAAACTGAATAAATACTGTTGAGTTCTGTGGGAAAAGTATATTAAAAAAATATTGTGTGAATAGAATAATAGAAAATTATGGAGGATTGGCGAGGTGATGTTGACGAAAGGGTAGTTCGAGTGTTTGCGTTGAGACACTGGCTCAGGAATTTGGGGATAAAAGGTAATTGGGTGAGTACTGGGTGAATGGAACTGTAAACACTACGATACCATCGATAAAGTGAATTCTGGCATATTCTGCGAGTGTATGGAGTCAGTGATAATGTGTTGGATTGTGTAAAAAAATAGGCCGGGAGTAAAGCGTGCGGGGAAAGAGGACAGAAGTGATTGGTTCGTATACTTAGAGCGAAGAGATATGTTATCACCATTTGAATCTTATACCGCTTCTTTGCTGAAAGAAAGATAGCTATTATTTGAATGCGGATGATATTAGGTGTAATATTAGTGTCCATTATGTATGCCATTAACGACTGTGCATTTTTAAATAACTAGTAACTATCGTCAATGATTTTAGAACATACGAGAAGAATTGTAATAAATAACTAAGTTAGTGGTTGCGGTGTTTGCGTGTGGGAGGGAAAGAACCTTATGTATATGCTGATTCCAGCTTCAATGGTTAAAAGTAAAATTTTGTTGTGTAATTATAAGAAAAATATTGAGACTGAGAAAAGTACAAAATGACATTTTGAAGGGCTATATGGAGTATAAGCTTAGAGTTAAAAGACTCTGGGTAAGATCTATAGAATTAGTAAGAAAAGTTGCAAATGATGTTGCTTTCGGGACTGTACTCAGATGGAATGGTCTGGTATCAAAAATGGAGCTACAAGGAGCTACAGGAATAAAAAGTACCCTAGAAGACCTTACGGTCCATTCAGAGAGGGAAACCTTTGGGCTAGCAGTCGAGCAGGCACAGTTCTGCTCAACGGCTTACGTGCCCAAACAGCCACTTTTCAAGACTTTGTCCAGTCTTGACTTGAACTGTTCAACAGAATTTCTGTTGTCAACTTCCACTGGAAGTGCGTTCCAGCTACCACAGATACTGTATGTTAAAAATTTCCCACACAGATTGCGGTTGTAACGCTTCAGTTCAAGTTTGTAGCCGTGATTTCTCGTTCTGCCCTCACTAAGTTGGAAAATATCCGTGTCGTCTACATTATCGAAGCCTCGAAGTATTTTAAACACTTTGATAAGCTGACCACGTAGTTTTCAACGATAACAGATCTAATTCCCTTAATCTATCATCGTAACTTTTGTGTCTGATAGAGGGAATCAGTTTAGTTGCACTAGCTTGCTCACGTTCCAATCTCGCAATATCCTTTCGAAACGAGTGACTCCAAAATTGTAGAGCGTACTTTAGGTGCGGTCTGACAAGTGAGTTGTACAAACACAGTATTATATCCTTGTCTCGATATCTAAACTGACGCTTTCTGTAGCCTAGGATTCTCTGTGCCTTTTTCTCCGCCTCAATGCACCGTTTCGATAACTTGAGGTCACTAGTGATTGTTACACACAAGTCCTTATCAGTGTCGGTGGATTCAATAGCAGTGGCATTAAGGATATACTGAGATTGGGGATTTCGGTGGCCGATATTATAAGAAAAATATTGCCCCTCCTCATTCAGTAAAGGGCCAATCATGCATTTGTTCACGTTAAATGGCATTTGCCACGTGTTCAACGACTCCCCAATCTTCCCAAGATCATCTTGAAGGCGGGCAGTATTTCCTTCTTTTGCGACGTTCATACCAAGCTTGGTATCATTGTAAAATTTAGAAATCTTCGCAAACATGTTACCGTCCATGTCGTTGACGTAGATGATAAAGAGTAGTGGTCCCAGGAAAGAACCTTGAGGAACCCCGCTAGTAAAAGGCACCCACTGAGAAGCCTGTCCATTCAACACTACCCGTTGCCGTCTGCCGTTTAGCCAGTTCTCTATCAAACTTGCTACATTTCCGTATACGCCCAGCGCAAGCACTTTCCGAAGGAGGCAGCGGTGTGGTACCTTATCCAAGGCTTTTTGAAAGTCTAAGTAGATAACATCCACCGCCTTATCCCGGTCGTGCTCAGTAAAAACGAAGGGGAAGAATTCCACAAGATTCGTTAGGCATGACCGGTGTCTTCGGAACCCATGCTGGGAACTCCTCAATCGCAAGTTGGACTCTAAATATGACGTCATTTTGTCCACTAAGTTGCTTTCCATTATTTTACCGACTATTGAAGTTAAGCTAATACGTCGGTAGTTTGACGGCTAGCTAGAGTCTCCTTTCTTGAAGATAGGAGTCACCTCCGCTTCATGCCAGTCTCTAGGAACCCATCCAGTCCGGATTGACATGTTATAGATAGTGCTCAAATCTCGTGACACTTCATCGCGCACTTCTTTAAACACTTTACGTAGAAACCCATCCGGGCCAGGGGACTTATTCGTCTTTAGATTAGTGATCTTTTTTTCTATTTCTTCTTAAGTGAAGTCCATTTCTTCCAGCTTTTCACCCACCTTCCAGGGACCACTCTCTTCAGTTAACACTGAAGAGAAGTAGTCGTTCAGGAGGTTAGAATTTTCTACATCTGAGTGCTTTAATGCCCCTCCTCATTCATTAAAGGGCCAATCATGCGATGGATTGGCTTACGGCTGTTTACATAACCAAAGAACTTCTTGGGATTCTCTGTGTAAAGTATTGCCACTCAGAGCTCCTTAGCACACTAGGCCGCCCTTATGCTGGACCTCACTCTTCTAGCTAACCTACGGTACTCGTCAAAGTCTCAAGAAATCTTTGACTGTCGGTACACCGTTCTTTTCTCCCTCAACAGTTGAGCAATTTCTTGGTTGAACAGAAGACCGACGGAGGCTTTTCACAGGGATGAATCGTAATTGAAGACTCATGAACGTAGTTTTGAATCTATTCCACGAATCTTTAACACTCTCGCACACTTCTAGCCTCGCATCAGTCAATCCAACACGAAGACCAGTAAAGTCTGCTCTTCTTAAATCAAGTTTCCTCGATTTACTATTTTAACCCACAGTCATCCACAGCCCCCATGATCGTCTGAAGGATCTCGCCTGAAGGGCCTACCCTACCTCCTCTGAGGTAGAGGTCGTTGCCACTTACCATCAGGGCAACGACTGAACTCAGAAATCCTATATTTTTCAGCCTCTACTCTTATCTGGTGGTTCACACGTCCTGGGAGGCAGCTTACCCTCACAAAGGCGGGCCGCTAGCATGAGTTGCAGATTTCTTGATTGAAAATAACCTATAAGGACGACCCTGGCACATTTGGCTGTAAAGGACAGGGTCTTCCCTTTAGTAAGCGACTTCTCTGTTTCCTCTTTCTTCTTCATATTTTTCTTCCTTTTCTATTTCTTTATTTTTCCTATCTTCCTCTGATTTAATTTCTGTTTCCGTTTTCTCTTCTTCTGTTTCAACCTTCTTTTCCTTTTTCTTTCCTTTCATCCTCTTTCTCTTATTCTTTTTGGCCCGTTGAACCATTCCCGCAGCAGCTGACGCAAGCTCTTGGACGTTGGTAGGCTGGCGTGGCACTGCCGATGCAGTGCTTCCTTCTTGGGAGAAGGTCTCGTTGGCCGATCCACCCACGTCGGTGGGAGATACATCGATAGCCGACTGGACCTCTAGTCTTGAGGACAACTCGACGATCCTGTCCTTGAGACGGCGAAGCTGACGCGTGTGTTCAGACTCTATATTTTGCAGCTTCCTCCCCCGTTCTTTACATTTTTCCTCAGATGATCTATACAGATCCTTGAGCTCTTGCACTTCTCCTTTAAGGACACAGTCACTGCAGATACTTACCAGGTTGCATTTAGAGTAACACCCCTGTGGGAAGTCCACGCACCACTTGGCCTTTTTGCGCACTGAACATGTGTATTTAAGAGCAGCCGGTCCTTTCTTTCCAGTCATGCTGAACGATTTATATTTCTAAATACTTTGCGACCACTCAATAAAAAATAAGGGAGATGGTGAGTTCGCCCCGCGTGACTCGCTCCCGTCGATCCATCGGAGACATTTTGGATCTTTCAGGAGGCACGCTCCATATGCTACTGTTCGTCTGACCGAGTCGTCAAACCTCGGCGTGCCGTTACTCCCAACCAAGCAGCAGTGACGGTCCCCGATGGGGCAATCGATTTCTCACCGGGTGAACAACCGAGTACGCCCCGTACTAAACTCCTACTAGTTTCTTTCACGACGGCCAGGATCTCGGAGTAGCGTTCAATGGATATCCCGCCACACCAAAAGACTCGACCCAAGGCTTTTTATTGGCCTGGCAACCAACCTGGCAACAAAGGGCCGTCACCTCGGACCGATGCTACCAGAGGAACACGTCAACGGTGACTGAGAATGGTGAATAATTACGCGCCAGGGAAGGGGATTAACCGGGCACTACCCTTATCACATTCATCGTGCCCCAACGCTTAGGACACCTCTAGTCCTAGCCTCTCGAAACCAGTGAGCGTCGATTGGCGTTGTTTATAGTGGTTCCAAAGCCTTTCTTCTGATGCATGAGGTAGCTGCCAGGTCCTTATATGTAGATAGATGTAGAAAAGGGTAAAAGTGACATGATAGCAGTAGTTTATTTGTATAATACGTAGAAGAGATAGGATAAAAGTGAAAAGGGAAGGACGCACTTATTCTGGAACCTCGTTTCCGACCAAATCAAAAATGGAAGCCCTACCAGGGTTACCCAGAGTAGAGGAACCCCCACATAGCTCGAAAAGTCAAAAGGTAGACATAAGCTCTCTTTCCGCGACAAGGGGGCGTCACCTCTCCCTCTACTTTCTAAAGATAAAGAGGAAGACAGAGTTCAGAAACGACTGTATTAAAGTGAATCTGCTGTAAGCAAAATGATTAAACTCCGAATAAAAAGAAAGATTAATTAAAGAGAGACCATTAACTGATATGGTCTATGATAGGACTTCATGTAAAATGTTTGTGAAAGTGCTTATTTGGAGCCCTTGTCCATCTGTATATGTGACACCGCTAAAGACCGACGAGAGTACTTCCTTTCGCTGGAAAGAAGCTTTGATAACTCTTTTTTTTAGAATAAGCTACAGTGAGAGAGTTAGAATATGCGGTTCCGATACCAATCTCTCTCTCCTAAATTATTCTTAATCGAAGACACAGAGGGACGCTCCCAAGCCCCCCAAAAGGACAAAAACAAAAGCTCTCATAGATAGAGGTAAGGTTAGTGGAAATGAAATTGCAGTTAAAGTTAATAGCAGAATGATAAAAAGAAAAGACTAAACGGAACACTAAAAACCTGAGTGGAGCAGAACTCTCCTGAAATACTTGTCGCTCCGGAAGCCATGCTGAAAGGTGGAAAAATAAGTAATAAAATGATAAAAACGACAAAAGCTGAATTGGAAAATATCATCAAAAAGAATCTCGAGCAGGTTTCTACAAGGAACTTAAAGGAACAAATGTGTTCTCAAAGCTACGCACATATAAAAATAAAGACATTTTCTTAAAAGTACGAACATAAGACCAAACGTACAAAACATGAGCTCAAACGTACGTACATAAATTTTAAGATCGCAAATTCCATACGTAAACACCCATTGAAATAATAACGGACAATCAGACAATAAATACCAGGCGTTCTTAGGTGGAACACCAGGATGCAGTTACCACTGAGGAAGGAAATCTTATTTTTTGTCTACCAATACTCTGTACCAATTTTTTCCTGGAGAGTTTAAATACGCCCTACTGGCCTCAACATTTTGGTTCATTGATTTTTTTTTGTGACACACACACACATATATATATATATATATATATATATATATATATATATATATATATATATATATATATATATATATATATATATATATATATATATATATATATATATATAAATAATTTTATAGAAAACAAGTATGTGGTACGACACAATGATCGCCCTAGCAAACAACACTCCTTCGTCTCAGACTCAGTTCGCCCTCTACCGTCCGCGGAGTAACTCGTTCGCTCTTGAGAAAGACCCTGTATTCCTCGACAGTCGGATTTTGATAGATTTAGTGTTTCCTACGGTGTTTGTCCCTTTAGGTCAAAAACGAGGAATTAGGTCAATTTGGTCACATTCTATGTTCGCAATCGATGAAGGGGGCTGTGAAAATCCTGAGTTTATTCCTACTGGGGAGATTGTCCATGGCGGCGTTATTATCGGAAGCAGTGAATGTGGGCGCGTAACTTGGTCCTCCAGGGATTGTGGTTTCTTAAGTACAGAGAGAAAGAGCAAATACATGACTCACTAGCAAATAACGCGTGACAGGAGTAATGGAAATCATGTTCGAGACTGACCCAAATGTAAGTGTGATTTTTTTTCATATTTTTAATATATTATGATCGAGTGGAAAACACTGCATTCGATTACATCTAAGTCAATCGACAATGGCTGTGGTCAGTCGGTTGCCTAACTACTGACTGCTATATAATGTAGGTGTCGGTAATTAGGATCCTACGTTAAACTATAGTAGGTCCAGATTGATAAATTTCACGTATGAACAAAATCTGTAGAACCCCCAACTAAATTATTTTTTAATTCCTACCAATTCATAGCTTTGATTACCTGCGAGGAATTGCGCACAACCTGTCTTATTTAAATGCTTTTTCGCTTTTGGATAGTTTCTAATGAATTGCATTAAGCAAATTAAAGTGTTTATCCATTTTTCTTCTGGAAAAAAATAAACTACCTTCGTCAGTGAACTTTTATCTTAGTTTAACTCAATTCATGTGAGAATATGTATGGTTTTATAGCTAAATAAATCTAACCTAACCTAAACTAATCTGCTGCTATGTAAAATAAAAGAACATAAAATTACAGTAGATGAGGAGAGACATAAAATACAACTGATCCAACCTACCTAACCTCACCTAACTCAATTTATGGATGTTTTTACTTTTTGGCTGTCTGGAGATGTATTTTTTATAAACCTAATTTTATTGTTTTTTCCTCTCTTCTTACCGATTTCTATTACTGTTATTGTATTTTTCTCTATTTAATGCCTTCTCTTGTGTGTAGCATATGAGAATGGCACTGGCTCTCCCGACACCAGTACCCTAAGGCTCATCCTTTTCAGCACTTTTAAAATTCCTTACTCTCTCTTTCACTCTTCCTACGTCATGTCCTTTCAACCTTAAGAGGGTGGGGCTGTACCAAGAGCATATTGCCCCTACCAAAACTGTAAATGTTCTGCTTGATAATACCTCGGTGATATTGCACTTCAAATTTTAGAATCAATATTATTTTTTTATGTTCAATGCTAAATATCATTGAAATCACTAATAAAAGTAATTTTTTCCTCTTCTTTGGCATTTTTAAGAGAACAAACCCCATCCTTCGTGTATTCTAGTAAATTAATATCGTATTTCAATCTGTCATATTAAAAATCACTAAATTATAAAAGCTGGATAGAACAGGAGAGCAAAATTGGATAATAAATCCCATCTCAGATCATAAATCGTACCAAATTTGGAATTTGAAGCTGGTTTAATTGAGGGCGCCGAACAGAAAAATATTCGTCAAAATTGCGACTAAAGGAGACACTAGATTTATTATTTAAAGCTAAATTTATGTAAAATTAGACATTACTCTTTAAATTGACAACTCTGTCTAAGTATTCGACTGACATCTAAGTTGAATTTGTACTTTATGTGTTCAAAATGAAATAAATACTAGCTTAACACTAGGGTAGAGCAATTGGGAAGAAAATATTAGGTGTGTGAGTCGCAATTTCCATCATGTAAAAGATCTTGTTAAAGTGGTGCCCCCCCCCATCCTCTTCATCCATTGGATGAATAAAACAATGTTATATTTGAATATATAGATCAAAGAAGAAAAACACTAGTGAAAATACTAGTTCGATGCCTAGTTTCATTTCCAATTTCCCTCTTTTACTATCATATCCTTCTTTTTCTTTAGGAAATCTAGCGTAAGACTAAATATTTTGTTTCCTCCATATGCAATAAATGATCTCTGCATTCCTCTTTGTCTGTGGATTACAATGATTCAGCAGGACTTACAACCTACTGTAAACTGTATCAGAGAGGCGGCTGTCTTTAGAGAGTTGGCCACAGGTCAAATTCATGGTTTTCTTTCTCGGATTCTTGTTTATGATTATGGGGTTATTTGATAAAATAATTGAGAAAAAACCTACCTTGCTTTCCCTTAATCCCAATCGTCGATTCAGTTCATATATTAATTTTTCTATGTGAAACGAAGATACTCGTCTTCCATATTTCATTCTTCTTCGATTTGTTTGCCAAGAACTGTGACCAAGATGTTTCACTCGTACTTATATCGACTGGTACTAGTATATGGTTCTTCTCAATTTATAGCATATTAGATGATTTAGAAGCAGGCAATGCGCTTTGACTTTTTATGCTCAGCGCACCCATTTGTTTTATGACTTTCCTTTATAACCTACCAGGACTAGTATATTTTTTAATCATTTCTTAGTGACACAAATACACCACAGGAATACTTGGAGTCAGTTGAGACGATTTCCCTATTTATATCCGCCCAATCGAAACCCAAGTTTCATTTGTGTATGTTTGTGACAATCAGAATCTTATGTCTTATTCATTGTATTTTAGGAGAGAGTTCTTCCACTGATAATTCCATTCCATTGCTGAAGGAAATCGCAGTCGAATCACCAATCCTATCCTCTCTCGCCCTGGCAGTTGAGGCCGAATCCAAACTAAAACACCATTATCGGAAATTGGTATCAAAGAGCATAAAAACTCAAGCACTCGTAAAAGCTGTGGAGGAAAAAGGTTGTTGATAGTACGTTAAAACGGTAATTTAAAATTAGGAAGATTGGAAAATACACCAGTAAGGCCGCACGTGCTGTGACATTTTACGTCGTGAATATAATTGCTAGTGTTTGAATCCTGTCACGCGTTCCAAACACATCAGGGCATTATTTTTTCATTCAAACCAACTTCGATTTAATGTTTTATTTCGTGTTGCATGAAAAATAATCTCCTGCGAGATTATTTTTGTATGTTTGTATTAGGTGCAATACCTTTGATGCGAAACCATTTTCGTGGCCTTTCTCTCCCCTGACCCTTGTAATCCATTTTCCTGTTAGTTTATTTTGTCACGTTATTCGAGTCACCATATCCGAGCGTTTTCTACTATTGAAATATTGGACTTGTCTTGCGTGTCAAGCGCAGTCCATGAATTTCTTCCCCTTCCAACGCCTTAGATTTTGTTGCTACGTCTCTATCATGTTCAGCGTAATTATTTGCTTTTAAAATGATTATTTACCATGGTATAAATATAAAGCATCTTCAAACAACGCCATAAAACTGTTTTTATAGATGCGAGCCATTCTTTTTGTTTAATGTCCATTTGTTTTGAAACTTTACCATCAAGTCCTTTAGACAAGGTTTACCCAAACTAAACATAATAAAATTGATTGGATTAGCTAACTCATTATAAAATGCATAAGCTTATATTATTTAATTATCAATAAAGTAACGCCCAGAGGTAAAGGAATGAGAGTGAAGAGTAGGGACACATTTAGTGCCATCCAACCATTTGATTTGATCAACCGAGAGAGGCTAAGATCATGGATTAAATCTTTTTGATCTGAAACCTAGTAAAGAAAGATCACCTCTTGGACTTTCACTAAAACGAAAAGTGTTCGTTTCTCAAGATTTTTTAAGCAGGTGTGACTCCTATACCTACGAACGATATATTTTGTGTGAATTTCATCATACGATTACGATTGCCCTTTTCGTCGGATGGATGGTCTTCAGCATTGCATAAAAAGGCCCTAATTACTTTAATATTAAATATTGTGGCGTCTAATTCTTTATCAATCTCTTACATATTTTAAGTTTTTGAAATTTTGTTCTCGAATATTATTTTCCTTTAGTTTGTTTTAAATATTAAATTGGAAAACCAAGTCATTAACTGAGCAAAGAGCAAAGGTTTAGTCAATATTTTGGAGCTCGATATGGAAGATACCATTGCCATTGATGGTATAGATAAAAAGGCAAAAATTGGCTGTATCACTGCACGTTCCTTTTGGCATACAAATTTGTTTAAATGCATTAAAATTCGTCCTCCACTTATTTCAAAATGGACAATTTGACCTCATTTCTCCATCTCTCGAATCATTTTCATTATCTTTTTGTCCTTATTAATCTGTCTTCTCGTTTTTCTCTCTTCTTTTCTTATAATAATGCAACAAATGAGCACTGCAATGCAATTAAATCTCACAAAATGTCTCTCAGGATTAACGCTGGTATCTCTATAATAGATATTGTGTTTTCTACCACTTAACACACCGTTCCAATGAATCTTGGGATATAATTGTGGCAAAGCCACTAACGTGCAAAAACTTTAAGATAAAACTTTAAATTTCAAGAAACCTTTTCTTAATCAGTGATGTTTCATCCCTTTGATTGTTCTCCTCTTGTCTTTACTGCTCAATTTTTCCTTGAATCCCTCTTCTACTGTACTTCTTGTATATAAACTCAAGCCGGCAACAAATTAAACTTCAAGTACTGACATATTTATTTGAATTTCCAGGAGCTATTATTTCGTTCAGATTAAATGATTAAACATTAAAGAGCTCTGATTATTCTTGTCTGTGATAAGTTGGATTACTACGCCTGGTTAAGGACTTCAACAATGGACTGAATTATTATTCAACGCTAAACAGCTTGTCAAAAAAAGGCAAAGAGAAGAGTAAAGTTACACTACGTGCTGAATGCCTACCGGTTTATACGAAGTAAGATTCTCAAGATTATTCATTATTGCTGCTGTCTGCTTCTAAGGAGAGTGATATAATTAGCACTTTCCTAGGGATAGTCCTGTTAACTTCCCTCACCAGCCACTTTTTTCTTTTCTCTATCCACTTCATTTCTTCATATCCATGTCAAACGCTGCCTAAACCACCACTTTGATGATTTTTAAAAGAACATTTATTAGATTTTAGAATAGACAAAACAACACATATGACTGCATAAAAACCTCGCTACCTCAACCTTCTCACTATATACGAGGTGCGTGATTGATAAATGCCTAAAATAGCCTCGTCACAACTATGTTGTTCACTTGCAAAGGCATAATTGGAGAACGCTATTTCGAGGATTATCCTACAGCAGATCCCAATGTCCGAGATCTCATTGGCTAGTGACGGACTGCAAGTTCTGGTGGGTGTCTATTAAGTCTCGCTGATAAGGGTTCCCCAAGGACCACAGAAAGATAATTCGGTCTATCATGGAGGCAATTGTGATAGCCAAACACTCGAGCTGATGGTAAAGCCAATAGAACCGCCATGATTAATCAAACGAGAGGGATCTACATGGGTTTATTCATACATTCATTTCAGGGTAGCGTAGACGAGAGGGTCCAATTATAATCCAAATACCCCAGAAACAAGCAAAACATGGACGCCAAATGTGAATATAAGAGAGTAAAACTAGAAAACAGAATAGAAAGACGAAACTAAAATGGAGAAAATAATGAATCAGACCCTGTAATCCGAACTTAGTCTTTTTTTACTAAATTGGTTAGTGTACCAAACAGATTGATCCTAAATTACCGCCTCAACTCATCACAAAAGATCCATAATTTTTAGAATGGTACATAGATATATGAGCAGGTTCGCTCATAAACATAGGGCTTGAAGGGGAACTTGAACAACAAAATAAAATCAATACCAAAATATCGCAGAATTGTTCAAGTTTGCATTCACGTTTGTCTCATCAAAACAGTGTGTCTCGACTGACATAACCACAAAGTACCCTCTAACAAAGGAATACTCGCATTTGAGATAAGAATATATCCAAAGAATGGAGAGAAGGTCAATTATATATATATAATATATATATATATATATATATATATATATATATATATATATATATATATATATATATATATATATATCAGGAATATGAAGACATATGCGATGGTTTTGAAAATTTAATTTTCCGGATGTTTCGGTCATTGACGATGACCCTCATCAGCGAATTCTAAATACCAAAAATTATTTTTAGAAGAATAACTAAACACAGAAATCAAATTAGTGAAAATCTATTAGAAATTGATGTAATATCTTAAAAAAATAAATAAATAACTAAATTAAATTATAATCCCACGAGTTTTTTAAATGTGCATAATAAACATGACTTAAATGACTATCGAAATACAAAAAATTATTAACTATAGCAATAAATTCGAAAGCAAGGCATGAAGAAATCGATTAATAAGACAGAAAAAAAGATTAAATATTCCCATGAGCAACAAATATGAATAGTAAACATGAATCAAGCGGAATACAAAAACAATCACTATAAAACACAGCAAGAGAATTATATGGGCAGGGCGAACAATCGAAAATAAGTTAGATCAGGGGGAATGTAATCCAAGCGGATATTAATAAATGGAGCGAAGCAATTAGTTCAATTAAGTTAAATTTTAAGTTATTGAACATTAAATAATATGACTAGACTAAGGCACGAAAGTTTAAATAGTAAATAATCAATAATGAAGGGGGCAAAAGGACGACTAAAACAATACACTAAGGAAAAGTCAATAATAAACCAGATCGTTTAGATATTAATGGGACAAACTATAATAGAAATAAAAATTTCTCTGCACGAGTACTGACCTTATAACGGTTAAGCTGGGAGTAACAACTGATTGTATGGACAAAATTAGGCAGAAAGAAAACTATTAAGGGGGATGTGGTTGGTTGTACATTTGTCTATATAGCGAATAATTTAAGGGATGATGAATAATCATTGAGTTCCGGGTTAATTTGTTTGATGTAAAGAGATTCAAGATTTTTTAAACTTAGAGAAGAGGAGGCAGAAGAGAGTATACTAAAGGAATCAGGGTCAAGCGGGTGGTTAAGTTGTAGTGAATGTTCTCGTATAGAGGAGTGTTCGGGTTAGGAGATGGGAATGTTGGTTCTGTCTGATACTCCGATATGCTTAGCGATCCTACATCTTAATTGTAGACTTGTTTGGCCTACATAGCGAATTTGGCAGGTCGCACAAGTGAATTGATAAATGATGGTGGAACGCAGGCATAATGGGAGTGATTCTTTGTGCCGAAGGAAAGTATAGACAGCAAGAGGATTAGAATTAATTAGGAGAAACTCGCATTGGGGAAAGTATTTATTAAGAGTAGAGAGTAAAGCTTTGTTGAATTTTGTGTCAAGTGGAAGATAAGGCAGTTTTAAGAATAGTTTTTGTTTGGAGACAGTTATTAGAGGGGTTTTGCGAGAGAACATTTTAAATAAGAAATTGGAAGTAAGTTTGTCAAAAAGATGGTCTGGGAAAAAATTAAAATGAAAAAAGCTCCTAAAATATTCAATTTCAGAATGAAAGTGAAACCAATTTGAGCTGATTTTGTAAGCTCTGTGTATACTGTTTATGATGGCAGAATGTTTGAAATTAGTAGGAGTACAACTAAAGAAGTGAGTGCCAAGTTTGGTGGTAGTGGGTTTCCTGTAAACTGATGTGTTAAATTTAGAACTAACTTTTGAAACAGTGACATCCAGAAAAGAAATTTTATTGTTTAATTCTGTCTCCATGGAAAATTTAATATTAGGGTGTTGTTGATTTAAATAATTTAAAAATAATGGGGCATGGTCTTTGTGTTTAAAAATAAGGAAGCAGTCATCGATAAATCTTTTAAACATTAACGGTTTATATTCAACCGGACAGTCCCTTAACCAGTTTTTTTCGTGGTAGGATAAAAAAGCATTAGCGAAGCTGGGACCCAATGGAGAGCCCATGGCCATTCCATCGTGTTGAATGTACAAAGTCTCATTAAAAAAGAACACTGGATTTTCTACGGACAATTTTAATAAGGTAGAAAAAAGAGACTTGGTTAGACCTAAAATGCTATCATTTGATTGAAAAAGGGTATCGGTTATGATTTTGCAAGTTTCCATGACAGGTACATTAGTAAATAGAGACTCTACATCGATCGAAGTCATAAACGAGTGGTTCAAATCTAATTGAGAAATGTAGCTGACAAATTCGAATGAATCTTTCAAAGTGAATTCGTTGTGAGTGAGAGGTTCAATTATGGGGACTAGAAACTTAGCTAAGTTAAAGATAGGGGTGTTAATGGCAGATAATATTGGACGGAGAGGTAATCCTACCTTGTGAGTTTTTGGCAAACCATACATAATACCTGGCAATGTACCCGAGGCAAACAGTTGGTTGTAAAAATCACAGAGAATATTTTTCTTTTTTAGAGAACGTAAAAAGTTGTTAATTTTGTCTTCAATTTGCAAGATGTGTTTAAATGGATCTTTATCCAGTTTAAGAAATTTACAGGAGTCCGAAAGAATTTTTTGCATTTTAGAAATATAATCAGACCGATTCAAAATGACCACACCCTTCCCTTTATCCGGTTTGGATATCACGATAGAATGATCTTTACGGAGGTTGGACAGTATATTAAAATTTTTGAAACTGAATACAGGGAAGAAAACTTTAAAGCTGTTATATTTATAATAGAATCTATTGGCCAAATACTTAATATCATCTATGAAATTGGATCCTGGCTTTGACATAGGGAGGGGATTAAGTTTGTGGCACAGTTTTTTGAAATACAAAAAAAAAACTATAGAAATCTAATTTAAAGACTGGGAGTCTAAAATCTAGTCCTGAGGGGTCAGAACTTTGTTTGAAAAATTAGAGATGACATCATCCCTAGAACAATTTAACTTGAAATTTATACCCAAATTCGATAGTTTATCATTTTGGCGACAAATGGTAGCAAAATTATATTTATCAACTTTTCTACGTATAAAGCTATATAGGATTGTGTAATCCAACAGAGAAACTGAAGACTTAAGAGACGATGAGAGACGAGTAATATCTAAGGAGAATTTAGACACGAAACATTGCTTGTGGCAAATCTCTTGCAAAAGTAATTTAGATGTCCAAGATTTATAGAGCTCACCTTGCATTAGAGCAGATCGATAAAGTTTGAAGCGCAGGAACTGCGGAACATAACTATAGCTCTTACATGTTGAGAGAAATTGGAGATCCAGTTTGGCCTTTTTAAGTTTTTTGAAGGTGGATTCTAAGCAGCGAAATCGACGGACAACGTCTTCATTGTATCTCTTCCTCAATGTATTAGTGATGGAGTCGTTCCTTGGCAACCTTATTCGTAGCAAGAATATGAAGACATATGCGATGGTTTTGAACATTTAATTTTCCGGACGTTTCAGTCATTGACGATGACCATCATCAGCGAATTCTAAATACCAAAAATTATTTTTAGAAGAATAACTAAACACAGAAATCAAATCAGTGAAAATCTATTAGAAATTGATGTAATATCTTAAAAAAATAAATAAATAACTAAATTAAATAATAATCCCACGAGTTTTTTAAATGTGCATAATAAACATGACTAAAAAACAGTACTGAGAAATTAATAGGCAAGGACACAGTCCTCATAAAACAATAATTACGTAAACTAAATCTGAAACGGTGTTCCCAATAAAAGAGCAATAAGGTAACCAGTTGATCTAGTTGGTAACAAAACTGGATTGGGAAAGAAACATGAAAAGCGGCTGAGACAATAAATGAATTAAGTGAAGACCACCCATATTGAAAATCAAACTAAGAAATCAACAACGAAAACTATATTTAAACCACGTAACGCTTCAAAATGTAGACGCGTTCTAGAGACAAGATAGCAACGGAAACGATAGACGGACGGAAGAAATGGGACAAAACCAGATAAGAGTCAATGCTTACACTACAACGATATTCCAATGGAAAATCAATACAATAATAAATACAAACGATTGGAATAATAATAACAAAAGAAGAATCGAAAACTGCGAAAAGCTCCTGTAAACAAAGAGCCCCAGGTCCATTCTACCTGGCAAGAGTAAATTTAAAAACATCCCTGATAATAGTACGCATGCTAAACATTCGCTACCATCATGAAGAATTCAATATGATATTTTTAATAAATTTGTTATGCTATCGAAGCAAATCTATCTCACTGATAGATTTCCTTGGATAGGTATTTGAAGTATTAACCAGATGACTAACGGAATCTTAGGAAGAGAGTCAAAAACATAATAACTATCAATTTGTATTTTTAAAGGATATAGATACCACCGTAACAATAGTTATTATCACAGAAAAAATGCCAAAGCTGAAATTACTAAACGCATATATTTTGAAATATTGTCCTAAATGACGTCCAAAAGCGTTCAACAAGGTATGAGATGGCAGGTTTATAATACAAATTATATTAACTTGATCTCGTCGTTAAAATGTAAAGCATGCCCTGCAACACCATAGCTATCAAAAGGGTATTCATTTTCATCCAAGAACACTAGTGAAAGCCATTAATTTTATGAGCTTGAGTTCACAAGCAGTCTGCTTCAGCCCAGCCAAATACTTACTCAATGGACACGGCTGATATCCATTATCGCAGAACAGTATAATGTGTTAATATAAACTTGACAGATGTCTTCATCCAATTTGTACTTACTCAGAACTATAACCTGGGACTCCAAGCCAGAGCTACGGCTACAGAGATTATAAACATCATTGAATACGAAAATATTGCAGATAAAGACGAACCTGGCAAAATTCAAAATCAAACCGATCCTGAGCAATAAGATAAAGCCAAAACCTCCGTAAATTTAGATACAAGTCTGAAGAAAGCAGTACTACAGGATTTAGGCCGCAGGAACAAGAGAATCACTTGTTTTCTAGACTTAGATCCTTCTACACTCATTAGCAAAGAAAATTCAAAGAAAATTACTAGGAATGCAAAATAAAGCCACATACTTAATCACGCGGACAAAACGGAGTGAACGAAAAACATTAAGATGATGGCATGAAATAACGGACCTGGTTCGATTCTACACTATCGTGAAAAGTTCCATAAAATTTGGAATAAGATAGAAAATAAAGATAAACGAAAAAATTGAAGAAGTAGGAGTAAATTACAAATCGTTACTGACGCACTCTTCGCAATTAGCAAGATAAAACAAGGCAAACAGAAGCTTCTGTAGACAAATGAGAACTAAAGAAACAATGTAAAGAAAACATCACTCTCCAAATCTTAATCCTCGGATTAGTCAGATATTCCAACGACCCTTTTCATTCTCCGTTTATGTAAACATTTTTTTGTGTGTTGTTGATAGTTTAATTAATAAAACTCTATTTTATTAATAATAGCCATATTATTTATTCTTGAGCTCCGTTTCACTTCTTAAGCATATTGAAGATAAATAAGCCTCTCCAGGCCCCCCATCCCTTTTGGACTAACCTCGGTCAATCAGATTACCACGCACTCGAAATATTAGAATAATTCCCTCAACGAATAGTTATATATGGTATATCGTCGAGAGCCTATTCTACGACACAAGAGAATCACTTGTTTTCTAGACTTAGATCCTTCTACACTCATTAGCAAAGAAAATTCAAAGAAAATTACTAGGAATGCAAAATAAAGCCACATACTTAATCACGCGGACAAAACGGAGTGATAGAAAAACATTAAGATGATGGCATGAAATAACGGACCTGGTTCGATTCTAAACTATCGTGAAAAGTTCCATAAAATTTGGAATAAGATAGAAAATAAAGATAAACGAAAAAATTGAAGAAGTAGGAGTAAATTACAAATCGTTACTGACGCACTCTTCGCAATTAGCAAGATAAAACAAGGCAAAGAGAAGCTCCTGTAGACAAATGAGAACTAAAGAAACAATGTAAAGAAAACAACAAAAATCCACTAATAAATAACTGGATAAAAGATAAATGTATTTATGATAACAAGGATAAAACCATAGAAAGAACAAAGTGCCAGATTGAAGAAATATGAAAAAAGTCTCTGAGGCAAAGAAGAGTAAATAATAAGAACAAATTACAAAATATTATTTGCTGAAAGGGAGGACAGCCACACAAACTTACACGTAGAATAGACAAGCATTTCATAACTAGGCAAATATCCTGTACAAACATACACATGGGATACATAGAGATACCTAATGAAGAGAAAAATGGCAAGTAATTCAAGATAGAGCGTTCAGCTGTTTCCCGGCAAACCCTTTTATAAATGTCTCTCTTTCTCTCTTTCTCTCTCTCTCTCTCTCTCTCTCTTATTATCTACTCTACCTATTCCCTGCAAGAGCGGACAAACAAAAAAAAATATGCGCTCGCAGGGGTCAGCCGTCACTCGAGCGTTACGTCGAATTTAAGGTATTTTCGCAGATAGCCTTGCTCAGTTCAGACATAGTCAATGCAGCACCGCTGCTTCTCACCCTCCTCTTTTTGTATACAGCGCATCATGACCTTTTGTCTCGTTTTGACGTTCCCTAACCAAACCAATCTTTTTACGAGCCTTTGAGTGAACTTTCGTAGAAAAAAATACCATCGTTGGTTAACATTTATTATTTTTAGATTAACATAACCCAAATTACGGGCGTTTTGATTCTTCAGACACAGTCTTATTCGCCCTTAAGTATTTTCATACAAAGTGAGGTCGTGACAATCAATGCTGCTAAAACAACCCGCGCTTCCTTACTCCCTTTATGTCCTATCAATCTCGCCGAGTCGAAATCCTTCGCTAGGCATATGGTCACTTGCTCTCCCCCCCTTCCCCTTCTTGCACACCTAAAGTAACCTACCTATGTGTGTATGATTAGTGAGTCGATTATCTACCAATGGAGACACATAATTCAGTGTGAACAAGCTCTACTATGTGACATCACGCATGACAGAAGAAGGAGTACGAGCAAATATGTGTTAGGGAATCCGCCGTAATTAATTATCACCAGCCCGGCCGCGTCGCCATCAGGCCTAGCAGCGAGAGGTTTGGGGCTTCGTTATCCTCACACGTGGCTTTCTGGGCGTTGTCGACGGCGCAGGATTTTCATTTCATCTTAAATAGAGGCAGAATATGACTCGAGTATCTCAGAACATCCTCCTTACCTCCCACGTGCCCCCCTCGCAGAGGCAGAGTCTCTTTTATCTGTTGCATGTGTGTACCTCATGATCGTCAGTGCAGCAAGGATGACAGTACCTTCTCAATGGAGACCATGAGATGTTGAATAAGATGCCGACCACTATTCGCCCCTCCTTTACTATTGGTGCCTTCAAGACCCCTTAAATCCAAATCTTCAACCACGTCTTCTACCAGTGCTAGACAAACGCTCTGCTAGACGCCATAGCTCTGAAGAACACCATAAAATGTATTATTATATGATTTTTTTATTGATAGCGAGTTCACAAGAGCATAGTACCGTCTCGGGCCCTATAGTACCAACTAGTTTACTTAGATTAATTACTTCCATTGCTTAGGATGGTCAGAAAATAATTTTAGAATCGATATGAATTATAAATAAACCAACTAAGGAATTACTATACTTCAAATGTAGAAAATGGCACTAACTCTAGTTTCTCGTCTCTTCTATCCTTTTTTAGTTAATAAAGGCATAGTACGGCCTCCTAAGACTCCCCTTCCCCTTCTCTCCTTCCCATCTGGGTTTGGAGATCTAGGACGGAGGACACTCAAGCCGGCTTCTCCGCAGGATATCCCTCTCGCGCTCACATCGGTGATATTTTAGCTAATTGCGAGTAGGGTGCAAGTGGGAGAAGGAATAGGTTTAAGAGAGAGGTAGACAAAATAAGGTGGAATATGAAATGTGCTTAAAGGTTTAGGGTGACCCTTACTAGTCTGCTCAAAGAACGGGCGGGGAGAGTGGGAGAGGGGCAGAGCCAGATTTCTCTAAATAATCTACATTTTTTTATCATTTAACTGGGCTATGAGTCTTCCCTTTACCATACTTTCTCTCCTACGATCCTTTATTTGTTTGATGTTCGTTGCTCTTTGGGCTGATGACCTTAGAAGCCATGTATGTTAGCCGTTCTCCATAAATTTCCGTATATGTCTTGTCCTCTTGATCTTTACCTCAGCAGGGAGAACCTTGTGTCCCATCTGAGTCCTCTTCTGTAGGTGATCTAGCCGACGCTCCTTTAATTTTATTTGTAATTTCTTCTTTCATCTCCTTATCTATTCATTGTTCTATTCCGTCCATATTGATAGGTCGTCAGTTATGTCTTTCTTTCTATATTTCTGGAATCTAAGATTTAAACTTCTGTCGTCCTTAATGTTTGTTCCGTTGTATAAATTTTGATCTTTTTTATATCTTGGCCCAAATTTTCTGCGACATTTTCCTTAGAGTCAGGTTGAGTGAAAGATTATTAGTATCCATATTTAAGTCCGAATGGTTTTAGGCTTGTTTCCGTCTTGTATCCGTTATCTAGTAAATAGCGTTATTTTGAATTCTCAGTAGTTTTTGTAGTCTTGATGTTGACAGTGTGTAAGCTGGGATAGAGGGATAAGTTAGGATCGATTCTACTAGCACGTTATAAAGTTTTTCTTATTTTTCTTTTCTAGACTTCTCATTTTTTTCTACAGGTAATATTCCGTTTTTGTTCTATATTTATTTTTCTTATCTTGGGCTAAATATCTTCTTGGGCTTACAGTAGGTCCTATTATTGTTCCTTCACATGAATATCTTTTAGTCGTTTCCGTATATTACGATTATGAAGGATATTATTCTCCCTTTTGCAATGATTTTAAATTAATCAATGTTTGTTTTGACTTTACATGTCCTCAAAATTGTCAATATTTTGTTTTTTCCAATTTCTGGACTCTTGAGTGGTTCCATGGGCTCCGGAAAAGTGTAGAGGCAATATGAGTGATAACATCCACGTGTTGCATGTTCGTGCTTCTTAGAGTAACGGGTGTAGGGATATATGTGTTGTAAAATGAGTATAGTGTCTGGTTAAGATACCCACTTTGTAGCACTCCAGCACCCAGATGGAAGGCTGGATCATTATATCCCTCTAGATCTATATATGCATATTTCTTTCGTACATAGTTGCAGAGTAAGTGTTCCATGTTGCTGTGTATGTCCTAACCGAAATATGTTATAAATTAACCAAACGGTCCCCACAATATCGTATGCTATTTCACAAAACGATATTTATTGTGTTGTTCTCGGCCCTGGCTCTAGCCATGTATTCAGTAATTACTGCCAGTGTCATTGTCGTGTCGTGTCATGTTTTATTTTCTGGAACCAAATAAAAATTCATTGTACCCTTCATTTTTATCTAAATAGTCTACTAGTCTTCTGTTCATGATTTATCCAAGACTTTGCCAAGGAATATGAGTAGCAAGATAGGTCTGTCACTCTTCATTCCTTAAAAATGAAGATCATTCTTACTGTTTTGTATCACACTCACAACCAGTTCTTTAGTGATATTTTCACCTGTGATCATGTGTTCTTCTCTGACATCATCTCCTAAAGGCCTAGGAGCTAACCGATGATAACTATTCCGGATGAACTCTACTATCATCGAAACGGGTATTGTCCTCCAGTGTTATTGTAAAACCTTCTCCAAGTGCTCCCGGAGCCTCTCCTCCTTCGACTGTTTGTCATATGTGGGCTTGTGGTGACATAGCCCTAGCACTAAAATTGCGCCAACAAAAGGCCTCGCAAGAATAAGAAGAATTGCAACAACAGTTCCTCGCGGATGTATATATATATTTATTTGTAAACTGGTCAGGAATTAAACAGGAAACTGTGAATTCAGATATCAATAAAATTTCATAACAGTGTGATAAAAATGAATATTTCTCGTCTGGAAAGGGAATTAAGACGAGACAGCTGTTGGCGCGTCAAGTATTATAAAAATCATTTCAACAAAGCGTAAAAAGGGTAGGCGCCATGAACCACGGACCATCGGAACAATGGGATTAGCGAAGTCCAGCCCAATGGGCGGAGCTAAGAGCATTGTGTGCCCAGAGGCTAAAAGAAGGAAAATGGAGAATTCGTCACAGATCTGCAGAGAGAAAAGAAAATTGCTTTACTCTGGGGTCGACAGTTTAGTCAGATAGACGATCAAATGTAATGAACTAATTACGGTTCGTTTAGCGTAGTGGAGCCCCCGTTGTAATCCGCCTAAGTCTGGTTCTCGTAACGCTCGCTTTCCTGACCGGTAGTGAAATTTTCCCTGACCGTAATCGTAACGCGAATCTCACTTTTGTCTTGCTTTTTTTTTGTTTGTTTGGTTTTAAACATTTATTTTTTTACGTGATTCCTCTCAGTCTTTTCTTGATTACAAGCCTTCGGAGTCGGATACCAGATAAATGCCACCCTTCACCTCACTCGTGGGACATGAGGGACCTCTCCAAATATCCGAGTCATTTGTAACCTTTCAAACTGGTGACATCCTTCCTCTCCTGGGTTTCCTCATCCTCGCCCATAAACCGGGTTCCCTTCTACATTTAACCTCTTCCTGCCATTAAGTAGGTGACTGTGAGCCCTGCAAAGAGGCGATCGTGAACCCCCTACAAAGTGGTAACCCGAGGTCTACCCTAAAGCGGTGATTATATCTCCCCCCTTCAAAGTGATCCTATAGGCTCTCCATTCTCATCATCTAACTTGATCACTTTCCTTTCGGTCTTCCTTTTATTCTTTTTATTGTCTGTCATGCTTATTTCAGGTACTTTTCTTTTTCTACTCTATCAGTCCTTTCCTTTCTTAATTTTGTTGTTCGTCAAATATTATCACCAATTTCCTTTTCATCTTTGCAGTTTCCTGTAAAAACTTCTTTGTATGTATTGTGCTCGATTATCTCGTAGGTTTATATTATCTTTTTGGCTTTTCTTCCCAAAGTCAATCTTAGATATATTAGCGTTCTATACTATATTCACGGGACGTCATTATTGTCCGTTTCGGTAATTATCTTTGTAATGTGTTACAATTCCACATAGAAATCATCTTTGCTCCCCCATTCCAATGATGTCGGTCTGTACGTCACAATGTTTCCTTTTACTTATTCCATTTTGATCTTGCATAGCCACCTGTGATAGCCACCTGTATTGGGTTTTGGTTGATAAGAACTACTATATCAAAATGAGCTGCAAGGGAGGGATATGGCCTCTATATGTAAATTATAAAGTATGTTTATACTGCATAGTATAATGTTTAGCTTTGTAGCGTGTCGTGGTACAATCACTCTATATCATACACTACTCCTATATTATGTAGGGGGGAGAGATGATTTAATCACCTACTACAACGCAAACCGTTTAAGAACTGTTCGCAGGGATTAACGACCGACTAGGAGGTCACACTTGAGGCGTTGGCTTTCAAATCCTTAATAATCAAACAGAGTGCATAAATGGTTGGCGTGATTTACTTGAATAGGCCGAGTATCGTTCAAGGTTAGTTAAAGATGAAACAAGAAAAATGTAATTTTATTTACAAAGATTAAAATAGGAATAATAATTGACAAAAGGGAATTATTTAAATTGAGATAGTCTCTTGATAATTATCATGAGGAGGGATTCTCAAATGGAATTAATTGGTTCATGTAACTAGGCTCAGATCAAAAGGTGGAACTTGACAATACTAATAATGGAAGGGGTTTCAGTCTTACGGGTCAAGTTTACAACAAAAAACTTAAAATAACACCTCTTGTTTAATTTCCTTCCAAGTTCTAACCTCAATTATCATTTTTGAAAATTGGATTAAAAAGTTTTGAAAGGTTCACTCCCCTTGAGGTCCAAAACATTCGGTACTAATTACCAATTGCAATCGAGCGACATATCGAATCAGATATTCTATTTAAAGTCTTTTAAATTCCAAAGTTATTTTGAATATGCGTAGGAACAGGATTGATTCGTAAATCTGACGCGAGTTTTATTGTTAGCGAAAATAATCCCAAAAGGTGTGAAAGAGTAGCTTGAGTCAAAGATATCGCGAATTCTGAATTTCTCTCAATAGTAGCACTGTTCTAACAATAGTTTTGATTGGCTTTTGGAAAGTTACAAGTATTACTCTGTTTAGAAAATATTGAATATATTACGAGTGAGACATATTATGAAACTGCGACTGATGAATATGAGATCAGGGCAGATTTGGTGCGAATTTATACTCAAATGTTCACACATGTCTGGTTGGCTAAGCGCGTGAGTATGAGTACTTTCTTGGTTTTCAGGCTTCCTTGCTGTTAATGGCTGTTATAAGTATCGACAGCAGTTTGACTTTTGCCTTTAAGTTAATATATTCGATATGTATTGAGTCAATTTACCTCAACTTTCCTATAGAGCGTCAAGAGGGAGGGGTTGGGTTTTGCATGTTAACTGGGGTGATCAGTATCAAAGAGTTCGTCGAAAATTAGTAGTTAACAGGAGGAAAATTGTAATCAAGGAATTACACGATTCATTTGAGAAAAGAATATGAGTGGTTGAAAAGTTGAAATACTGGAAGAATGTTTTGCTTTGTTAACAGACATCGTCAAACTCATTTTAAGTCAAGAATGGATATTTTCAAATTTTCGAGATTAAATACATAGACATAGCCACATAAGTTCTCTTTAGGTTATTTTGAAAGAAACTCACTCTTTTTCCTGTTACACTATTCAAAAATAACTACTACATATGTTATAGGCAAATGATGAACGAAGTTCATTATTATATTCCTCTACCATCTTCCTTATCACTTCTTATATCATATTCATTCTATTCCTTCCTATTCCTGTTGGTTCGTCCTCTTTCTGTTTATCGTTGATTTCTCCAGACTTAATTAGATTATATTTCGTTCATATAAGTTTCGAAGGCTTAGTAAAAATCAGGGAGAGGTTGTTTTCTCTCTTATCATTAGTGGACTGATTGCAGTAGTTTCCCATGTCAAGAGCAATAAACTTACATAACGCTGGTCATATGACAGTTCTCTTATTTGGACTTATCTGCAGGACGGGCCTCGCCAAATTATTCCTTTACTAAACACAGAGAGTGCAATTCCTATTTTAACCTTATAAATTACCCTAAATTAAGTAGGAAAAATAAGGGCTTGTCTCAAAAATGAATATTACCAAGTGATTTTATGCAAAATCCGGAAATGAGAAAAACCAGGGGAAATTGATGCCTAATTTTTATTTTTTCAAAAACCAATTTGTTAGTAGAGTGAAGTTGACATTGGTTTAAAGCTTCTACTTTTAATATATATCTTTGATAATATGTAAGCGTATTTTCTATTTCAAGCTTTGCATGAATATTTGACATAGCATATTGAAATTTTCACAAGCAAGATCTGCTTTTTCGTTTACCTATTTACTTTTGGCAGAGGTTTAAGAAATCTTGCTACTAAAGATCAACATAAACACCAAACCCTCTCCTCTAATCATATCAATATGATCATGAAAGAAACTATAAGACTATTTACAAATTTTCCCAATGTGAAAACCAAATGGAGTCCAAAAGGAATAAGAAACACCACAAATACGAGGATAATAAAACAAATAATTTGGAGGAAAAGAGCTAAATTCCCTCTCTATGGGGGCGATCTGTTGTGGTAGAACGTAAAATAATCCTTTAAGCCCGTCGCTCCACGAATGAAGAAGACGTCAAATTCTTGAATTGAATTTAAATCGCTAAATTATAGGACTTTCAAGCAGTATTTTCATTGCTATACATATTAAACTCATTTAGTTTCCTTTGATTTATATAGAAAAAGAGCATTGATACGTAAACTTGTGAGAACAATCTAGTGCTTACCGATTTATTGCTCACGGGATTTGAGCGATATGGAAGAGGATATCTACTCGAAGGAACTTGAAAATTTGTCTACTCGAAATAGCGAAAGAAATGTAGGCTCAATTTTAACTCTGATCCTTATTAGCAAATAATTACTCATTTCTAAAGAAAGTTTTCTTTTGAAATCTACTTACTTTCATCTTTCAATCGAAATAAACAATATAATTCTACGTAGAAAATTCTGTATTCCTAAAAGCTCACATGAAATTCACGACACGTTTTCTTTGGCTCAAAATAGCGACAACCAAAAAAGATTACAGACATATTAATCAATTTTACTAAAGTTTGGGGACTCTCTGAGTCCTTGCGAAATGTAACTTTTTACACAAATTTAGTTAGTAATTAATCAGCAATTTATAAAGTCTACATCACATTTCAATAAAATTTATGCTCGCTTTAAGTCCCTAATATTTCTAGATAATATTTCTAGAGAATCTTTCCCTGGAATCAACGTGAGTCTAACCTCTAAATCCCGTGAGCGGCTGCACCTACGCAAGGACCCTTTTGTAATCAAGGAAATTTCACTTAGGGATCAGTGGCCCAAAATAGTTAATTGTAATGGCTTTCCATTTAAATAAACCTTAAAGCATTTAAGGTGAAAGCTGTGAAACAAAGACCGAAAAAAATAAGGAAAATAAATATCATGTTTTCAAATGTAAGTCCGACTCAATTTCTGGGACAACACCCGAATACACCTTAAACAATAAAATATTCCCCTAAATATTACGGCTGAACATTAATAATTACACTGCGGAACAATGTATTTGGTGAATTGACAAAAGTTCATTTTCCTACCTAATTCGAGCATACTGAATTCAAATCTGAAATCAGATTCTCTCTAAATGCTACAGATTTATAGAAATGTCAATAACTAATATTATGCAATAATTTTCATTTTATCACGCATATCATCATGCTTTGAAGTAATTTTGAATCATCCTTTTGCGTTATTTATAGTAAAGCAGGGTTTTTTTGCACAAACGTTTTATTGCATATGAGAAGAAACTTGAATTACACATTAGGATTATAAATACTGTAATCAAATAGATGCTAATTCATTAATAACCGTAAATCAGGATGGTGGGCCTCTTCTTGATTTCAATCGGGCAAAAATTTGAGTTTGTAACTCTTTCTCTTGTAAGTCTTCTCTGGCTGATCTCTTCTAATCGTCCAGCAGTAGTACACCATCATGTGTCGCTCCCAATGACCTTAGTAGTGGTCTTCCATCGTCATCACATCTGATGGAAGCGTTTCCCTTGTTCGTCGCTGTGACTATTTAGGAAGTGCAGCTTATACTTATGCTGCATCCCAGATCACGATATGTTAAAAGCATATAAGTAACCAGATTCTCGTAGTTATGCGCTTTTTGTTTCCCAAGAAGTTATGAACAACCGCAGAAAATAAGAGCCAGGCTGCCTTATCTTTTTCATTTATGGTGTTCACGAATCTAGAATCACTTAGGAGTCTTTGGATTTGGGGCCCATCAAATACTCCTGCTTTTATTTTTTCGTACGGCAAAGCAGTAAACGCCGATACTATGTACTGAAAACAGTCATTGTCTGTGCTTAACGCCTTGACATACTGCTTCATAAACCCCAGTTTGAGATGAAGTGGATGGAAAACGATCTTTTCTAGACTTACGATTGGCTCATTAACAATGTTTGGCATTCCTGCTTCCAAAATGTCCCGAACTGCCCAATCTTTTTGGCACCAGTGTTTTTCACGGGCTCGACTGACCCACATACATATATAGCATGGAAACTTCGTATATCCCTTCTGCTGGCTAAGGAGGAAGTTGAACATCTTAAGGTCTACACCTATGATACATTTGTATTCATGGTACTTAAGTAAATCCATGACCATTCTTATGTCATCGTGAGTTTCTCGCAGATGGACAGAGTGACCGAGGGGCACTACACCAAAGTCATTGCCATTATGCAAAAAAACACACTTGAGGCTACGCTTGGAGCTATCCAAAAGCAGTCTCCACTCAGCAGGGCCATAGGTTCAAAGTCCCAACTCGGTAAACAGACCAGGAACATCGTGGCCGTATACAAATTGTTTTCCTCAAAGAAATACTTAACAAATGTACTCTCCCTTGTTCGGTAATATAATACCCGTACCGACCTGTCAAGTATATGTCTTTCACTCAACATGGAGGCTAAAAGTTCTGCAGCTTTTTTGGAGAGCGTCAAATCACGTATCAAGTCATTCAAATTCTTTTGATTGAAACAGTGAGGAGCTAATAACTGTTCAGCATCTGATGATGAATCTGCAGACTCTGATTCCATTCCGTGGGCCTCCATATCAGGTACATCATTTTCATCCTCGGAGGAAGCATATCCACTGAAAATCTGAACTGATAAAGACTCAGAATGAGGTACTGGACGGATCCCCAAGGGAATGTTGGGGTAGTCGATCTAGTGTCGATTTTCCTTGCCGATCCCTTTTGTATTCACCAGACAGAAATCATAGTCCGATACATGATCCTTTGGCTCTCGCCACACCATGGGGATTCCAAAAAGGAAGACGATTTCTTTTTTCTTTTGTCCACTCATAAAGATGTTCAACACACCTATGGCAAACAGCATGTGGGGCCCACTTCTTATATTGATCGCTAAGAGGAACATCAAAATATGCCTTCTAAGTACGGATCACAAAGTTTGATATATTGCGCCTTTGACGAACTAGCATGTAACAGCCCTATATGTCGCAGAAGGGGGCTGGATCATTAACGTAATTTCTTCTTGACGAAGCCATTACTCTAACATGAGACCTGAAAAAAGAAACAATAATGTCAATAATTTGCACAATAACACTTATTAATATCTTACTACTATGTACTGCTTTCTACAAACACCATCTCTGTCCGTCCGGAGGGCAGTTTTCGGGAAAACTAGAAAGTAGAAATTACAGAATAACTATAGTATGTAGGTAGAAATGGATTATATATTTGAAATCAGCATGAACAAACGAATTAACATTGGCAGATAAATCTAAGTCACCAGAAAATGTGATTAAAATGGTTCCCCTGTTCCTGAAAGAAAACACATAAATAATGCTTAAGTCGTATTTATCCCCGATATCATTTACTTGACAACCTTAGCAAGAAGGGTTGACAAGCTCTATTTTGGAGAAGTTAAACTCATTATCAAGTTTTTCGTAGAGTCAACCAATGTACCTTCCTACCCTCAACATTTAATATTGAGGAGCTCTTACTTCTTCGTTTGCTTTTCTATTTTTCCTCTTTCTGCTTTCTCTCTTACCTTATATCTTTCACACCTTCCTCAAGCTCTCGATAGGATAAACCACCGGTGAAAGGGAGCGTAAGCCCATTTAATAAATTCAATGTTGAGAATTAGGATAAATAGAGTAAATAGTTTCTAAATATTTGGTTCATCTATTAAATTAAGAACATCATCTTGGTGAAATTGATAAAAAGTTTGCTGATATCTGCCTTATTTGTTCCTTTCAGATGTGTTCACAAAAACAATGCTGATTTTCATTCAACAACGGCCTTATTATTGAGTCAAAAATTCCATGAACCTCCATTTGTTTCATAAAACACTGGAAGAAGTGAAAAGAGACAATGAGATCAACAGCTAAATAGAGAACTTTCTTCTTTGCTTGTTTATTAACGCTACGACTGAGATTCCTGCGGCAGACAACCCTCATGCAAATGTTGGTCTCTAACATCAGAAGAGAATCTTCTTTATCCTTATTAAATGTGCAAATGAACGAGACTTCACTTCACGCTAATTACAGTCTCTTAAGTCAATAATTGAGTTTACATTATGTGGGAAGATACAGAAGATTCCATATACGATCAGCTAAACTCATTCTCTACCATTTTGGAGGCAAATGATGCCACCAAACTTTGATTCAAGAAAAACTATAAACATTTTATCTAAAGAGATAATTAAAGGGACGTAAAATAACAAAGAAAATACACATGAAACAGTTTAAAATATTATTTTATAAAAGTAATTGAGTAAGTTGGGGAATCAAAAGTGAAAAAAGAAAATATATTCTGAATATTGTCACAAATTCCTAAGAAAATCACAAAAACTTATATAAATATATAGGAAATTACTTATAGGAGGAAATGAAATCTTATGTAGAGTGACGCTAAAAAAAATTCACAGCTTTTCTCAAGAAATGTCTCTACAACCTCTTCTGCGTTAAAGTATTTTGAACAATTTGAATGTTTTCAAAAGTTCCAGTTTCTGATTTAACAGATTCTTCTAATATTACCTATTCAACCAAGACAGTCGCTCTAGTTTCTCTGACTGGACACGTAAACGGGCTATATTGCAAGCTAAACCGTGATACAAAAGCATAGAGAAAGATGACGAAATTATCTGTAAAATGCTTCTGGTCTATTCGCTCTTTTGATAAGGAAACTTTCCTAGATCGAAAAATGGTCAAATTTAAATTGACTCTTGATATCAATTTTCCCTTGCTCACGATTGGAATCATTTGTGCTCTCTTCTGCCCGACAGGTATGTTTTAAAATGTTTTTCTTATTTAATTCAGTTTGGTATTTTTGTTTTATTTTTCAGCTCTCGTATGAATCGTGGAACAGATCACTAAAATATTTTCGTAAATACGAAAGTTTTGTACCATAAAGAGATAGTTTCCATGCTAAGTTTGTTTAGTTCGTGTTTTCTTGTCAATGGCAAAGGTTTCTTAATACTTGGAGTATTTATTTAAATTAGCTTTTTCATTTGGATTATTTGATATTCATAACTTTTTGGATCAAAACTGCATGGTTTGGAAAGTTCAATTTAATTGGACATTGATGATCTATGTTCTTTATTACTTTCAAACTATTCATAATATTCATCAGTTTCCCTCTGCTCTCATAAAATAATTTCTGAAGCTTGAAGCTAATTCCAACGAAACCCTGCAATACTTCACTCTTAAAACAAGCTGTAAATTCTTTTTATACGAGGGACGGTCAATAAGTTTTGCAATTCGGATATAAGGAAACGAGATATGAGGAAAAGTGTTTTATTATTTTTCAATGCACTTGCGCCACTTGTCCCTGAGGCTTCGAATTCCCGACAACCAGAAATCTACCGACTGCTGTCCAATCCACTCCTGGACGGTGAGCTGGACATCCTTATCGTCCCCAAACAGGCGTCCACGCAGTGCAGCCTTGAGCTGACGGAATAAAAGGTAGTCGCCAGGGGCCAGATCTGGACTGTAGGGGGGATGGTTGAGCTCTTCGAATCCGCACTCGCGCAGGGCAGCTCGTGCAACTGTGGCCTTGTGGACTTTGACGAAATTGAAGTCGATCATGGGGCGTGAGGTTTCTAGGAACACAACGGGCAGAGACCTTGGACATAGCCAAATTGTCGTGGATGATGTTGATAACACTTCCGTGTGATATTCCAAGTTCTCGCTCGATTTCTTCGACCTTCACCCGTCGATTTTCGAGGATCATCCTCTCCACACGGGCCACATTGTCCTCGTTGGTCACGTCTGACAGGCGTCCTGAATGGGGGTCATCTTCAAGGGACTCACGACCATTGCGGAACTCTTTATTGCAGCGAACAATGGTTGCATAGGAAGGGGTGGTGTCGGTGTACACTGCAACTATGCGTTCATGGATCTCTTTTGCATTCTTACCTTGCTTGGTTAAAGATTTGATCACTGCGCGGTGCTTATCCTTCTCCAATGTTGTAACATTTGTGAATGACGATCTGCGATCATCTACTGCTTTTTAAATAGACGAGGCAGCAACGTGCGGCTGCAGGTCCTGACTTGTCATAGCTTGACCTAACACCCCTACAAACAGCCATCCCCCTTCCTCTGTTTTTCCTTACCGATTCGAAAACCTATTGCCCGCCCCTCGTATGTTTATTTGACAGTCTTTGGGCCGAAATCCTCTTATTCTCCTACTATATAAAAGCAATTTAAGATCAGACCATGGATAATTTCACATTGAGGAGGATAACAATTTGTAAGCTTGTTCAAATTTATGTATATATTAAGAAAGTCTTGAATATCTAACTTCAGTACTTGTCTACCTTTTACATATCTAAATCTCTTAAAGAAGTGGCCAATGCATGTTCCGGAGACCTACGGATCTTTCTCAGTCCATACTGCTGCAAGTATTCTGTTTACTTTTACTAACCACAACAAATACTTTAGAAAGCTTTCTTCCCTAAACCTTTCACAAAGTATATTAAGATGTTGTTTGTGCCCTTTGACACCTCAAACAAAATGGAATTCGATGTAGATTGCTCGATTCCGCTGAAAAGAAGACACACATCAAAGGTGTGTTTGTAATTTCATTTTTAATATAAAATTATATAAATTAGATATTCCTAAACTCCAAGTCTTCTACAATACGCTAGTCCACTTAATTTATGTTGAACCTTTTGAAGTAGCTTCTATTGAGAGTTATTAATAACAACACAACTAAAAACACGATTCCAAGAATTGAAAGAATTATAAGTAAATTTTTTTACGCGCGGATCCGACGATATCGAATCTTTGAGTCAGCAGTTTGAATCGATTGCTTCTCGCTCTATATTAGTTTTGCAAACGAAAGAATGTTTATAATTAAAATATCACTGAGATTCCTTAACTATATTTTTTCTCGAAGCCACCTTTTTGTTGTTGATCATTGTTTAATTTCTCAAGACTCTACACATTAAATGTGAGCTATAAGCCTTGTATCGATTTGATTGCTCAACGGTCCAACATCTTAAGCAGCATGCTCTTCAACTAAGAAGTAAAGCATTTTTCACGTCCATAGCTGACTTTTCAATTATAGCTACCCGGAAACAAATCCAGCTCATTTGTCGTTGGTTTCGTCGTTAATCTAGTGTTACTCCAAATGTATTCTTTATTACTTTATCAATTGTGTATCAGTTCATATTTATATCCAGGATCATTTGATGTCTAACTGAACAATTTGCATCTTTATTCTCTGAATAATAGTAATGATTTTTTTTCACCATGATTATCTTTGTATGCAAATGTTAATATTGAAGATAGAAAATCTGTATGAATGTATATGGAACATAGTAATTCTGTTTCGATTTATATGCAACTTAGAAAATGTCTATAAATGTATATGCAACATAACAAATATGTATCAATGTATATATAACATAGCAAATATGTCGCAATGTATCTACACCAAAGCAAATCTATATCAATTTATATGTAACATATCAAATTTGTATGAATCTATATGCAACATAGCAAATATGTATCAATGTATATACAACAAAGCAAATCTGTATCAATTTGTATGCAACATATCAAATATGTATCAATATATATTGAACATAGCAAATCTGTATCAATGTATATTATCGTGGTATGACCAGGTGTACGCTGTTATACGCACACTGGCCTACTGGCCGACCAAAATTAAATCTCCACCTGGGGATGGCTCTAAGAGTGCTTTAAATACACAGTTGCTAGGCCAAGGAATATTCAAACACGGCTAAAAAGATATACTTTAATAGGATTAAAGATTTCATACACATATACGACAAGTTAAGTGGCAGTGCAATTAAATATTGAAGGTTCACGCCTAAGATGATTGACACTATCAATTAAGTTTCAACCAAGGGATAATTAATTAAGAAATGATCTTACAAGTATGCAAGTTCCAGAGCAAAGGGGATCCTTGAGGTTCGAGGCGGTAAAGGTAGGAGAAGTGTGACAAGGCAGGGGTTAAATTCCCTTTAACTTGATGTGCGACGAGTAGGACCGGGGAGGTATGTTCGACCTTGAACTTGTGAGCTTCTCAAGAGACGCTCAATCTAACTTCGGAAAATTGAAGATAGGGGACTCTTTTCATTAAGAGGTAAACGGAGGATGCTTCGGGGATGGCTTTTCCGTTCCTTAAAATCCGAAACTATCTCCACGAACAACTCTAAGTGACGAGTAGCTGTTCTTTGGATCTTCGAAAATCACCTATTTCTTCTCTAAACGAGAATGTAGTCGATTCCTTCTCTACTAACAAAGACGTTAACGACTAACGTACTGGACAGCGGATGCATACACAATCTGCCTGTGAACTTCGAAGTATCGAATATATACTCAGAAATTATCTATACGGGGATACAGATTCATCGCCAACAGACTTCCTTAATTTGCCTTGGGTCGCGATAAGGGTCCATAGCGGGAAGTCGCGATGCCCCGTTGATCGTCCTTCCATTGTTCTAATTTTCGCAGTATATAGAGAAGATAAATGCAGCGCTGCAGACTGGGCGTGAAGCCGATTAAATTCATCTGCGACAATGGCGTTTCACCCTCGTGCAATTTGTTTGGGGCAGACAGACAACAGCGAACTTGGGAAGTGGGAGAAAGTAGGAAGAGAAAAAAACGAATTCATTTTTTCTTTTCTTATTCTTCCAGATATATGCAACATAGAAAATATGTATCAATGTATATGTATCAGCAAATCTGTATCAATGTATATACAACATACGTAGCATATCTGTATCAATGTATATGTAACAGCAAATCTTTATAAATGCACCGGGTTTATGAAAGTTCCGTTACACTTTTTAAAATCTTTTGAGAGGATGACGTTTTTGATAGACAGAGTTCCACCAAACAACCTTAAAATTCTACTTTTTCATCCCTTGTTATTAAAACGTCTTTTTCATTGCGTCCAGGTGCGTCGAGATGCATGTGAAAAGAATCAAGGTATCTGCTCTCCTGTACGCGGGCCACAGCAGGCCCAACGTTTTTAAGCGGTTCAATATCAGTCAAGTGACCGTTCAAAGAGTCACGAAGAGACACAACATCGGGGAAGACCTCAATAACCGACCTTGTACAGTCAGACCTCAAGTTCTCAACCTTGTTTTGCAAAAGGCTTTCGTAAGGGCCCCGAATTCAAAATGGCACTGGTCGTGAGAAGCGTGAACAGCTCTCTGATCACTGACCGTGTGCGAGACCAACGTAGGGGGTGATGTCGTCGTATTCTCATTTTCTTGAAGAGTCATGACAAACGAATTCTTATTTCTATCTCATGAAAAAAACATCACGGTCGATCCAGACATCAACACGCCAAGCAGAACGACTGCGTGATAGGCTTCGGCCAGGACGTCTACGAAGTCCAGTACGTATACACGACCAAGCAACCGGCCTCCATTATGAAGATCGGAGTCTTGGCTTCGGATGACGAAAAGATGATGGCGGTGTGGTTCACAGCCGATTAAAGGCTCGCCGCGGCCCATTACAGAGACATTTTGGCCACGAAAGACATGGTCTAGGTGAGAAAGATCACAAAAAAAGGCGGACTTCGTCATTTAGTAGTACGCTGCTCCGTTCCACACGACCAAGACCGTGCAAGAGTGGAGGTGGTCGAACATAAACTTCTCGTCCAAGAACTTTTGGCTGCTGCAGTGCCCGACGTCAATCCTTTCGACGACAGCCTAATGGCGTATGTTTTGGACAAAGCATGCAAAGTCCGCCACAGAAACGTCAACGAGATAATATCCTAAGTGAGCCGCCTTTGGCCATCATGAGGAAGGACTTCATCTTCAACATGTGCATGGTTCTTAGTTCAGGCCTGAAGCGCATGCTCGCCTCCAAGGGCAATCGCATCGATTAGTATTATACGAGAGATCTTCAAAAAGTCTTGGTGTAAAATGAAAGAAATATTTAGTAAAAGTTAAAATAACATAAATGTTACTAATATTTTTCAACATAGTTTCCATTTGGTCCAATGCAGTTCTGAAGGCAATGTTTCTACCTGATAATTCCCTCTCCGAAGAGCTGGCTTTTCTAGTTGCACCATGTCTTGCCTTTACGTTTTGTTCCTTTTAAATGTTCCTAAAGCTTGGGGAACAAGAAGTAAATCGAGTGGGCAAGATCAGGGGCACAGGATGGATAGGGTATGATTTGCTATCGAAATTCCCTTAATGTTTCTCTTGTTAGCCGTGAAAAATTGGATGGAGCATTGTCATGATGGAACATGACTCATTTGTGCAAGCTGATAACCCTGCAACGCTTTTGGCACCTAACGGACAGAAAGTTTGCTGAGACCAAGATGCTCTGAGAAATATTGACTTCTTTCGCAATAAAATCAACGCTAATTTTGCAATCTTCATCTTGAATGTTTTGAAGAGCAGCCACCTTTTCTGCATTAGTGATGTGAATGGTCTCTCTTCTCTCTTGTTGTCATTTGGTCCTCCTTCCTTCTTTAAAACGTTTTATCAACCTTAAAACAGTGTTTCTATGTAGTGTAGACTCACCATAGATATGCTGCAAAAATAGACGATAGCAGTGAATTTCAAATTAATTTTTTTTAAAACTTTTATAACAGTGTCGTGGTATGACATTACATTACATCAATACCATATTATATCTATGGAGGAGGGACCAATAACTTAAAGGCGAACCGGCAAAAGGGACGGAACACCACGAGTTTCGACGGGCAAAACAACTGGATAAGAGTGCAACGAGGTCAGAGAATTACTGGGCAAAATTACACCGGTAAACGAGGGGGGGAATTGTAGTTATGCATCAGACTATGAATCTGAAATTTAATGTATTATAGGAGGAGACTATTCAATTAAGGGGGAATTAACTCAACTGGGTTACTAAAGGTGGAAAGGGGTTGGCTTACGGAGGATTCCGGGTGAGACGGCAGGGTAAGGCTTCACGGATGTCTTCTGCATGTGAGGCGAGGGCGCTCAAAACTTCTGAGCGGGAACTTAAAGTGATGACGGTTCTCCAAAAAAGGGAGTGGGGGCGGTAACGTCCCGTCCAGGGGAGAACGTGGAGGGCTTCGACAGTAGTTGATGAGAGAAGTCGAAAAAATCACTCAGTAGCGATCGTTAAATGGAATTACCTCACTGGCTGGGGCTAATTCTAATACACAAGATAGTTCAGCTGTCACTTTGCTTTGTTGTTAGCACCTGACTTAGAACTAGGGGAATCTTCTTGGGTCCGGACGAGACTTCTCAACTCTGTTTCTGTCTCATGGGAAGTGAGCACTATATACGTCTGAGGCTCTCTCCGCGGGGAAAGGGGATTAGTGGGAAACAACTCTACTCTCGAATGGCCTCGAATCTTCTTGCCGAGGTTATTCTAACCCGTGTAAAAGCGGACCGTGGTGGACGCGGTTCGAGGCTACCGCTTGTGGAAGGATGGGGGGATTCTACAGCACATAAAAGTTCCTTGCTGGACAATAAATTCCACGTGGGATTCCCCCGCAAACAGCTCAGTTCTCATCAGTTTGCTTTTCCATGGATGGAAAAAAGCTAATTTTTTAAGCACTCATTTGTTGCCTTAAATGCGGAAGAGGAATAAATGACGGTTTTGCAGGTCTCAGTATAAACCAAAGATATGATCAAACGTATTTTGATTTGAAAATTTCCGATAATTTTTTAAAGTAAAGGTTTGGATTTTAAAACAATATTGATATGTTAAAACAATAAAAATCTGTATCAATGTATATGTAACATAGCAAATCTGTATTACTGTATATTAGGTAACATAGCTAATTCCCATCAAAGTAAATGCAAAATAACAAAGTTGTATAAATGTATATGAGACATAGAAAGTCAGTGTCAATATATATGCAACATAGCAAATATGTATCAATTTATGAAACATAATAAATCTGAATCGATTTATATAAACTGAGAAAATCTGATTGTAAAAAAGCAAAACTGTATTAATATATATCTTCAAAATAGCAAATATGTATCAATTAATATGCAACATATCGAATCTGTATTATTCTAAATGCAAAAAAGTTAATCTTTTACAGATATATACGGTATAGCAACTTTGTATCAAAGTATATGGATCATAGCATATATGCATTAATGTATAGGCAACACAGCAAATCCTAAACAATATTTATGCAACATAGCACATCTGTATCAAAGTATATTGAACATAGCAATTCTGTATCAAGTTCAATATAACCTTGCATATCTTTATCAATTAAAGGCTTGCAACATAGCAAATATGTATTAATTAATATTCAACATATCGAATCTGTATTATTATAAAAGCAAAAAAATAAATCTCTAACCAATATATTCGGTATAACAACTCTGTATCAATGTATATGGAACATAGCACATAGGCATTAATCCATAGTCAACATAGCAAATCTAAAACAATGTATATGCAGCATAGCAAATATCCATCAAAGTATATTGAACTGAGCAAATCTGTATCAATGTAAATATAACATTGCATATTTGTATCAATCTATATACAATATAGCAAATCTGTCTCAATATATTTACAACATCAAATATACATCAATGTATATCGAACATATCAAATTTGTATTAATGTGTATGTAACATAGAAATTATGTATCAATATATGCACAAAATAGCAAATCTGTCTCAATGTATTCACAACATATCAAATCTACATCATTTATATGGAACATAGAAAATCTGCATCAATACATATGTGAAATAGCAAATATGTATCAATGTACCTTGTCGTAGAATGACCCACACCATGTATGTTTACTTCTATATTTTGGCTCAAGGTCAAATGAGTGACCTTGCCAAAATGAGTGCGAAGGAATTAAATACAAAATAAAGTGCGGTTGGCCGTTACTAAACGAATGAAAGCTGCGGGCTATAAGGATTATAAAAAGGTAGGAGCAAAAATATACTTTAATAAATCTACATAGAATACACAATAATTATTTCGAATGAAATAATGGCAATGGATACTCGATGTTTACAGTAATCGATCTAACAGTGCGACCTAGGGCGAAATGGGGGGAGCTCGACGGGAACGTATATAGGCTATAACGAGCCTCGGTACTTAGGTACACCGGAATAACTGGCAAGAAAGCCACAGATGATTCGTCTCAGCCTGGCTTGGCATCGAGGCTTTAGGAGATGAAACGAAGATCAGTTGGTTATTAGAGGAACTTGAACCACAGGGAGTTTAACCTCTAGTAGTAACACTAAGGGAGTATTCGTGCCGAACGAAATGTACCGAAACCAAGGATGGGCCTATTGTCTGGGGCTCAGATCCTTCGGTATAATTCTAGCCTTCGAGCTCGTAGGAAAAAAACGGAGCGCGATCGAGAATGAGGCGTCTCGTTGAGAATGGCAGGAAAATACTGTCGATGCCTAATTGGGTCCAACAATATATAGGAACCAGCTGGAACTGTTACTGCCTCAGCCAAGAGACTGCGGGAACTCTCTTTGATCAAACACGGCGCTGAGGGATAGGAAGTACCCCCGCGGGTGTTTCTTGATAACGCCCAAGGATGCGACAGAGGTGTACGTTTGACGTTTCAAGCCCTTCCTTATCGCAGAAAGCAGTTTGATATTCGGTCTGTTTCCTCGGCTCTCGCTTATCCTGCCTGACCTCGTGGTTTCGACGGGGAACGTGACGGCGAAGAATCTCTATTCTCGACATACCTGGTTTGCAAATTTTCTCTTATGGTCCTTTTTAATCTTTCGAGAGATTTTCGTGTTTAATTGGAAGTTTCGTCAAACAAACTTAAAGTTATACTTTTCCACCACGTGTCATTAAAACGTTTTTTCATTAAGTGTAGGTACACCATTACCAAGCGACTTTCCCCCAACCGGATGATCGTCAATACAGTCAAGGAGAGGCTCAAAAATGTGAAACATCTCAAAGTTCGACCTCGTTTAGGCAGACTTTTAGGTAACAAATGTTTGGCTATGAGAAAGGCCTTCGAAAGAGCAAAGCAGCTCCTTATGACTGCGCTCGCGAAGAAGAAAAACATCAGGGTGGCCACGGTGGCGATGGCCGTTTAAGATGCGGGTGGCAATGGCTTTCCGACCGCATGCGAGATCAACGTCTGGAGTGCTGCCCTCGCATTCTCAATGACTTGAACAATCATAGCAATTGAATTTTCTTTTTTTTCTGAGGGAAAACCTCCACGGACCATCCGGTCATCGAACAACCAGAACGACTGCCTGGGAAGATTCATCCAAGGCGTCTATGCGGACCGCTATCTGTCCACGACCAAAACCTGGCCTCCATGATGATGCTCGTGGTCGTGGCTTCTAACTGAGAGAAGATGCCATCTTTTTAGTTCGCCACCGGTCGCTCACTGCAATTGCTCTACTTCAATCCCCTCGTCTACAGCGTGTAGTCGCATGTCGAAGGCAAAGCTTGCAAGGTCCCCCAAGGCAACGTTGATGAGCTAAAGTCCTTTGTCAACCGAGCGTCGAGTAGAATAAGGAAGTACTTCGTTTTTAACGTGTGCACGGCTTTCAGGTCTGGCCTGGAGCGCGGGCTTACTGCCGAAGGCCACCCTATTGATTAATATTACAATTTAAATATATTTTATATGTTAAAACAATAAAACTGTATTCAACTGCATTAAAACCATCTTTCTGTCCTTGTTGAGATAGTCGTATTTAGTTTAGCAGAACCATTGGAATACACGGTAAATGCAACATAGCAAATCTGTATCAATATATGTACATATATGGAACGACTCAAATATATATCAATATATATGGAACATATCAAATATATAGCAATGTGGCGCTGGTGACGTCACTAGCTGGTGACGTCACTAGTGTTGCTACTTGTGAGACAGCCATGTGATCCACGAATGTGAACTAATAGCTTAAAACCGCGTTTTTCTTAAAAAACATAAAACTCACGATTTTTGTACTTTTTTGGTTATATAACCTAACTTAACCTCACCTAAAAATTTAATGTAATGGATCAATTGAACCTTATTTAATGAAAATGAAAAATAAAGTAGACGCAAAAAAAAATTATTTTAAAGGATAAAATTTTCTTACGTCTATATAAATTTGCTGATCCAAGTCCAAGTGAAGCAACTTCGCAGAATATTATTATGGAGTCACAGTGGCCAGTCGACCTTTCTGGCTGGTGACGTCACCAGCCACTTTTGCTTTGTGCCCATAAACAACAAAGCGCATGCAAGGTTATTTCATATCATGATATATGGGAAATATGACGATCTTATCTACATTTGTGTCAACCTGCCTATCAACAGTAATACTACCCATGGAAGAGGACTTTCACAATCAAGTCAGTTAGAAGCTTTATTCGTACTTCATAATTGAACCTTTTCAAAAAGTGCATCTAGAGGACAGAACGGGTGTCTGATTTCATTGTCTCTTTCCAGAATTATGAACCAGCAAATACCCCCGAATCCAATCAAGTTTAGTTTAATAAATAAGGTAAATAGTAGTAGTTAGATGGGAACACCTGATAAAAGGAAGAGATGATACGGAGAAAGAATTAGTTGAACCACTATTATTTCTGTAAAGTTATATTTTAAAGTAATATTCATGGGTTCCCCCTTAAATTATTGAATCAAGTTCAATATAATCCCAAATGGAAAAAATTAAACGACGACCGACTTCTTTACACATCAATAATTTGTGTTTTGAAACCTGTTCAAAATTTTGCGAGGCTCACTTCTCTATTTAATAAATGTATTTTTACTCCTAATGAATATCTCTTATCGCCCCAAACATCAATTAAGTCATAATAGATCGACACATTTTATTTGAGGGAAATGGTCCCTCTACCTAAGAAAGTAATAAGTGAACAGAGTTAAAAACTAATATTCTGAATAGCCAGAAAATTGGAATATTTGGTGCGAAATATATTCCTGCAAGTCTCCTAAACTTGCGCCCCCGCTCTGCCACCAACGCAGCTTTCTTTGCAGCGCCATTTAAATTATATACTAATGAAAATAAATTTCTGCATGGCTACCCTTTTACCTTCTCTTGTAAATCTGGGTTAAAATAACTACGATTCGCCCATCGTTATGGGGGTTGGTTGCTTTTCAGGTAGATAGAAAAAAGGCTAGAAAGTTGCATTATTGAGACAAAATGCCCCAAAATACCAAAATTTTGAACTTTTTAATAATATAATGTCACCTCTGTGGTTATTTATTTCCTTGCATCATGCAATGCCTATTCAAAATGCTGCAATCATCAGCTAATAATCTAGCTGGAAATGATGCGCAAGCCACATCTTACAATCCTCCTTCCTTGCGCGAAACCCGTTATTCAGCAAGGAGGCAAGGAAGGTTTTGACGGTGCTCTTCTTCCGTGTCGCTGGTCAAAGAACCCACCACGAATGTGGAACGTCGTCAGGTTATTTAAATTCCATGAAGATTTTTCAATTCTATTTTGCCATTAGATTTCCGTTCACTAAAACAGCTTAACGTGTGTACAATTGACTAACACGTAATTAAAAAGGGTATAAAGATAAACCCTTTGCTTCAGGTGAAGTATCATGCAACGCTGCTAATGAGGTCAATATTCTTTTCGCAATCCTTATCTGCTCCCAAATGCGCCACATTCAAGAAAAGAACACAAAGGTTATAATTCAAGTGCTTTTAGTTCTTTTAAATTGGCCTACTTTATCTGCTTCCTTTTAGCACCGAGAAAGGAAATAATTCATTATTATCATTCTCGACATATCTGAATGAAGCTTACGCAGGAGGATTTAGCAGTGCCTATATTTAGTCAAGAGAAGTAGACTCGCGGAGAAAAATAAATGTAGAGCTAACTTTTTAATTAGGTGTTATGACATTTTATCTCATTACGTCGACGATAAATTAAGATTGGATCCTAAAATTTCTGCTAATTAAAAATTATTCATTTTGTTATAAAGTAAGCAGCTATTAGAAGATAGAGCGCATGGTTGGCTGATGTTCGAATTACGGTTGAAATAATAGTCAATTAATAGGAAAAGAATGTTCAGGAAGAGCCTATTCGTATATGCCGTATTTGGCTTCCGGGTACTAGTAAAACAATGCTAGAAATTGCCTTAAGTAGTGGATAACCTCTCTGCATCTCCAAATTTGCCTCGCATCAAAGAATTTGTAAGAGGAGATAATGTGTATTGGAAAAAGACCAAATAAAATAAGGAAATTCATCTATCGAAAGAGCAATGATACATAAATTTACCGCCATTAAAATAGTCTCCAACGTCTTCCTCATTTTGAAATTATCCACTTTTGGGGGTTAAAACCTTTTCAGTGTTATCGGTATTATTAGTTACTTATACACACGTTCTATTATGGTATGTGAAAAGAAAAAGGTGTCGGTGGATAGGAGGAGCTTTTTTATTTTATTTCATCAAAATATCGAAGGACAATGAAATCACCTCCGTCAGAAAAGTTGTGGAAATAGCTTGTGAAGTTGGAGAAACTGATAATGTGCGGAAGTTACAGAATCGAAGGAATTTAAATAGGATTTATGGAAGGCGGAATACCTAGAAGACTCGCATTTCTGCCTAAGCTACCACTTAGGCGTAGTAGGAGGCACTGTTTGTGCCATCTTCGTCAAGAGGTGAGATGTCCTGGAATAGAGTGGATAAGTGAAGAGTGATAAAATCAATTCTGGTCCGAAAGAGGAGGACAGAAAGATAATTAGGAGATACAGAGGAGATGAGATTTAATATAAAGGACAACGATATTAAAATTAACAAAGAGCACATAACATGAATACCTCAAAAGATCTTGGCACACCTAGATAGTTTGCGCGAGAACGTGTGTTCAAACTCCCTTGTAGATCCGGAGTGAAGGCTGAGGGAAACGAAATAATGGATTTTCTCCATGAAGAAATGGACGCAATTCTATATTCCCGCTTTGGGTAATCTAACGGCGGCAATTGATATATATATATATATATATATATATATATATATATATATATATATATAGGGTGTCCACAAAGCCTGGGTACATAGGGGATAAATACATACCTTTAGAACAAAACAATATTATTTAATTACAATGTTAAGAAATTATATTTTCAATATGATTTCCATTATTTGCAATGCATAATTCGATGCACCTTGCTGAATTCTTGTGAACTCGATTGAATAGGTGTACATTGCCGTCGATTTCAGCACACTAACTGTTAATGCGTTATCTCAAGTGGTTTAGATTTGCAATCTTCATTGAGTAAAATTTCTCTTTTAACATACCCCATAAAAAGAAATCAAGAGGAGAAAGGTCTGGTGAACGAGGGGACCACTCCACATGACCTCTTCTTCCAATCCAGTGAGGAAAAGTGCCAGTCAGCCAATCTCTAACATTTGTAGCAAAATGGGCAGGGGCTCCATCTTGCTGAAACCAGTCCGGAAGTCCCTCGCCTAGGCGCTCAATTTGAGGCATTAATTTGTCTCTCAACATGTTCAGATAAGTCTCACCGGTTACATGTTCATCAAAGCAGAAGGGTCCTAGCACATGAGCTTTCCACAAACCACACCACACCATCACCTTTTGGCAGCCTTGCTGTTTGGATGGATCCATCCAATGTGGATTGTCTTGAGACCAGTATCGAAGATTCTGTCTGTTGACTTCACCATTAACATAAAACAAAGCTTCATCACTGAACAACAACATAAGGGCTTTAGTAAAATTGATATTTTCATTCAATTTATCTGAAAACCATTCGCACATCTGGATTCGTCTATCGGGGTCGTCTTCATTTAAGTGATGCAATATCTGTAATTTGTACGGATGGAACTTCTGCTCTACCAGGATTTTGTGGATAGTTGACCTTGGAACACCCAACTCCATGGATGTCCGACGAAGTGATTTCTTTGGGCTAGCAGCAATCTTGGCCATGGCAACCTCTTTCGTTTCGTCTGAAGTCTTTGGTCGTCCGGAACGGGGTTTGTCCAAGACACTGCCTGTTTCTTTAAACTTCGTGACCAATTTCTCGACGGCAGTAAAATAAATAGGTTGCCGATCAGGGTGTGGAAGGTTAAATTCATCGGTGATTTTGCGATAAGACCATCCTTCTCGTCCACTTAGGAGTACCGACTCGATTCTTTCTTCTTTAGACAGAGCCATCATTCGATCTGGGGAGGAAAAATAACATAAATCAATAAAATATTAAAATTCCTCTGTACCCAGACTTTGTGGACACCCTGTATATATATATATATATATATATATATATATATATATATATATATATATATATATATATATATATATATACATACATATATATATTTATCAGCAACAAGTCACGAAAACGCCTGGGTCAAACTTGTTCAGTGTTTTTTTATCAAATTAACTCTGTCTCTTGTGAAGGGGATATTTTGTGGCGCTGTTTCGTTTATTTTACACCAAAATTCTCTCAAGCAACTAAAATTCCACTGAATCTATTAAAAAAAACACTAATCCGTTCTACTGACTACTGGCGAGTTGAGCAAAATAAGGCCCTTTGAGTATGATTAGTCACCGTATGCAGTCGTGATTGGGGTGGATATTTCGATGATCGGCCTATGTAGCTAACCGGAGTTTGAATTCAAAGGTTAAGTTTGTTCCAAATCCAGTCAGATATCAGCTCTTGGGAATCGGTGATACATGTAGGACAAATGACATTCTACTATCTACTCGTATTAGCATTTCAACGATAAACCTACCTTATGAGGTCGGCTGTATAGGAGGAGGCTTACTTGTCTATCTACGTCACTGTGTTCCTTCGAATAAATCCATAGGCCATCAGCGCTAATGTCTTCCCTCGCTTAGCCCTTTGATATTTGAATATCATTTGATTTTCTCTTCGCTGACTACAGGCGCATTTCAACCCACTTTTAACATTTTTTTGTTAATCAAACGAAAGATGTACATATTGTTGAAAATAAAAGAAATTGGCTTCAGCCAGTGTGGATATTCACAGCAAAATAACAAAGAGAAGAGGATGAATAAGTAAATAACGAAGAGAATGGAGCAGTGGAAGGCAGAAGATAAATAGGCGGTATCATTAACGAGCAATCTTAAACAGCGGATAGAACAAGAAAATAACTTTAGACGTCATCTAGTTTTAAGGCATTTGGGAAACTAAAAATTAGTGATTTCAAATAATTTATAAACATCCTTTGAACAATGTTTTATATTTTTTAGATTAAATAAAATGATAGTAATTTTTTAATAAAATGTGCATAATGGCTCTTCTCTTTGTTAATCTTTGTATGATTTGGGAGGTATTATCTCGGATTAATTGTATAGTTGATCATTGATAATCTTCGATTAGGAGCTATTTTGATGCTCTACTCAAATCTAGATAAATTTACCTTTATAAATTTCCCCTATAGGAATGGTTAAAAACAATAATATAACGCTTCAAAAGTAATACCAGTTGAAGTTTTTGATTCAAGAATACATTAAAGCCTCCTGGAATTTCCAATAGAGTGAAAGTGTGTGAGTCTGTAGTAGCAAGAATTAGATAATTGAATATTGAAGATTGCAGTATGCGACAAGATCTATAAACTCGTAAATCAATACTTGAATCACATCTGCTACATAAGTGGCGTAAATGAGCACCTCATATTACATTTATGGTTTGTGCCATAAAGGTAAGACTTTCCCTAATTTTTTTAATCCCAGCAACATACCAACAGTTCATTAACCTTCGGGAGTCCAGACAGGAACTATATATAAAATCTATCTTGAATATTCAAGTGAGAAATAAAGAAATTTGATACAAAATTGAAATACAACTAATAGGTAAGTATTACTTCTGGTATGGCACAGAATTACTTACGTTCAAAGCAGATGTGAAACCCACATCATTCCATGCGAAATCGTATTTTTTTATTAAGAATGACTAAGAGTGTTTTATAAAGTATTACTATGTAGTTTTACTACCACAAACTTTTAATATAGTGAAAATTAATAAATATATTACACCTTAATTCAAAAATATTAATCAAAATCTTATATTTCTCTCTCTAAAATATAAAGCCTATTTTCGGAGGAGGAAATGAAAAGAATAAAATGGACTATCATCCTGTTATATGAAATGCAACTCATTCGACGATGCGTTATTCGAATTAGCATTGAGTAACTTGAATGATGATTAAATAAGAAGATAATTAGGATAAAAACCCAGAAATCTCCGAAAAGAAGAGAAATTCATTGTAATAATCACGCTGTAAAGGAGAAAACTGTAATTAAAATTTATCCTCGCCTTTCCCCACGAATTGACCAACTCGCCAAATCTCTTCTTTTATCCAATCCTCCCTTAGCCTTTTGTTACCAAATGAGCAGCTCCTCCGAAACCCAATATTGGTTTTACATTATAAAATTTCAAATAAAGGGGTTATTTTATGATACCTATTTCCTTTTACACGTCAATTCTAAGTATTCGCGATTCTTAATTCTCAGTTCTCATTGCTTGAGAGAAAGAAAAACTTATCATTTTGTACGATGAAATTTTTGGGTCTTTTAATGGCGAATCCTTCCTTTTACACCACTTGCCAAATGAACTCAAAATAACGCAAATGCATATAAAGGCGATATTTATTCAATGTTATTTCCTTTACTCAAATTCGACAAAAATTAAAGAAAATAATAAGAAATGGGTTGTAGCTATTTCCCTTGCTGTTTTAAGTAGGGCATTTGGTATGTGTATTTCTGGCTTCAGGGGCATTGGTATTTAGTGTTAACTAAGAGAAATTAAAAACAAATCCCTACAAGCATGAAAATTGAATCTACCCAATCTACCCAACCTTCCCCATTAAGGATAATCATCCTAAGGGCATTGAGTCAGGATGTGTACGCATTCTCCGGATTTAATCAGCCGAAGAAACACTGTGACAGAATAATAATAATAAAAGGTATTGGAATGTTTGCCACACTGAGCCTATCTGAAATATCACCACTCGCGTTTCTGGTCACACATAAGATTACTCCACTTCCCCAATAAGAACTCAACGCCACATCATTTTGATTTTAATTCTCAAGCCTTGAAATGATTTTGTTATATTGATGAAATTTGGTTAAATCTAAATTTGTTTTTATTGAAAAAAGGAAACTATCAAGGGCATATGGAGAAGAAAGTGTGTGACTAAGTCCTTTAAATGAATCATCAACTTCGATTTGAAAATTTAAAGGAACTTAAGAAAATGGAACGAAATTCAAAATTTAAAGGACATTTCGACTTCAGATTCTGAGTTAAAATTTAAAATAACTTCAAAATGTTAATGGAAATTAAATTTAATGAAAAATTTAAAAGAACCTCCAATTTAAGTTAAACTTGATAATTTAAAGGAAATTGAAAATTGAAGTCAACAAAACTATACAAATATCAGATCAGGATAGATTTGGCAAGCAATTTACAATTACCGATAAGAATTTAGCAAATTACAAACAAACCATTTATTTAGATATTTCCTAGGATCGTAATAGTATTAAATTTACTTAACTCTTTGGAAAATTTAATCTGAGAGTCACTTTTTTATACATTAATTCTACTATTTATTGAAAGTAGAAAAGAGAATTAAAGGGTAGTTCGTGATTAAATGATTAAGTTTTAAAACTTCATGAGTTTAATTCCCTTTTATTCTTATTGAAAATTAAAAATTTAATTTTGTAGTTTGGATACATTGTCTCTTCGGTTTAATTGTGGAGAGCAATTGGCAATTATATTTACTCTAGAAACACCAGAAGCAGAAAATCCCCAAGTGTAACTATTTATGTGAATGTTTTTATAAAGGCTCTTATAAGTCACAGATTCTGTGATAAATAATTGCTTTTTGTGTGTGAGAGAACGCCAAGTGTCTGATTACTACTTTACATCGCACAGTTGATGCCATATAACTGTTTATTTTCGACCAATTTGTGTATTCTCCTTAAAATTACCTTCCTATCGAGAACTCAAATAAAAGTCGCTCTATACTTCACTATATCACTTATTTGCAGTCACACTTATTTGTTGTAACGTTTTGCTCTTAATTTAATTCAGGTTCATTATGTTCTCTCCTTTTCTCTATTAATGTCTAATTACTATTTGATAGCACTGGGGAACAATGTATTTGGTGAATTCACAAAAGTGCATTTTCCTACCTAATTCGTGCATAATGAATTCAAATCTGAAATCAGATTCTCTCTAAATGCTACAGATTTATAGTAATATCAATAACTAATATTATAAATAATTTTCATTTTATCACGCCTATCATCATGCCCTGAAGTAATTTTGAATCATCCTTTTGCGTTATTTATAGTAAAGCAGGTTTTTTTTTTGCATAAACATTTTATTGCATATGAAAAGAAACTTGAATCACACATTAGGATTAGAAATACTGTAATCAAATAGATGCTAACTCATTAATAACCGTACATCAGGCTGGTGTACCTCTTCTTGATTTCAATCGGGCAAAAATTTGCGTTTGTTACTCTCTCTCATGTAAGTCTTCTCTGGCTGATCTCTTTTAATCGTTTAGCAGTAGTCTGCCATCATGTGTCCATCCCAGTGACCTTGGTATCGGTCTTCCATCGGCATCAAATTCTGATGGAAGCGTTTCCCTTGTTCGTCGCTCACGGCTCCCAGATTCTCTGAGAATCGGTCGAGGTGACTATTTAGGAAATGCAGCTTCACACTCATGTTGCCTCCCAGATCACGATATGTTAAAAGCATATTAGTAACCAGATCCTCGTAGTTATGCGTTTTTTTGTTTTCCAAGAAGTTATGAACAACGGCAGAAATGAGAGCCAGACTGCCTTCTCTTTTCAATTCAAGGTGTTCACGAATCTAGAATCACCCAGAATTCTTCGGATTTGGGGCCCATCAAATACTCCTGCTTTTATTTTTTCGTATGACAAAGCAGGAAACGCCGATACTATGTACTGAAACAGTCATTGTCTGTGCTCAACGCCTTGACATAATGCTTCATAAACCGCAGTTTGAGATGAAGTGGAGGGAAAAAGATCTTCTCTCGACTTAAGATTAGCTCATTAACAATGTTTGGCATTCCTGCTTTCAAAGTTTCCCGAACTGGCAAAATGTCCGGCTAGGCCTAAAGTAATAAGCCTAACCCCCCCCCCATCCCTTCCACAAGTGGTAGCCTCGAATCGAGTCCCCCACGATTCGCCTTTATGCGGGCTAAAATAGCTCTGCAAGAAGATTCGAGGCCCTTCGAGAGTAGAGATGTTTCCCGCTAACCCCCAACTCCGGGAAGAGCCTCGGACATAAATAACACTCGACTCCCCGGAAGACACACAGAGTTGAGAAGTCTCGCCAGAACCCAGAAGTTTCCCCATGGTTCCAAGTCAAGTGCTAGCAACAAAGCAAAGTGACAGATGGACTATTTTGTGTATTTGAAATCAGCCCCAGCCAGGAGGTAATTCCACTGAACGATCGCCCCGAGTGATTTTCCCGACTTCTTTCATCAACTCCTGTCGAAGCCCTCATTATTTTGGGTAGCCAAAATACTCTTCCCTGGACCGGAAGTTACCGCCCCCCTCCGTGCTTTTGGAGAACTGTCATCACTCCAACCTCCCGCTCTGAAGTCCGAGCGGTCTCACCTCACGACCAGAAGAAATCCGTAAGTTAACCCCCCTTCCCCCTTCATTAACCCAATTGAGTTAAACTTCCCCCTTTAGTTTATTCTCCGTTAATTCTCTGAGGTAATTTTACCCTTCAATTCTCTTATTAATTTTTGGGGGGTAAATAAAATTCTATTTTTGTACAAGTCTCTTTAAATAACCTTGAACTTTGCATTGTCCATAATTTACCTGACCTAGTTGCACTCTCTCGTTACTCAGCCCGTCTGAACGCGTGTTTTTCCGTCCCTTTTGTCGGTTCGCTTTAAAGTTATTGGTCCTCTCCCATAGATATAATATGGTATTGATATAATGTAATGTCATACCACGACATATATATATATATATATATATATATATATATATATATATATATATATATATATATATATAGATAGATATATATAAATATATATATACGTATTATATAAATCTGGTGTCAAGTGTGTTGGGGGTTTTACGAACCCGTGTCATTTTAATTTCGACATTAGAAGTTCCCTTGTTATTCACGTACATCCCTTTTATTTTAATTTTTGTATTGTACTGGCAGAAGGCAAGTTCAAGTTATTTGAAGAGCAATGGAACGTAATCTATTTAGATTTTGTGTTGTACCCCAGGTAATTATTTTTTTTTGGGGGGGGGGGTCGAATTTTGGAGACTCTCCTGGTTATTAATCCAAAAGAGTTAAGGTCTTTGGTGTCCTAATTCCGGTAGGACCTCTTTAATTTTTTTTCCTGCTTAGAAACAGCAGAGGTAGGTAGCTGGATCATAATTTTTTTTGGGGGGAAACAAGGCCTTCACGAATATTGAAGTATTCGTTTCGCGTGGGTTACCTCAGTTAACTGCGTAAAAATGTCATCCTTCGAAAAATTCAAGAGTCAGGGTGAAATGTTAGGTCTTTTGGGCAAAAACCTGCTAAATTACGTACAGGAAGAAGAGAGGAACGAACGGGCAGAGCGAAGGGAATTGGAGATAGAGATGGAGGAGAAAAACTGAAGATGGAGATGGAAGAGAACAAACTGAAAATGGAGATGGAGGAGAACAAACTGAAAACTGAGATGAAGAACAAACTGAAGATGGAAATAAAGATGGAGAAGAACAAAATGGAGGAGAACAAACAGAAAATAGAGATGGAAGAACGTGAACAAATTAGGCAGCATGAGCTGGAAATGAGCCGAAATCAAATGGAGTCTCAGTCCATCGGAGCCAGGCTGAAATTCCCTAAACTCCTTCAGTCCATCTTCCCGCTTTCAATGATGGAGAGGACATTAGGTCATTTTTGGCCCATTTTGAGAGAATCTTTTAGATCAATAGATGGGATCTCGAAAATGAATGGGTCGCTCGCTTACTTCCCCTCCTAAATGCCAAGTTAAGGGATATCTTCGTATCCCTTCGTCCGGAAGCAACTTTGGACTATTTCACGTTGAAGTCCGAATTGCTAGCCGTTGTTCACATGAATAGCGAATTCTACCGCTCCCGATTCCGCCAAGAAAGGATCTGCCCCGGCCAAACATTTTGACAACACGGGTACATCCTCCAAAGACACCTTCAGTGTTAGCTGGATGCGTGCAAAATTCCCCAGGTCTACGAGACTCTTCTGGACTTCTTCCTTAGGGATCAACTTTTAGCTGCCATGGCTCCCGAAATTCGCGCCTTCATTAAGGATAAACGTTGCGCCACTTTCAAGGAGTGCTTGGAAGAGGCCGATGTTTACGCGGGTAGTTAAAAAGGCTCCCCAATCGCCCCACAAAACTAAATTTTATGGCACTAAGACCCCCCCTAAAATGGTTCCAAGATTTACCAAAGCTCCTAGTCCCTCAAAGCCAAGAAACTTCCATCCATCGAAACAACGAGACGTTAAGCCCCTAGTTTTTTTTCACCCGGTTGTACCGTACCAAAAGAACCCGATCGTCTGCTACACCTGCGGAGTTCCCGGCCATGATCGACTTCAACGTCGTCAAAGTCCACAAGGTCAGAGTTGCACAAGCTGCCTTGCGCGAGTGCGGATCCGAGGAGCTCAACCATCCCCCCTACAGTCCAGATCTGGCCCCTGGCGACTTCTTTTTATTCTACCAGCTTCAGGCTGCACTGCGTGGACGCCGGTTCGGGGACGATGAAGATGTCCAGCTCGCCGTCCAGGACTGGATTGAAGAGCAGTCGGGAGATTTCTGGTTGTCGGGAATTCGAAGCCTCAGGGACCATTGGCGCAAGTGCATTGAAGTCGAAGGTAGTTATATTAAAAAATAATAAAACAATTTTCCTCATATCTCGTTTCCATATATCCGGATTGCAAAACTTATTGACAGCCCCTCGTAGCAGAAACTGTCTGGATCATTAAGGCAATTTCCTCTTGACGAAGCCATCACTCTAACTTGAGACCTGAAAAAAGAAACAATAATGTCAATATTTTGCACAATAACACTTAAAATTCAATTTTAGAACAGTTCCTTCCGTTTGGCTAAATGTAAGGATTTTTTAAGCTCTGGTAAATGAATTTATTTATATAATATTTTGTAATAATGTTACTAATTTTCCATTCATCCTAATAGCATCACCATCACGGACGACCTATATTTTACCATGAAATTAAGGAACTAATTGATTACATAGGGGAACAATTTTAATCACATTTTCTGGTGACTTAGAGTTATCTGCCACCTTTTAATTCGTTTTTTTATGCTGATTTTAGATATATAATCCATTTATACCTATATACTATAGTTATTCTGTAATTTCTACTTTCTCGTTTCGCCGAAAACTACCCTCCAGACGTACAGAGAAGGTGCATGTAGAAAGCAAATACTTCACAGTACATAGTAGTAAGATAGTAATAAAAAATTAGTAACATTATTACAAAATATTATATAAATAAATTCATTTACCAGAGCATAACTTATCCTTAAATTTAGCCGAACGGAGGGAACTGTTCTAAAATTAAATTTTAAGTATAAGCAATTATTTTAAAGAAATTGACAGCATAAATTTGGGAAATAAAATTAAAATAAAAAATGGACATAGTGGAATTATGAGAAAAATATTTCCAAATTTATAAAAAAAATAAAGATATTTTTGCTAAACTCAGAATTACAGAATGAGCTGAGATTTCAGTTATCTTTTTATAAATTCTAAAGGATACGCTATCAAAAAGAGCTTAAAAAATTTCTAAGCCTCTATAATTTTTATCAGTTGGGACAATTCATTCGTTGTATGCATGCTGTCTGGCATTGTTTAGCTCTTCTTCCAATCATAGTAGATTCAGTTGTGCATCGTATGTGAAGGAAACAACGCGATTATTTAATTCAATTTTAGGGGTTCTAATGCAAAGGTGTCTAATTGCTTGGGTGTCATACTCACCACGGTGCAGAGGATCAGGAAAGAGTTGGATGAAGCAAGGTGTGATTACGATGGTACGCCGGGTAGGAAACCACGAGGGCCACGTTATGCCCAGGTGATCTTTCGGGAGTGCCTCAGAGTCAATACACAGGGTTACATCAACTGCACGGATGGTTTGAAGTTGTCATAGATACAGGGGGTTACCGACATGAATCCAAACATCTGGCCTCCCTACTACCCAGAATACAATCTCCTTGACCAAGGTTCACCAAAATTTTTTCACTGCAGCCCAGATAACTGAGGCCGCAGCTAACTGCAGGCCGCATAACCAGCAAATAGATAGTTAAATCACAGCCAGTGGGCATTCACTGAACTACGAAGGCTTCACTAGAATGCCAGCAAAATTTGTTTACCTTTATCGCCCAAATGGGTCAATTTGACCCATCTAAAAAAATTTAAAATGGAGTAGATAAAAATAAATCTTAATTAAGTTTAATAAAATTAGATAAGCAGCAAAATTGGTAAGTGGGATTTGAGAAATTGGGGTTTGATTTTCAAGATAGTATCAATGTTTGCTTAGTAGTCGCTGCATCCAACCAAGAGAATTGTTTTCAAATGTTCATCGGTTAACTTCCTTCGATGTGCTGACTTCACATATTTTATTTTTGAAAATGTTTGTTCACAGACATATATATGTATGGTGTTCCAAACAAGAATGCCATACCAGAGGCAAATTCCTTCAACTTTGGAAACGCATCATCAAGTAAGCAGGGGTAAAATTCAACAAGTTTTTCATCTCTGTTCTTCGCTTTTATCAAGTCATTTGCTTGCTAATTGTCGTTTGACGAGTGCGTCATCAGGATTACAATCAAACGGATATCGGAAAAGAAGAGTGTCACTTACAATTCTGCCGCGAACTGCAAATCTCAGCAAAATATGCTTTTTCATGTCACGAATTATTTTTTTCAGCAATTCGTGGCTGAGATCGTTTGCAATTCTACCGCAAAACTATTTGAAAAACTGATAAAAGGAGAAGTTTCACTTTTCCCATTGAGCCTCAAAAACTTAAATAAGTGGACCAAACTACTACTTAGGTGGAAAATCTTTAAATCCAGAGTATTCTGTTCATACTCTTTGGCCAAAATCCTGTGATGAATCTCTAAAGATCAGAGACAAGTTTATCTTTACTCTGATGTTTCAAGTTCAATCCATTCATCGAGATCTGATGTCAACTCAAAAGGACAACTTTGACAGCCAGGTAGGACCCGACAAAAGTAGATCAGCTCTATCTTTATCGGTGAGAATAAAAATCTATTTTGCTTCAGAGCTTATAGGGGCGATAGAGCATTTAACGCAGTTAAGCCACCTTACTGATGTGTGATAAATAAGTCACAGAAGTCAGAATTAATTTGTTTAAGAAAAGCCTGGAATTATCGGTATTTAAGTGCAAGACCTCGAATGAAGTTCACCGCAAGAACGATTGGTTTGAGTACGCAAGAAATATCTATATGTCTTTCCTACGGAGTGCTTGCTGATGTATGATGCAGTGTATGAACAGAATACTCTGGATTTAAAGATTTTCCACCTAAGTAGTAGTTTGCTCCACTTATTTAAGTTTTTCCCCTCATGAACACTAACACATCGTAGCTAATTAGGCTGAAGTATATAGTGTAGTGTTGCAAATTCTTCTGTACTTCCATGAAAATGTTTTCTTTTGGTACCTTCAGCAAACTGCCAGGTGAAGGCGTTGCTTTATTTTCAAATGGAGTAAAGTTCAAATTTAGCATCGGATTTGGCGCTGGGTGGCGCCATCTAGTGGCAGAAGCCTCATTTATCTATTTAGCTATTTAAACGCACTTGTAAGTGATTTGAACCATGGGAAACCATAAATATAATAACCATTTATCATCTTATCACAAAACGCCTCAGGCCATAGGAGGGATTTTCATCTTATTTTTCCTCTTGTAAAGACGGTACTTTACCAGTCAGATTAATCTCTCGCAGTCACTGCAACTTAAGTGTTTGATTTCATTGGCCAAGCAAGTGATTTTTAATTTTATGGTATAACAAGGCTTGCAACAAAACTGTGTCCCATAAACAATGTTCTTGCATCATTGCTGTAAACCGTTAAGAGGATTTAAAGTCAAGTGAAGTACATATATCTGTGGTAACTTCTCTTCGGACGGCTCGCACGTTTAGGCACGTAGAATGTAACGGATATAGTTTGCTTGTTTTATTTGACATGAAGGTGGCCTGTGATGTCTAAACCAATGCTTAAAAAGCTTAACAAAATTAATTTGAGCCTTAAATTAATTGGTCATTTTAGGTCATGAGAACGCAAACAGGTGAATTTAAGACCCTTTGTATTTTTAACAGGGAGTGAGTTTCCAAGCAGCCAATACTTATGAGCAAAGTGAGAATAGAATCGATGCCAGGAAGCTCGCATTTTAATGGCAATTGCGAATTATCAAAAGGGTTAAATGATAATTATCACTAAAAATAATTGGGTTACTGACTTTATAGTCATAAAAGGTGGATTTCTAAATCTTCCCCTCGTACAACCTTATTAAACCATACTGATCGAGAAAAAGGCCAAGGTCCTTGAAGGAGCCGCCAATGCGACTTCATTTTGTTATGATTCGTATCAAGAAATTGCATGACTGAGAGCAACGATAATTGAGTTGCAAAGTGAATATTCACGCAATGGTTCTTTCTAATATTGAAAATGAATTGATCGCGGCGGCAGTTATCTTGTAGAGTTTATTTAAGTCCGAATAATTTTGAATGGTTATATGCACTTCAACATCATTTTGGATGGTCACACAAGAGGAAATTAAATGCTTGGGAGATCGTTAAGAAACTTCAGTTCGTGTTTTGGCCAAGAGGAGCTAAGTCGCCATGTATTTAATTTTGAATGGAGTTCCTTAAGGAAAACGTTAAGGGTTATTAAATCTACGGGATTGCCAAGGGTAATAATGTAATTATCAGAGACGTTAATTTCATACGTGATTTAAGTTCTTCCTTAAAAGTTTAATAACATAAAAATTACTTTTGATGATTATTTATTTTATATTTTGTTCGTAAGTATCTTTAAGCAATCATGACAAACTAAATGAGCGTCAACTAGGATTGCAATATATTTGAAAGGGAAGGAGTAAAATCAGGAGAAAGGGAAAGAGTTTGAAAGTCAGAAACTTCCCCTTTTCTTTGAAGTCTTCTTCTTTAATAGGAGCGAAATTAGATTTGTTCAATATTTGGAAATATTGGTTAATTATGGCCCTTCCATCCAAATATTTATCACCTAAATGCTGAAAAGAAACTTCGTAATTTTCTTCAGCAATACCCAGGTGTTTTACAACGGTGTATCCGCACACTCTTAGATACGCGAGTTTAACCGAATATGAGATAGTATGGTTGGAGTTCACAAAGTTTTCAACTTAAAAAAGAGAAGGAGTAAGTTAAGTTTAACTTGTATCCTGTAAACTGTCACAAGAGAGTGAAGTGGGGGGCGGGCAGATGTTCAGTTTGGCGGTTCCGAACAAGATCAGCTAATATCTCTGTGATGTGCAATATGAAGGCGCACGAAAAATCAGATAAGTTGGAGGGCGCGATTTTACCCTTCCTCGAACGAGAGTTAATTTGAGAGATGAGTTCAACTTGTAATTCATTTAGGAAGATATCTAGCCATCGAATCAGGTCTCATCCACTTCTTCTTTATCGGAAGATTGATACCTTTGAAGAATCTGTTCAGCAAATTCATTCCACAAGCAAGGAGGGATTAATGGAGCCTAATTTCTGATGCAATTCATCTTTGAAGATGAGTTGGAAATGAACTTCGAGGCTTCGACAGACTGGACTACGGAGATATTTTCCAGCTCAGCGAGGGGAGAACAAGAAATCACGGCTACAAACTTGAACTGAAGCGATACCACCGTGATATATGTGTGAAATTCTTCACATACATTATCTGTCGTAGTTTGAACGTACTTCTGACGGAAGTTGTCAACAGGAATCTTTTTTTCAAGTTTAAGTCAAGACTAGATAAAGTCTTGCGAAATCACCGTTAAGATCCTCGCGAGTGATCTTCGAGGTTGCCAACTGACACCTTTGAGGATTGCGCCAAAAGTACTATCCTTGTATGTACCGTAAAGCCTTCTAGGGTACTTATTTTTCTTGTAGCTCCTTGACTACGGAGATTAGCGCTTCCTCGGTGAGATAAAAGCTTTTAACCCGTCCAAATTAATTACCTGCAACTGTGAGGCGGCTATCGGATATTCAAATTCTTTCTTCTTTTTTTCTCTTTGGATTCAGAGATCACTCCGTGTAGAGCTATACTTAGGAGACAGAGAGAGGGAAGGAATTCATGAAACAAATGAAAGGGGTATTCGTCTTGGCGTCCCTTTCCCTTACATAGGGTGTTAAACTGGTGTGTTAGTGGCTCTTCAGTATATTTTGCAGACCATGAAACATGGTCGTTCTGGTTCATTTGCTGGCAATTTTGATAAAAAAAATCGACCAGTATGGATATCATTTCATCTCTAACCTATATGCTATTTCATTCGTAACCATTCTTATTGATAAAAAAAATAATTTATTTAGCATGATATGGAAAAGAAAAAACAGGAAAGTTAATTTAAAATCATGGAATAATCACTCCAGCTTCCTGTTTGCCATCCTATCTAACTCTTGTCGGAATGTTTGGGAATAAAGGCTCATTGTCCATGTCACATATAAAGAAAGAGCAAATACAGCGGGTAAGAGGATGTGGTATAAAAATTCCTTGGAGTTTCCTAGCTTAGGGAGATACTGGGTTTCATGAGGTAACGCTTTGGGGAAAGTAGAATCGCTGGGCCTAGTAGCTTAGCGGTAGACCATCTGACCGGCAATCAACAGACCCGCGTTCGAGTCCCGGCCAGGAATTTGCAAAAACCTTTTTACCCTGGCATTATTTCTGTCTTCTCGGTAAAGGATTGCCTTCGTGGGTCGCCCTCTGCTCTCTTTGATTCTAGCGTTCTTCTAATGTCCCTATCTCTTGCATCTAAAAGACTCCTGTTTCTTGTCTCATTGCTCATTCGAGTCCAATTTTCTCTTTCTCTTGTACTATATGTATATATAGTCTGCTATACAAGGCTTATGCATCTTTCTTTCTGTTTTTAAAATTATTTTGAAAGGCAGAAAATAAAAATATGGCGAAAGTCCTGTGGTGGTTGTTATCACCCGCATAACATTTCGGTATGATATGCAATCTAACTAAAACTAATCTCTCAATTATTCACCCCCTTTTTAATTGAATGTAGAATACCTTTTTCTCAAAGTCTACAGAATCGAAAATGCTATTTAATTAAAAATCTTTCCAGGAAAAAAACGTTTTAACTTTATTATAACTAATTCTGAAACAAGATATGAAACATATTAGACCTTAAAATTAGGTCTGTAAAATCGTGTAGGGGATATTTTTACTCGTGTGAGCTTATTCAAGTGTGACTCTATATCCTAATATGTCGGTCACTCGATCGATCTCCGATTTGCTTTTTTTGTTTTTTGTTAGCCGGTGAATTATATGACAATAACATCATAACTATTTTACTGATTCTAACATAATTTAAAACTTTTATGTTGTTTTACATTTTCTTTCAAATGGTATAATTGACAAGGGGAATTATTTAGCAATAACATCATAAATATCCGGTCAATTCTAACGAAATTATTGAAAGTTTTGAAGGTTGTAAGGTCATAAATCAGAATAAGTAACAGCACGCCACTTTGGTCAGCAGACCTTGATATTTGCTAATGTTGGTGAAATTATTTTTAGATTACGTCGTTATCCTGGACATTTACATACTCGTAACTATGCAGATTGCCAAATCACTGTGTAGTTTGCTCCCTCAGACATTAAGAAGCAGAGGAAGAAATCCAACTCGTCTAAACGATGATTCACCAATTCTATTATTATGAAGTCTCCAATCCACTGTTAATCCACATCAATTGCTTTCGGCTTTACCGAAATTGATCATCAGACGCCTTTTGGGGAGTATAATGGGAAAAGTGGTGGGCATAAGACCTTTGAAGAGGCCACAGATGTCGCACTAAAGAAGTCGCTTGAAACTCGTGCCAAAGCCGAGATTTGATCGATTCCTTAAGTCCATTATGCCGGGCATCTTCCTTACTCATACTCGATGTATTTTAGTAGTTTTAAGCTGATATCGTATTGCAGTGCTGTTATTTGTGACCAAGGATCTATAGTTACCTTGTTTAATGGCGTGGAAGTACGATGCCTCTATTCATTTGTTTTTAGGACAGGGAAATAAACGTATTAAGATCCTTTAATCTCGTGTCTGACAATGACCTCATTTGACAGAGGGGTCATTTATTATTGGTGGCTGGTGGGGTTTCTAATCGTTTTTAGCATTTGTTGTTGTTTATTTAAAAGTAGAAAGCGAAAACCAACGACGAAGTCTATGCATGAAATATTTTGAAGAGTGTTTCGTATAGAAAAACTGGCGAGGTTTCAGAAAGTGCAACTGTTTGTTAGATATCTAGACCGAGTAATCTAAAGAGGAGACTCCATGTAAAACTCTATAACTAATTTTGATATCTCTATAGAACATTGAGCTCAGGAAGGCACGTGGTCGTGTGCTCTCGATTATGCAATTGCAATTAATAATTATCAAATTTGGGTGAGGTTAGGCACTTTTATCTTTTATACTTGGATTGATGTGCGTTGACCACACTTTTTTAAGGCAATTTAAGATGATGAAAATTTTTCCAAGTTTTTCTCTTTCTATTTCCCCCGAATTTCCTCTTCTTCCCCCCCCCCCCCACTTTACTCCTCTCTCAAGATCGAGCAATGAGAATTCTCAACTTCCACTGGGATTCGAACCACAAAATGCTCGGTTGGCCTTGTTGATGCCAGGGGTCTTTTGCCCTCTGTCTCCCCCCTCCCCCTGCGTCTGTACTTGAGTAGAGGGGAACGCTTTAATTGGAAGAAATATAGTGATACAGAAAGGCTCTCCAATGAGTGACATAAGGCATAATCAAGTACCAAGCGAATGATGAAAAATCATCACACTCAACCGGGATTTGAACCAGGCACCGCTCGAATGAACACCGAATGAGTAAAGGTTTCGTTTCCTCTTAGTCCATCGTGGTTCAATTGTACCGCCTGAACTTAGAAGTCACTGGTTCGAATTATGAAAGAGGGGGGTGATTTTGTCATTAGTGGCGAGACGAGCTGCTATTCCTCTATAAGCTCACTCGTGTTGCGCGCTTTGGCCGAGTCATCATCAGAGACTCCGTTCTTCTTTTCTTCTCCTCTTCGGCGTCACTTAATCAGGGAAAGAGAGAAGCTCGTTTCGTTATAAGAACTGAAAAACGTACTTACACCCGGTAACGTAACTACTGGTTTAATCTGCTCTTCGCCAAGGAAGAATGACGATCGATGGATACGAAGCCCTTATAAGAGAGTTGCATTCCCGCAAGTTCTGTTCCGCACCAAGTAGCTGGACTCTCTCCTTTGACACTTTATCCCTTCCATTTCCCTTACTTCACCAATTAATTTACGATCCTGTTTTTAATAAATAAATATAAAAAATAAACAAAGGTAGAAATATTTCAGTCAATGCAAGCTAATTCGGGTCTTGTGTTATTTCTTTAGATATTGTGCTACAGTGAAGCTCTTGTCATGCAATCTTGTGACTGGTGAGATTAGAGGAGGGGAAAATTGACGCTATTATTTCGCTAAGCTCTTTCATTTCCATTATTATTGTCAGGCGACAGACGTGGAATACATAGATTGAATCGGGGGAAAGATAATCCAATAATGAGCGACAAATTCTGAGTCTCGACACATCGACCTTCACAGTCATCCTTCCATTAGTAGAAATTGAGTAACTCGCTTGAGTGCCTCAATCACTGTCTCAATATAAAACATTCGATATTTAGAAAAAATAGAGAATAAACAATAAAATCGGTTCTAAAAGTAATAAAAAATGAACAATCTTTATTGACACTACCTAAAAGAACTAAAAATCAACTTTGTTTACAAAAAAAGGTTCTCCCATGTTGGCACCAGGGATGGGCACAGTTCAATCTAACGGAGTAACCATTAATTATTATTATTAAACAAAACAGAAAACAGTTTTGATGGGGCGGGAGAGGTCTAAAACAATCTCAAAACTGCCAAAACAATAAAATATAAAAAATCCCAATATAAAACGGCTAAAAGATTAGAAAACAGAAAAGAATTAACGAATTATCGATTAGCTGAACCCGCCTTTATTTGGTACATATACGAGTCTTTTATCTGAACAGAGGTTCCTTTTACGTGCACATGGTGCGTGTTGTTCAATCCCTTCAAACGCCAACATGGGACTAAAATGCAGCTTCGTGACCTCGGACGATGTTGATGAGCAAAACAGCTGTGTGTGAATGATTCAAGTTACTTGATAAACATCTGTTATGTTATTGTCTGAAGTATCCCTTTGCATCATGAATTATTTGAGATGATGTTGTGAAAAGAGACTCTTAATACCCTTCATTTTTCCTCTCCTTCTGCACTCCACTATTGCAAGAGAACATAAACCAACTTAGACACATCAACCCTTGAGCACTGAACACAGTCACTAAAAATAAAAGAAAAATAGTAAATATACAAAATTATTATCCTATCATGTACACACTAACTATAAGTCATGTAAATGCTAATGAAACTAATAAAAATCCGTACTTACTTTAAGAAAGGTATATTATAAAAATACCCCCCAAAACAGTTAAAAAGTGAAAATTTTCAATAATTTTGGTGAAAAATTCACCCAAAAAAACCTTCCATAGAATTCACCCAAACGTGCCTCCAAGGATGTCAGGCTCTCCTCCCAGAGATTTCCCATAACACTAATGATGCACAAACTGTAGGGAAGAGAGATAAGCCCTTTTTTTTCGTGCACCAAAAATGACTAATTGTTCAATATAATGTGTTTTTCTGTTATGAAACCCCTTGGAACCACCTGGAAATGACTACTAAGATACAATACAGACTATGACCTAAGACCGATCACACCAAGCATCTCCATTGGTGTCTATCCCTTGCAACCTCCTGTCACTGATATGGAAACCTTTCATTATTTTCCACTATTTATTGGTATGAGATTGTGGTGGCTAATAAAATGAACCTAATGGGTTTAGTTATATAAATCAAACACATTTGCACATACCCACACAAAAAAAATTTCATGTTTATTACCTACCTCAGTCTCAGACGCAATCACAACAGTAAGCGAAGTAGTGGCTCGGGACGACAGGTTGGCGGCAGCTGTGACACCTGAAGCGTGTCTTCAAGTCTGCCTTTGACTGACACTTGCTGCACCGTACCATGGGCTCGTTCATCTCAAATGTCAATGGTCCTGCATCTGCTGCCGTGCCAGAGGGGGTGTTGAGGGAGCACACCTGTTTAACGACCAGCTTCACCTGTCGTTTTTGTGTTGGGGTGTTGAGTCGTTCTTTAACTGAGGGCCTGATGAGTTGCAGGGCCAATGCGTGCATGTATTTCCATCTCTGCATGGCGCTGCCTTTTACCCTGACAGTGTTGCTCTGGTAAATAATCCACGAATTTATGACACTCGCATTAAGCATCCCAAACAACACACACAATGGCCACCTATTTGTCTTTCTGCTGCATTTATAAGTTGCACACATCTAGTCAAATGTGTCGGCCCATCCTTTTATTGCATTATAGAAATGAATGAGCTTAGGCCTCCCACTGACATTATCCACCGATGCCTGTGTGTGCATACTTTACAGCAGAACCACATTCCTCTTGCTTGTCTGTGTCATAGGGATATATGAGTGTCAAATCTTTCGTGAATATGAATGCTGAGCTGCCAAGTGTGCGGGTGTCCTTCTGCCTCATTACCTCAGGGATTTCTGCCTTGTTTGCCCTCCCTGTCTCCACCACTGTCAGCCCTTTACTGAGCCCGGCCTGTATGAGGGGCACGTACATAAACCAGTTGTCGGTGGTGATGTTTGGCGAGTTGCAGTCCATGTCTTGCTATTGTGCCCTGTTTCCGTAGGTAGGGAATACCTTACAACATGTACTTACTTTCCACATCGCACACCATAATAATGTTTATCGCATAGTTTGCTGGCTTATTTGGGATATACATCCTAAAAGGGCAATTACCCCTAAAAGCCAGCAATTGCTCATCTACTGTAGGGTTTTCGTGGAGGGGTGTAGTTGTCCTCACAACAGGCCATAAACGTGGCCCACCCCTGCTCCAGTGGGGCTATGTCGTCAAACCTGAGGCAGTACATCAGGAAGCAAAAACGCATTTCAGACATTGCTGCCTTCTAGGAAGGAACCCCTGCCATAGGGCACTACAACTCCTTACTATTGAGGTGGTTACCTTTTCTAAAACCACTGAATATAAAGACACCTAGCAGGGCACGCATCTCTGCTGCGATTGTTTGCTGTACAGTCGCTATCTGTCTCCTGTACCTCCTGGCAACAACATCAATCTTCTTGTTGGTGAAATCCACAATCAGAATCACCATGGCATCAGTCACATACAGGCGAAAACACTCTTCAGGTGTGGTAAGAGTAGCAACTGATTGTGTGGGAGCTGGCATAATTGATGCCACAATATATTGGGCTGCTGCCCTGGTTGTTGCAGTTACCTGAGGCCTTGTGTGCTATACATAGACTGAGAGTTAAAAGTCACTTGCAACTCCCCATCCTCTGAACGTCGTCGCTGGCAAACAACAGGGGCAAAAGTAACAGCAGGGGTTGCAGCAGCGAAAGCAGAAGCATGAGTGGCAGCAGGAGCATCAGCAGCAGAATAAGTGGCAGCAGGGGCAGCAGCATCATTGGTGGCACCAGCAGCAGGGATGGCAGCAGGAACAGCATCATCAGAATAAGGGTCGTCAGGGTCATCAGGGCCTGATGACACACGGTAGGCTTATCAGCTGTGGTGGCGTGGGTAGGAGGCAAGGGAGGGGGGGGAGACGCCTAGGCCTCTTTGTCTTCCCACCACCCGTCTTTGTTTGCTTGCGTCGGCGAGGAAAGTCTTCTCCAGATACACCGTCTGACCTTTCAGCCATTTTATGTGGCTCTAAAACATATTATCAATCATTCTCAGTCATAAAGTACGTCGGTTTCAACACAATTATTATCGTCGTCACTATCTCAAGTGAAGAGAATTTTAACAATCTCCAGTTCACTCAGGTTTTGTTCTTTCGACATTTCAGGCACAAATTCTCACTATAAAGCACCCGAAATAAGAATTACAGCCTGATAAGAAAGATATTTATCACTTATCTTTGTACGCTATTACCACTGAACTCGGGTACAGGTTGCCAGGCATTTTTTTTACTACAATTAGCACTGAACTAGCGTAAACGGTACCCAAACAGGGATCTAGCGGGAAATCCCCGCTGAGGAGTGGACCGACGTGTCCACACTCGATGAGAGCGTTCCTTCTGATTGTTTTTCTGGGTTAACAAACTTTATCTTTTGACAATATGAAATAAAATAGCATGGGATTTAATTAAATATTTGTCTTCGAAACGAAAGAATAAGTAATTAGATAATAGGTATTTTGCGTATTAGTTCCGTTTTACTAACAATTAGGTCTTATTTGGCTTATTGGAATCTACGTTATAAACACACATAGAGTGCGCGTTCATATTTTCGTTTCATGAACCAGGCATCACATTTTTACAGTGTGTATCTAAAAACCACATTCGTTATAGGTACTTCTTTGTGTGATATAATGCCATTGGATTCGTCATCAATCAAGTGATGGCAAAGAAGCTCCCGTTACTTATGTACGTTTATTCATTGTGTACATATATTTGTTTGCATTAGTAACGCTGAGCTCTTCTGTCAATATAAACACTAGGGATTATTTTGATTTGTTCTTTTTGTCCATTATTACAAGCAGCTTGTGTTTTCCACATGCAAAATAGGTAATCGGAGTCGTGTTTTGTTCCCTCCTGTATTCCTAGAGAGGAGGGAGATTTCAAGAAGATTTTTGTAGGGTCTTCCTTGGCAACTTACTAAAATGACACAGGTAGCATGCGGGAAGTGTATGTTCCCTCTGTATTCGAGTTGTTCATTGCTGGCAGTCAAGTGGAGGAAGGATGTGAGTGCAGCAAGCTACACATGGTACCCCCCTGCGGCGCACTGGGAACGAAAGGTCGTGTTTGTCCTCTATGGTTCAATTGTAACAGGGGATTTAAGCCTTGGCTACACTAGTCACCCTACATATTACATGTAGAGAAAATAAAGCGAGGATAATCGAAGAAAGGCCAGAGGTGCATAGACGTTTGCACAAGTAGAGAACGCAGCAGCTTTTCCAGGTGCCGTCTTAGCGTTCAAGTCGATCTAGTGAGCGGGACCTTTCATGTTTGCCCTCAGGAGGTTCGGACTTGCTGCTCCTTCAGGTACCACGTGTAACTGGACACCCAAGATACCTCCCTGGGGGATTTTAATTGGCAAATCGGGTCATTTATTTGCAGGAACAGGAGGGGGTTAAACAGGTAGTCATGGCACAATGTTGGAGCAAAGCTAAAAAGATATCTTTTGGGAAGGCTTTTATATAATAATGATTACATTGATATTGATGTGCATGGTGGGTGTAGATTAGAAGCATTGCTCAAAATGTTGTAGAGGAAGGATGGAAAAACGCTAGTAAATGACCACCAAGGAGGCCAGATTGAGATTGGATAGAGAAATGGAATTTAAGAAATTGTATATCAAAGCGAAGAAAACTAGTAACCTTCGCCATCGAAGAGCGAATCATGATTCTATTGATGGATCTTTCAAATTTGAATAATACTAGGACAAGAAAACTGCATTCTATAATAAAGATAATAGGCCATTGCACTAACTATCGATTTCGTAAAGAGACATTATTCGTGTGGTATAAAATTATATATTAGGATGTTTCGTTTCTTTTCTTTTTATTGCTCTTTCTAAAAAAAACAAAGTTAATTTTAGAAAAAATGTAGCAATTGATGTCCGGAAAATAAATTTGAATTTAATTTCTTTCTAAACATCAACTTTAGCATAGTAAGTTCCCTTTTCTCTGTGTGAAAATAGATTCTTTGCTAGGATAATTCCCGTGCTATTCAATCCTGGGTGATATTTTATCTCTGCCTTCCTTTCAGGTGAGTGTTTCATTGAGCGCGTTTACGAATCGACGCAGAAGGTAGAGGTGAACAGCCCGACACCACAGTTCGACACGGCACACTCCAGAGATGTGACGGCATTGGCAGGACAAACTGCGATTCTCAATTGCCGCGTTCACAACACCAAGAACACCACGGTACTACTATATGTTTTTTGATGATATGTATATCTTTGTATCCTTATCACGCCATTCTAATGCGCCCTGTTGTGGCAGGCTGTTAAGTGCTTCAAAACCCTGATTTAATGGCAATTTTACATGTTGAGCATTACTTCATTTTGGATTGTGGTCATTCTCAGCGCCTGCATCAGGCTTTCTATGAGCTAAAGAGCAGTGACACGGAAAAAACGGAAAGAAAGATGGTAAAGAATGTAACGAAATTATACTGTAGAATTAGGCCACACAAACACACAGAGGTAGGAAGAAAGAAAGGGTAATGATAACAATTAAATAAATGTCTGTAAACAAACGCTTAGAGAGATAGATGATTTAGCCAAGATTGCAATTAAACCACTGGTTGTATAATTAATTGATAAAAAGAGAGAGAAAGGACGACCCAAAGATTGAAATGAAATAGAGGCAATAAAATAAGACCAATTATATCGTCCTTCCTTCGAGACCATCACATAGCTCATAGTCGCTGCCCAAGTTTGAAACTTGAGAAATGCTCTGAGAACAAAAATATGAAACTAAAAAATAAAAAAAAGGTGAAATAGAATAGAAATGTGAAATTAATAAGGACAAAAACATGAAATGTGACAAGAAAAAAGTGAAGTGGAATAACAACCAAAAGGTAGAATGCAGCCAGAAAATCAAACATCCGCCCGGAATAATTCTACCGAGGACAGGTGAGGGGCATAAAGAAGAAATACATGGTTGCCAATACACAGGAGCCCCCTTTGAAATAGTCCATGAATGGAGTAACTCATCAGAGAAAAATATATTAATACACTGGAAGTCAAGCACATCTACATGTGCATTCAATTTTAATCACTACAAGGGTACATTCATGCTCATTTTCTAAATTTTAAAGTATTTATTATACAAAGTCACTAGTACACACCCATGCAAAGGTATTCAAATGACAAAATTTACTTGGAAAGTGCTTTGTGGCTCTTGGATAACCCTTATTCCTAGAAATGAGCCTCCAGATATACATCCACATGAACAAGCGCACATATATCTACCACGCAGAAAAAGTTTGAAACAGAAGCAAGACCATATAACAACGCGAAGATCCAAGTCGAGAGAAATTTAGATACGTCTTACATAGAGAGACAATAGATGTTATAAAGACGAGACCAAATTATAAGGCAAATATCTATCGTTTCTATAAATAATTCTTTCAACCTCCCCGCGAGAAAACCTTTAAAAAAGTAAGAAAGTTTTGAAAGTAAGAACTATATCGACTCTAATCTTGTTATAGCATTTTACATTTGTTACTTAAAATTAATCATACCTCTAATAAACGAGAGTCAGTAGCTTTTTTTTTCTGCCAGCTGCATTATGGCTCTTTTACGACCATTAGGCTCTAGCACGAATCTCGCTATGGGTGGAGTCAATCTCTCGGAGTTGATTCCCTTATTTCACATTTACAGATCCTAATCGTGGTAAAAAGTCAGAGGACTAGAATTCAAACCCTAAGAGCCAGACTGGGTTATGGATATTTTATAATCCGCTCATCAACTTCCTCCCTTATGACGATACTTAATTTAATGTTCTCTTCAGGAATGAGCTCTGGAGACGCCCCTCTTCTGCCACAAGTCTTTCTCTCCGGGAACCTTGAATCAAGACTACAGGCAAAACCTTGAAATCTGAAAGAGTTCCATACTGAGTTAAAATGAGCTCAAAAGCTATTAGGAATACCAAAGCTTGTGAAAGGTTAACTTATAAGAGAAGTATTAGAAATATTGTAAACGCTCCGAGATTATAAATAAAGGGGTGGGCGTGAGCCATGTCAAATACTTTGAGGGGTATCTGGTTATGGTCCTATACAGGTTAGACTTAACTCCCCTAATCAGACGTTCCCAGCCCCTACTTACTCATGCCAAATAAAGAGGATTGTATAATGTTGTTAGAAAGAATGTGACTTTGAATGTCAAAGAGAAAAGGGCTTTTGAAGGTTTTAAACCGAATTGATAAATGGTTTGGTATTGTGGAGATAGTCGTGTTCAGTAAACACACAAAGATTTAAAAATCATTATAATGATTTGATGAGGTCGATAGTAGACATATCCAGCAAAACTTCTACGTGCAGGGCTCTCATATTTAGAGATGTAAAAATGAACATGGTACATTTTAACCAATTTATTAACGGATAAATTAACAGACAAATACTCCGCGAAGTCTACTACAATGTGCTTAAATGGCTTGACGAAGTTCATCTGAGTTTGGACAAAACTCGTACTTTTGACGTATTAGGATTCAAAGAGCTTATACATTTTTTGTTGCAAATGAAGCACTCACTTAAAATACTCTTGACCTTTTGTCGCTAGGAAAATACCCACAACTCAATGCTTCCGATCATTGTTACTCGTATCATTAGCCCAATCAGACAAATTCCTGAACAATTATTTTCTTCTCTGGCTCAACCGAGGTCTGAATAGTGGTTCGAAATTATAAGACGAGATTTTGAAACCTGTTTTGAGTATAAAAAAATAAATTATTAGCCTACTTTTATTACGATAAACTTTGATCAATGACATACCTCTATAGTTGCTTACATTACAAGATACCTATTATGTTTCCCTGCGAATTATCAAATGGTATACAAAATACATACAAATATATTTCTGCTTGATTTAGTAGGTATTATGAATTTTAAAATATTAAAACCTGAACATCAGCTTTGAAGCTCGAAACGTTGTTGCGTGAATTTAGGGCTCACAATATTATGTTTAATAATATTGTTAATGAATTTGAAGGAGATTTGTATGCGATATATATATATATATATATATATATATATATATATATATATATATATATATATATATATATAAATATATATATATATATATATATATATATATATATATATATATATATATATATATATATATATATATATATATATATATATATATATATATATATATAAGGAGTCGGCAAAAGGACTTCGTCACTATCTCCCGTTATAGGCTTCTGACAGCCATAGTAATCTTGGTTCTGAGCTCATCATTCGTGTTTTAGCTGGATTTGTTGGTCTCTCGTTCCAGCGCATCCCACACAAAACTGTGGAGGAAGTCGCGGTAAAGGGATTTGCTAGGCCAAGTTTGAGTTACTATGGGATCGAAGAAATTCTCCAACAGAAAGGCATGGGTCTTCTGGCTTGTGTGGCATGGCGCAAAACCTTTCTGCCACACAAAAAGCCTCGCTGCATTTACTCTGTCAATGCAGAGCTGTACCACCACACCCAGATTACAGATGTGGCCTTTGGATAGAAGTGGTTTCGTATGAAATCACCTTCAATACTGACAAAAAAGAAGACCATGATTGTGCCAAGAAAATTCATCTACATTTCTCTGGACTCTTTCATAGTGCGACAGCGAACTACCTGTTGTTCTGGGAGTTGATATTTTAGTCTTGGTTGAATTTTCTCGTGTCGGAGAATAACCACAGCTTTTCTGGCTTCAACGATTGTTTCAATTTGCTGATCAGCTTCTTGGTGCGCTTGGGACGCTTTTCCTGAATTTCCTTTTGACAGAAATTGTCACTTCCTTATTTTGTATGAAAAGTACCGAATGTCCTTATACACCACTAGCCTGGAGAGCTTTTTATCTACACCTTTCTCTCATGCAATGGAGAGTATCGAAATTTTTTGCATCATTTTTGATGATTTGCCTGCCTGATTTCAATGACGAATTCCTGCGTTCTGATTACGTCAGATCGTCGACCATAAGTTTTCCTCTCTGCTTTCGCCTGATCGTCGAATTCTAAATCTTCTCCCTATTTTGAGACCCTTTCCACCATCTTTTTGCTGACGTTGAGGAAGTCTTAAATATCCTTGTTTGTCCTTCTATCACAGTTTTTTAAAAGGACTCTATGCTTTTTTAGCAAATAAAGTGCTTCAAAATTTTCCTGCTCAATTATTCCAACAAAAATAGGTAAAGAAAATATTGCTTTTTTAGAATAAAAAGACCGAAAACCAAAGTAAAATAATATGTGTAAAATTAAGAGTCGTAAATGGTGAACTATACCATCTGCACCATATATATATATATATATATATATATATATATATATATATATATATATATATATATATATATATATATATATATATATTTATATATATATATATATATATATATATATATATATATTTATATATATATATAGTATATATAAATATATATATATATACAAGGCCTAGTTAAAAATTAGATATAAAAATGAAAGCAAATTAAAACAAAAAGAAGAAGAAATTTATTTTTATCAAATTAAGCTCCAGTGAGGTCAACTGACTTTTTATAAAACTGGGATTGATGGTTTTTTAAGTTTTGAAAACTAAAAAAGTAGGAAAAACATTCATTATTGTTCTTTTGATGTTAAAAGAGCCGTTTTAAATTGGTTTAATTATCAGCAACGCTTTAATAATAATAGTTTATGGATTGTATCATCGCTTGCAAAAGTGTTTGACCTTAATTAAACTTATTTTTCTACGAACCTTTTCAATAGCCTTCATTAATGTCATAAATATATATAGGATGCTGATCGCTCCTGAAAAGGGCGTTTAATTCACATTTAGACACACACAGTGTCAAACATTCGTCAGAAGTGTTCACACATAGAGATATTTTCTTGTATTATGTATGAGGTCACGGAGCCCGCTCATCAATTCACCGGAGTAATTAATTATAGCTCTGCTTACTGGTTTTAACATATTAATATCAGAACTCATTACTTTATGCCTTAATTGGAATTCAAGATTCATAAACTGGTTGAATCTTCAGGTTGATACTTTTATATTATTTATAAAGTATTTATTATTGTCATTAAAGTTCGATTGTAAAATAGTTAATTACGCAATGAATCCAGGGCACTAAGAGGGTATGGATATTGTCCTTTCCCATATAAGGGGTTAACTATATTTTAATTAGTATATAATGATGAAAAGTAGGCTAACAAATAGTAAAGATATATGAGTTAATAAGAAAGTTATAATGAGAAAGAGAAGATGTCGTACTAAACAAAAATATCGAAAGGTTTGCAATTGTCAAAATCCTCACTGATTAACGCTGACGTCAGTAGATGAAGTACAGCAATACCCCGATTACTGCGAGTTCAATTACTGCGGTTTTCGATTTAGTGCGATTGGTAGTTTGACACCAAAAGTTCAAATACAGCGTGTAGAATTCGATTTAATGCGGTACCCGAGAATTTTGCTTGTTTGTTCGTCGAAAAATATTGCAAGTCCATTAATGTAGACTTTAAAATTCTATTAATTTTGGACAATGCTCCGGGTCACCCAACGGCACTTAGTGACTTATGCGAAAATGTTAAAGTTGTATTTTTACCACCCAACACAACATCTCTGTTGCAACCGATGGATCAGGGGGTGATAGCAACTTTCAAGGCCTATTATTTGCGAAAAACATTTGCCCAGGCAATTGAAAAAACAACGGGAGAAAATGCTATGAACCTTACGGAATTTTGGAAAAGCTTTAACATAAAGAACGCTGTGGAAAACATTAATGATGCATGGCGTGAGGTCACAGCTAGCATTATGAAGGCAGTGTGGAAAAATATAATTCCTCACTGTGCAAATGATTTTGCAAGCTTCGAGGCGGAAGTTACAGGGGCTGTAACGGAAATTATGCAACTTGGGCTAGAAATGGGAATGGCGGATATAGACGATGGCAACGTTAGGGAATTGCTCGACTCGCATAATGGAGATCTCAATGACGACGAACTTCTAGATTTCGAGCAAGAACGTGCATACGATGACGAAGACAATGACGAAACGGAAGAAATGGCAAAAACGAAGGAATTCACGATAAAAGAACTCGATTCTATTTTTCGGACATTTGAAGATGGAAAGCAAATGATAATGGATGCAGACCCGAATGTAGAAAGGGCAATACAAGTATGAAGACAGATAGAAAATGCGCTAAGTTGTTATCGGGTGATGTACAAAGAGAAGAAGAAGGCATCGAGAACGCAAACAACCCTTTTACAATATTTTCATAAAAAATGACATTTACTGTATCTTTTTTTCATATGCTCATGAAACTTAATAAACAGTAATACTGTACATTATATGGTGTCCAATTCATTTGTTTCCTTATTTATTTACGTCGCATCTATATCGCATTTAGACACATTTTTCAAAAGTCTAGACATCAATCTACGATTTTACATGTATTTATATCTTCGATTAATGCGGTTTCGCTTACTGCGGTGTTTTTACCGCACGAATTAACCGCAGTAACCGAAGTATTGCTGTAAAAGAATTCTGGAATAAATACAAACATTATTTTAACTAAAACAAATACAATTGCCATTACATTTATTTCATGTCAAGATGTAATGCCATTTGCTATCAGTAGTGAAAAAATGCTTTAAAAATTAACTCAAATAATTTCCTACTCGATTGAGACTTCAGAAAAGAAACTTCCTCCTTTTCATAACGAAGGAAGATGCAGGTCTCTAACGTTCACAGCTTCGCGCTCAGTAGCTTCTTCTTACGTTTTCTTAACTTCATCACTTTCTTTACTAAACTCTCTTCCTAAGATTTCTAACAGTAATAGATCTTCATTTCTCGCCTTATTTAACTAAAATACCTCCCTCAGGTTTCTTGGATCCGGCATCGCGATATCCACCTTTTGACGGTCGGGAAGTATACGTACACCTCCGATCAAAGGTTCCGCGCAATACACGAGGAGGACAGCGATGACTGGACCCTAAAGACAAATTACGTGCAGGTACGTCCTCTCTAATTCAGTACCGTGGTGAACCCAAAAACCTTATGAATAAAAATATTTTTTTCTCTTTATCTCATATGATACTAGACACTCGCCCCATCCTCTCATCTATGACTCTATATTTTAGCAACGTGATATTTTGCAAAGGGGAAATTATTATAATTGGCAAAGTTGAGAAAATTTATAAAAATTTAACCATGGCTGCTTTTTATTAGATTTTCAATTATAATCTTGTGAAGTTCAGGGCTCCTACCTAAATCAATTCTGCATATTGACTAATACAATAGAAAATATTAAGAGAGATTAAAAACAAGGGAGAGAAGGAATCCAATATAAACAGGCTGAGAATGAAAGGAAGGAAAGAATAGTAGGAAGAATATTTAACTGAATGGAATTAATAATGACTGCGACCGAAAAATTCATAAGTCCTTAATGCACAATGGATTTGGAGGTTGGTGCATCTGAGCCTTTCCAGGAATAAGCCGACAGGGAAGAGCAGATTGAGGCAGGAGTAGCAAATTAGAGACGATTTGAGGTCACATATTTACCAATACTTTAACCCCTACACTATTTACTCGTCTTTTTAAAAATGATTTGGAGAGATGTACTCGTTAGTTTCCGTCCTCCGTAAATATTCTCTAATACGCCCTTTTTCGCAATTCAACAACTGAGGAAATAGAATCAATGAGTTACCAGGTTCAGTGCAATGAGGGCATTAATGAGTAGCAAGGTATCATGGGCTTACACTGCCTCCTTCATGGAGAGGACCATTATTCGCGTTCATATTCATATCCCCTCCCCCGTGGCCCAGCCTCTCTATATATAATTATAGAATTAGAATTTGCACAAAATATTTTTACTTTTGAGACAATAATTTGTGGTTTCAAAAAAGGGTTTTTTGAAACAAAGGTGAGTTATGAGGAAACGAATGAAATAAAAAACTATTTTATTTGGTGTATTAATTTTTAAGTTCCGATTCATTTCAATTAATTTCCAGTAAACTACTCACTATCATCAAAGAATCATTCAATAATTATATATTAATGGCCTATCTACCACAAATTTATGATGTCACGTGGTAAGTGTCTACGTTGAGAGATCTTAGCAGATTTTTTAAAAAACTACTAAAAACCAGAATTTATGAAAAGGTTTATTGACCACTAAATTCCCTACGTATTATAACTTGGCGGGGTGACCAATATCATGGGGCAGGATGGGTAGCCAATGTCAGCGGATTCACTGGTGCAAGACTGACATCTGAGTAGCCGGTTCTGATAGGGAGAATTCTTTGAGTGTTGGGGATCAGCCCTGGGCAAAGCAATAGGGTACTGGGCTAATGTCAGTTAGCCCAGAAGTGGATCTTCTTAAATTCTGGAGAAGTGTTTAGGTTGGTTTGCTCTCGTTCCTTTTGAAGTGAGGCTGCGGAGAATGGAGCTCTTACCATCTTCAGAGTCTGAACCAAAAGCGAGAATATTTTCTTACATTTTAGTTTCTTATCGTTAAAACTAGAGAAATTTCGGATTGTTTGATTTAATGGTTAAATTCGTCACAAAATTTGATTTTCTAAACACTTATAACTACCTAAGGTTGGGATAAATTTTAGAGCTTTTATAGGATTTTGACAAAAACTAGGAGGGGCTTGAAAAATATTGAATTGGCAACAAAACAAGCGGGGAAAATTTAATCCTATGTATGGTAAAAGGTGGACAAGGAAGGTTCGTGTTCCACTAAAGTGTTATGGGCTGGGAGTTATCGATCCAAATGAATAGGGAGAAGGAATTTACTCGACAAGTGTTTTAACTCCGCTGATGTATTGGTGAAGATGATACATCTAAATAAAATGAGTCATCCTTACTAGCAAGACGATTCTTCAAATGTGCTCAATTCGCATTCATTGCCACGAAGCAAATTCTCATCTATATCTGCTAGGTTTGCAGCTAAGCACATACAAATACAATATACATATTTTATGTATATGCTTGGAGAGGATTTACAAGATAACACTAGTAGTTTAGTAAATCCCTCTCGTATGAAGACTGCAAATAAAAACTCTCTTTCTATTTCACCCATAAATTTGTATGATAATGCTTGAAAAGGTCTACTCATTACCGAAAAACTTAATGATTTATACTAATTTAGCTATATTATATAAATATTCTAGAGTTTTGATATTTTTATTATACCTGGAATCTTATTTGTAGCATTAATCAATAATTCTCGCTATTAATAATTTGGGTATTCTTATTTCATTATCTTTTGAGGTGTTGTTTCTCTATTATTACTATTTTAAATTACACTGTACAACAAATTTCAGTGTCAAGATAAAAACATCGATCTCATGGGCATTTTATTATGAAGTTGAATGTGCTGAATTCTAATTTGAAAAAGAAAATTCCAATCACGTAACATTTTCTTGTAAATTGCCGATTTAATAATTATGCAATTGATACCGATTTCCACGACACCATAAATGTATTTCGCTGCCAAAGTCAGATTGAATGTATCCATTGTAATTAATTCCGGAATATATAATGAATCAGCATGTTTGTTAGCATTATATAATGTATTACATTTTAGTACTTACATCTTCGTTTGTAAGACGTCTCAGGTGTGTCACGTTTCAGGTTCCAGCAGAAGTCAGCCAGCATAGCAGGGCTCCATTTTCCCTTATACGTGTTTTCCATTGACGCAATATTTTGATGGAACCTCTCTCCATGTTTATCATTCACATTTCGTGGATTCTCTGGGAAGAAGGATAGATAAGAATGAAGAAAGTGAATCTTCAGTGATATATTGCATCTGAGATCCTAATATTTTAGGGAACATCGCTTTGAGGTAGTGGAAAACTGGCTTGTTATGTTGCCCTGCATTGGTAAATTGTTCCATTTATATTTAGTGATGGCAAAATGATTTTATTATTTTCAACTAGTGGCTCATGAATTATATTATAGCATCCAGGCGTCATAGTTTCCCGAGGTGACCATTCTGAGCGTACATAATGTTCTGATCTAGCCCTACTGTTCCACTTGCAGAGGAAGCATATAAACTTGGTGTATCCAGTTAGCAGCCCATTAAGTTGGGCTACTACTTTCAAGTACGCTTAAATTAGCCACTTGTGGTCTTTGTAACTTATGCGGTCTAGAATAAAAGTAAGGTTCTCATAAAATGACTGAGTGAGCAACTTGAACTGAAGGCATGGTGTTCCCAATGTGCAAACATAACCACTTTTGTGCTGTAAGGGATGCACCTATAAATATCCTCCACTCATTTGGTTCATAGGTAAGCTCAATGGCATTGAATATGCCATGTTCATCCAACTCTGTTGGTTAGTAAGTGTTAAATCACGAACTAAATCATTGAGTTCTGGTTGAGTGATGAGGTATGGTTTCTTGTCAGATTCAAGCTGTGCCACATATGGTGTATCTTGAGATTTTGAATCATCAGGGTTGCTCATGTCATCACTTGGTACTTCAAAGGGCGGCTGTGGTACAAGAATAGCAGTTGATGGTCGAACTGGGCGAATAGCAGACTAAAAATCTGGATACCTAATAGATTTCTTGCCTTTTCTGTTGCGACTTGAAGTGAAATAAAATAGAATCAGAATAAAAATGGATATTACTGGCTGTGATCACTTGCAGAAATAGTGGAAGTACAACATAGTATGTATTTTGATCTTTTGAATTGATACATCTCTTCACAATATATTAACGACCAGGAAAGAAACCACAGTGAATATCCATTGGCTCAATCCAAACAATCGGTACGCCAAACATAAGGCCAGGATCTTCGCCTTTCACCCAGGCAAAAAGGAAACTTTTACATCTAAGGTGCCTAGCATTTGTCCTTGTCGAGGTATACCTGTGTAGACTAGATCGGCGCTCAGAGTCTTACTCAAGCACGGGCAGACAGCTAACCACAGGGCGCTGGAGATATGTCTAGGCGATAAATAAAGAGTGCGAATTACGGTTGACCAAGTTAGATTAATGGCTTTCCAAGTTGCAGTTCAAAGGATATATAAACATAATACCCCAAAATATAATTTTAATATATGTGAAAAAGGGGTCAATTTATATATATATATATATATATATATATATATATATATATATATATATATATATACGTATTGTCGTAGAATAGACTCTCGACGATATACCATATATAACTATTCGTTGAGGGAATTATCCTAATATTTCGAGTGCGTGGTAATCTAATTGACCGAGGTTATTTATCTTCAATATGCTTAAGAAGTTGAACTGAGCTCAAGGATAATAATATGGCTATCATTAATAAAATAGAGTTTTATTAATTAAACTATCAACAACACAAAAAAAAAAATGTTTACATAAACGGAGAATGGAAAGGGTCGTGGGAAAATCTGACTAATTCGAGGATTAAGATTAGGAGAGATTTAAAAAGGTAAACAAATAAAAATTAAAGGGATGGAATGGTTCGCTAAATCATTTAAAGCACAGGGTAGGGTTGACAAAAGGTTAGATAATTAAAGGTAATGCTCAGCTAAAGTAATTACAAAGTTGTTGTGCAGAGGAAGGCGATGCGAAGGAATCCTCGGTCCACTGGCGAGTTCCAGCAGAAGGCATCTTCGGGGGTTGTCCTTAGTGAAGGGGAAGAACTGTCTTCGAAGAGTGAGAGCGAAGTGGGACTCGGAGATACGAGCGATCTTTGTGACAGCAAATCGGGGATGTTCTAGATGAACAATGGAGGTTATCGTTGACACCAATCGTCCTCCTGAAGAACGTTAATAAGGGGGACTAAATTATCCTGACGTGATGTCTTGGGAATGAGAACCGTTTCTTGACGAACGGGCTTGAATAACAATGGCTGTTCTAACGTTGTTCTCTCTTAAACAACAGAGGGGGTAAGAATAGTCTCTTGTCAACGGACTCAAAGAACAATGGCAGTTCTAACGTTGTTCTTTTTCTAAACAACAGGGGAGGAGGGTGAGAACCGTTTCTTGTAAATGGGCTTAAAGAACAATGGCTGTTCTAACGTTGTTCTCTTTCTGGACAAGAGGGGAGGCCTTATTGACTTGGCGTCTCAAAGGCACGAACCTTGGCACTTAAGGGATATTGTCCTCTCCTGGACAATATTGGTGAATCTCGAGGTGCAAAAGGTGAGACAAGATCGGCTTGATGTCTCGCGAAGATAATCTAGATCTGATCTGATCTTATTGAGAAATGCTCTTGTATAAGTACCCGGAGCCATCTCCTTGGCGTAGGGGACAATTGAGTGGGAGGCTCAGGGGAATTCCCCGGTCCCGCCCGGGAAAATACCTTATCTGCCTGTAAGCCTAACTCAATCTGGCGAGATTGACGAATGGAGGCGAAAAGGGGAGGGGGGGGGGAATGACCTTCTTGGTTAAATATTGACTCAGGTAGCGATAACGCGCCCTGCTTGCTCTCGAAGATGCACGTGGGTAGCAATGTACCTAACCATGTGATAGCAGCTGAATTTAAGCGGCCTCAGATCGTTCTATCACATCCCTCCATTCCAAGGGAAGTTGTCACTTCGAAAAAAAAGAGAGAAGGGGCAACGATAGAGCTGTGTTGTGGAGATATCGCTTTCTTGCAACGACCGTACCTTCATGCACTCAGCTAGTATTACCTCAATACATATGATTATTTTGAATATTTGATTATAGGGGAAACTAACCTTTAATACAAACTTAACCATAAAAGAGACATGGAACAATGAAATAATATAAAATTAGTACATATGGGACAAAATAATTCATACGTCATTCAATGGATACAAAAAATATACACATACGAAAAAAATAGACATTGAGCCACAAAATTCAGACATATACATTAATTAATTATATCACAGGAGAATCTAATTTAAGTCGTACAAGACGGTATATTAATACATGGAGATCCTAATCCTACGAATTACAATTAATCTACAATATTTGGTAACGCGACCTGATTATCGAAACCTTTTATATAATTTATCTTAAATTGGTACTCTTGCAAGAGTAGACTCCGGCGCATAATTCGGCCGTTGGAGTGTCGTACATTCCGAATATAGGCCAACGGGCAGTTAGAGTTCCTATCTGAAATTCTTTTCCTATCAAATACATTTTAAACTTGTCAATAACCCATATAATTGATAGAGCTTCCTTCTCTATAGTGGCATATCTCTTTTCGCCTGGTAATAATTGTCGACAAGCATTTACAACTGGATGACTCGTTCCGTCATCCTCATATTGAAGTAGTACACCTCCAATGCCCTGGTTGCTCGCGTCGGTCCTAATTTTGAAGGATTTTTCCCGGTTTAAAAACCTCAAAATGGGGGCAGAAATGAGCTTACTCTTGAGCTGATTAAAATGAGAAACAGCGACATCATTCCAACGTAGACGATGGGGGGAATTCTTTTTTAAAAGGGTGCTGAGGGGCGCCGAAATTGCAGCGAAATTCGGGACAAATTGCCGATAGTAAGAAGCTGATCCTAGGAATGATCTTAATTGCTTCTTAGTATTCGGGAGGGGCATGTCGGCGATTGCCTTAATCTTGTCCTCCTGTGGACCTAACTGGCTTTGTCCTATTTTAAAACCCAAGTATTTTATAGTTTCGTGGGCAAAATGGCATTTGCTGGGGCCAATGGTGAGGCCATTTTCGAATAGTCGCTCGAAGAGAGCCAATAGGGTGGTTAAATGATGACTCCATTGACAAGTAGCGAAGTAGACGTTATCAAAGTAAAAGGAGACATTCGGAAGTCCATCTAACAAACTTCTCATGAGACGGTTATACTTACTACAAGCGGTCACGAGGCCAAAAGGAAGGCGCTCAAATTGCATTAAGCCTTTCTCAGTTGCCAAGGCGGTTTATGCTTTCACATCAAGCCGGAGGAAAATTTGATAATACGCCTTGCAGAATCAAGTTCTGAGATGAACTTGGCGTTTTCAAAAAGGTGGAGGTTTTGGTCTACCAAGGGGATGGGCTCGGCGTCGAACACAGTTACCAAATTTAACTTCCGGAAGTCGATGCACATCCGATAAGAGCCATCAGGTTTCTTGACCATGACGATTGGGGAACAATAACTAGAGGTGGAAGGTTTTATTATGTCTAAACTAATCAAATTATCAACTTCGGCGTTAAAAGCTTGGAGTAAATGAATCGGCATGGGATAGGGTTTTGAACGGACGGGTTCTAAGGTCGTTAATTTAATATCATGCTCGAAACTAGTAGCGCATCCAGGCTCCTCTTAAATAACGTCGTCGAACTGACATAATAGTTCTTGTAGCTGACTTCTTTGATGTGGTGTCAGCTGCGCGTCGATATCCAGGTCAGAGGGTTCAAAAGAATTGCCTGGCAGGAAAGGAAGAGGGTAATCGGCATGAGGTTGGATGCACACTGTCTGTATGAAATTAAGGGACTCTGCGGGGTAATCCTCTTTAAGCGCCGATGCTTCGTCCAGTCCTACGAACGTATCTCCATGGGTGTGTCTGTGGTACTTTTTTTATTTGGGTCCACGGACAGTCTCCGTGTCCTTGTTTTAGGACTAATCTCTGAAGGGTGTTAGTCCTTCACACTCCTTTTGTGCCGACCTAAAGTCCTGGTTAAAGATCTCCGAGAATTCGGACGGTATCGGGGTTCTGAGGGGACGGGCTCCTAGGCTTCTTTCTTAGCTCGGCCTCGAGAAAGGGGGGCCTGGGACACAGGGTCGGAACTTACTTGAAGGCTCTGTCCTATAAGTACGAAACAAAATTGTATGGGTGCTGAAATGACTTCAGCCCCGCCATTATGAAACTGACACTGCAGGTAACATCTAACGACGGGGAATCGGTTTGCCTGCCCAAGGTAGTCATGTAGCACCGCAAATTTTTCGTGGTTAGCGTCCACTGGGGGAGGAGCTCGTCTGACACGATAAAACACGTGCACTCTGTCTCCCTGACGAGAGTCGATACACGTAAGCCGTTCACGCTGCCCTCCTCAAATTTCAAAGTTCCCGGTGAAGTTTTATCAAAAATAAAATTTACCTGGTGGCCTGACGGAGGGGGAGAAGTTGCTCCTTGGGTCTGCACCACCGGGGAAGCCGGGGTGGCATTAATCTAAGGAACTTGGTGGGCTGGTCCGCTTTTAAGCCTAGAATTTTGGGGGCAATTCCAGCTCATGTGGTTTTCTACACCACAGGTGAAGCATATGATTGGTCGCTTCGGATCAAGTGATGGAGGAGAAATCTTAACGGGAGGTTTGGTGTCCCGTTGTTGGTTTGGGGGGAAGAACTTTTGGGGTTTTACGGGGCCCGGAAACTTTGGCGGCTTTCCTGGGAAGGGGCGCGAATCCTTCCTTTTTCCTTGGTTGGGGGATTGGTGATAACTTCGATTCTCCTTGGGGTATAAATTATGGCTTGCAGCATAGACATCTGCTTCTTCGGTACACTCTTTAAAGGTCTGGCACCAACGATCCTTGACGAACGCGCGGATCTCCGTCGGGAGAGACGGCAAAAATTGATCCCGCAACACGGAGTCTGTTCAGGACTCGTAGTTAGGATCAACCTTTGAGGATTCTAACCAGAATTTAAAATTCCTCTGAAGAATGTATCCGAATTGATGAAACGTCTGTTTGGGTTCAATACGACCTCCTCGAAATTCTTGTCGGTAGAAATCGGGAGTCATATTATGAGCGGCCAATAACTCAGATTTTAAGGTTCTGTAGTCAATTGTACATTCAGATGGTAAAGATACGAAAATATCGCGCAATTTACACTTTAACAGTGGAAGTAATCTTACTACACCTTCAGCCTCCAGATCCAGGTTATTGATCTCGAGAATCTTTTCGAAGTGGGCTAAAAATGTTCCGAAATCCTCTCCATCCCTGAAATTGGGGAGCTTAAGTGGGAGATTAGGCGGGGCTTCAGAACGTGAACTGACTGATTGTATTTCTACCTGTACTTTAGCCATTTCAAGCTGATGGTGGAGCTCAGCTTGTCTTTTCCGTTCCTCTTTTTCTTCTCGTTGTATTTCTCTTTCTCTTTCTTCTCGTTGAACTTCACTTTGCCTTTCTTCTCTTAACTTTTCTCTTTCCGTTCGTTGCTCCTCTTGAACGTACTCAATTAATTCTCTTCTGGAAAGACCCAAGACTTCTCTTTGCGCTTTGAAGATTTTGAACTGAGTCATATTTGCACTGGGGGCGCAATAGTCAACCAACTAAATTCCTTGCAATAAGAATTAGGCCTTCTAGAGAGTTAGTCTAGCTAAAATATGGGCACTGACCTATTCGTAATTGGTTTCTCAACCTAGATAACCAATGACTAAAATAACACAAAAAAATTATCATAACAGTTCCTTGAGCTACTCCAGCTTCTTAAGTTTCACAAAAGGGGATAGCAATCGCTAAAACAAAAAAGGGAACTACTATATTCTATTCTTATAACGAATAACACTATGCTTTTCTCGACTGAGACCAGTGTTTGCAAAGATATAGCGTTAAACCTTACACAATTGATACCAAATTCAAATAGTATATATATATATATATATATATATATATATATATAAATATATATATATATATATATATATATATATATATTTATATATATATATATATATATATATATATATATATATATATATATATATATATATATTATATATATATATATGTCGTAGAATAGACTCTCGACGATGTACCATATATAACTATTCGTTGAGGGAATTATCCTAATATTTCGAGTGCGTGGTAATCTGATTGACCGGGTTTATTTATCTTCAATATGCTTAAGAAGTGGAACTGAGCTCAAGGATAATAATATGGCTATCACTAATAAAATAGAGTTTTATTAATTAAACTATCAACAACACATAAAAGAAAATTTTTACATAAACGGAGAATGGAAAGGGTCGTGGGAAAATCTGACTAATCCAAGGATTAAGATTAGGAGAGATTTAAAAAGGTAAACAAATAAAAATTAAAGGGATGGGATGGTTCGCTAAACCATTTAAAGCACAGGTTAGGGTTGACAACAGGATAAATAATTAAAGGCAATACTCAGCTTACGTAATTACAAAGTTGTTGTTCAGAGGAAGACGATGCGAAGGAATCTTCGGTCCACTGGCGAGTTCCAGCAGAAGGGTTCTCACTGTTTTAATGAGAAACAAATAAAGAAAATACTACTTAAAGTTTCTCACGAAAACTATTTCTCTTTAAATGGAAACTTTTTTCACCAAATAGATGGCCTCGCAATGGAAAGTCCTATTGCCGCCCCTCTCGCAATTCTGTTCATGTGTAACTTAGAAGAAAAAGCACTTGACAAATGCCCCTAACAATTCCATCCTATCTTCTACAGGAGATACGTAGACGACACCATTGCCATTTCCCTCTCTAAAAGTTCATCTGATAAATTCTTAGAGTACATTAACCAGTTGCATCCAAATATTTAATTCACTCAAGAAAAGGAAATCAACGACTCCATTCCTTTCTTAAACCTACTAATAACCGGCACAACCGACGGTTTCTTCACTTACATTCACTGAAAAGCTACACATACGGGCTCTTGACTCCATTTTCTTTAGTCATTGTTCCACCAAGATCAAATTAAATTCTATCAAAACCTTACTTTCTCGCGCTTACAATCTCTCCACATCATACCTAAATTTCCACAACGAGATCACTTTCCTCACTAACTATTTTCGACAAAACGGATATCCTTCAAACTTATATGATCGAACTCTTCGAACTTTTGTCAATAAAATATTTACCCCGAAAGATCCCTCATACAACGTCCCTAAAGAAAAGGTTTTTGTACCTCTCCCATATATAGGACCCCTCAATTCACTTCTCTGGGCCAAACTTTCACCATTTTTTAAGAATTTATTTCCTGCAACACATTTTATATCAATTTTTCAAAACACACGCAAAGTACAACATCTTTTCAACCTTAAAGACAAAATACTAACGCTGCTTCGATCCTCCACCATATATAAATTCAACTGCTTGAGATGTAATTCTGAGGTATATTTAGGATCGACACAGCACAGACTACATACCCATATTTGCGCACATTTAGACATCAGCAATAGAACTAGAGCCACACTCACTACTCCCGAGTTCTCCCCTATCCGAATACACTACGAAAACAGACATCCACACCATAAACCAAACTTAAATAATTTTTCAATTAAAGACACAGCAAACAACTAAAACCAACTACGTACACTGGAATCTCTTTATATTAGATTTAAAAACCCCACTTTAAACTCTGACACAAGCACATTTCCACCTTTACAACAACTATAATCATCCACAAATTACACACGCGAAATCCACTCCCCCCAAAACAACCCATATCTTTCAAATATTTCTATTATCTCCCCCTTTTTACAATGAAGACACCCAAAACTAATTAATCTCAGTTTTATTTATAAACAAAAACATATTTCCTATTCCCTAATAGTTAAAAGCCCTGCATTTTTATAATTTAAATATTACCACCTCTGCTGCTTCCCATTTCCCATATAGTTAATTATAAATATCTGATAATTTATCTAAAAAATTCTCATGCTTGTATATATTTATAATCTCGCATCCTTGAGAATGGGTTCCTACCAGAAAAGTCGGTACCAAGAAGTTATAATATAGTAATGAACTTCTTAAATTTAGCCTGCTTATTTATCCTAAAAATACGCATATGCCTGGCAACGCGCAACCCCTCTGCTCTCTTATATATATATATATATATATATATATATATATATATATATATATATATATATATATATATATATGCAATGTCCCGCAGGAAAAAATGAAATGGTGTTTCCGAGTACTTTCGAGCTTTATGAAGTTCCTTATCAAGGATATATATATATATATATATATATATATATATATATATATATATATATATATATATATATATATATATATATATATATAAAAGGGGGAAAAGTTACTTATGGTAGTAAAATGAATTAAGTGAAGATTAACGAGGTAATCTGGGGATGACCATACACGATCGCCTTACCATCAAATGCAGGCGAATTGGATAGTGGGTAGAAGACAACGATGCATTTCTTCAAGAAGATACTTCCGGTACTCCTGACTAAGAGGACTCGAAGATGTGGTTGGATTACTTCGTGATGAAGAATGAGATTTTCTCTGCTCCAGAGAGACGAAATCTCAACTCAAAACGATTCTGCTGATCGGCATGGAGATTCAGTCTCGAAAGACAGGAATCTTTAAGGTGTGGTAAAGATGAGAGGGTTACACACCTCTCTAGGAAAAAGGGCGCTCAATAGCTTTCGTCTGAACAGGGGCCAAAGCTTAACGAAGTTAAATCCGCTGACGAGATCTTTGACGACGTACGACGACGAGTTACGGGAAGTCACTGAAAACAGACGGCAGTCTGGGCGTAGTGGATGGCGGGCATTCAATCTCCTCGAGAGATGTTGAGCTTGGGGTTAAATAACGGGGGGGCTGTTCCGCTAGACGCCTCAGGGCTTTGCGGTCTCCAAGGGATACTTGGAGCCAGTCTAAGCAAACAGAATTCATGATAACGCATCGTTCCAGACGATCAAACTCGCCTCGCGATATGGGGGTAGGGTTAATATGGCCGCGCACGGCGCTATCTCCGCAGATGGGGTGACGATCGGCGTCTGAAAACAAACACAGCTGGGACGGGTGATTAAGCGAGTGACAGATTCTTCCTCACCTTTCTAAAATTCTCACGCTGGCTCACGTGGTCTTGAAAGAATATGAGCTTCCTCTCACGGTGGTCCTTCGACGGCATTCCCTCACAGTCCTTGTCCCAACTTTAAATCCAAAGTACAGCTCATAAACATTTTTACATGTTGAATCAACTGTCTCTTGTATTGTCTTAATGTAACTAATCCACAGGTAATTTACAGGAAACTGGAGGGTCGCAAAAGGCGACGAATATTATATTCGTTATTTACGTAAAGAATACCCTACTTGTTATTCTATCATTATTTATAAGAATATTATTATTTATTACTTCTATGTAAATGAAACAAGTATACAAGAAAGTTTAGGTCAAGTCATTGCACGTTTTGGTGTTTGCTTGTACTGTTAACTAATATATAATTCTGAAAGTCTGTTTGTATGTATGCATATATATGATCGCTATAGAAGGCCACCCAGAGCAATCTTGAAGGCCAACAAAGGTCACCATTGGGGGTAATCTGACCCGGGGATTAACATGGGGTGCTCAGATCTAGCAAATGTGGCGCCATCTGGTTGTTAGGTTAGGTTAGGTTTATGATAGTGAAACCACTGTATAGGAGCTAGTTTTGGTATAAAGTTTACCATACCCTCTTCAGTCGTATAATGAGACTAAAATGAACAACACGTTAATAAATATCTAAAAATCCTAGCAAAAAAAAACCCGGATAAAAAGGTCATTAATCAGGAGGGGTGGTTCTATAATCATTAACTAAACTCTTTACAATCAGGTTCTCGGAATAGGAGCTACATTTAAATTGACCCTCCAAAAGATTGAAATTGGGATTTTCCCCTATTAGTATAGATTCTACAATTTTTGGGGGAGAAGATTTGGTTTGTTTAGGTTAAGATCGAATTTTTACCCTTTTTAGTTTGGGGGGAGAAGTAATCGCGGCTATAAGCCGCAATTCAAACATAAACATCGTCGTAGAAAAATTAAGGTTTGACAGACCAATTATGCGATTGCAATGTTTAAAAAACAGGATAATACTTATTATTAGCATGCCAAAGACTCGAATAATTTAGATATTTAGTTAAATCTCTCTCCATTCTGCTTGAGGGGCGCTTTAAAGTCTTTAACTGCCACCCGCATACTCACGTTTGCCTGCCCGCCCACCCACTTGCTCGCCCTACCGCACTACTGTATTTTGAATATCGTTCTCTGTTAGTCTTTCATGATACAGTACTCTATTACTCAAAATTAAAATAAAATTTATATTTTATACTTACCAACTTTTTAATTGCGTAATTTAACTTAAACAGAGAATTTAATTTGTTCAAGATAGTATTTTATGCCCGGACAACACCAGTTATCTTTGGTAGTGGTTCTTAAATTAGATTGTCTTGGTTTGTTGGCCGTGTATGATGTTCCAGATTATTTCCTTTTTTATATTTTTGTCTTATATTAACCTACCTAACCTAAATAACTCGTAGCATTAACTTCGCCAAAAAAGGTATATAATATAAAAGGACTTCTATGTATATCTTCCAACTACCGCGTTTTCGCGCGGATTGTGGACGAAAAACGAAAATTTGAGATATTTATTGTTGTATTTTTCGATTGAGAACTTTTTTTAATCCGTGAGTTTTTCTAGACGAAATATCCAAGATGAACTTCTGCGGAAAGTGATGCATAAGATGTTTGATTTTCCATTTCATATTCTAATATTTTCATATTTTAGAATGTTTAGTAGGTTCCAATACATGTTTTCATCATGCGGTGTCGCTCTAGTATCAAGATAGTTGAGTTAACGCCAAGAAACCCGTTTGACATTATTGGCTAGACTATCAAAATACAAGTTCCAGTATATAGATGTAAGCCGGATAAAATCAACTTTTCAAATTTAGACATAATTGAAAATAGAAAAAGGAATCAAAATGCTGAATGGTGGAATGCCCACGTAAAGCGTGCGGTGTAGAGAAAATTGGAGACGGACATACAAATGGTTAATACAGCGGATTAAAATGTCCGTGAGAGTAAATTGGGAAGAATTACGGCGGGTTCTAAGAATGTAATGATTGAGTCGTAAACTGTTGGAGGGTATGAAATATGTTTATTCTTGAAGTAAATCTTGCGTTGGAATGAAAGGTGGCTGGAGTCAGTGAGAGGATATAAATAGGGGCGATCATCTCATCCAGTAGCCCTTTGTGATAAATTCGATAACCTATCTTTCGAGAACTTCCTGACATTAGTGACGAAGATTCCCCCGGTGTTGCAGAGACTGAAGAAGAAGAAGTCGTTTTTGGAGATGATGATCCACAAGGTTTTCGCAAAAGGAGCTAAATGATCGAGTTCACGACCTCAGTTTGTCAAATTCGTCCGCTAAACTGTTGAAATCCAGATTGAAAGAAAAAACTCCTATCCGACAGTGCTTGTATCATCTTCTACCGCTCTGTACATATATTGTGCAGCTTCGGTGCAATATCTGGTGGACAAAGGACTCTTTGCATCACAGCACATCATCCTCTGCTTGATCAAACAGTTCAGCAAAGTTGCGGACAGGGAGTGTAGCTGCGCCATTTACTTGAGCCACGCTTTTCCAGGATTGTGCATTAAGAAGTTGAAAGCTGGCATCCTTGACGGCCCTCAACTCTGTCAGCCCATCATAAATCCAGAATTTGAAAACTCACTGAGCGAAGTGGAACTGAAAGCGTGGAAGGCTTTTTTTCTGGTCGTGAAGAACTTTCATGACAACAAGAATGCCAGGAACTACATAAAACTTCGCAACATTTGCTGACTACTTTCAGAAACCTCCGATGCAACATGAGCATCAAAATGCTCTCCCTATTCTCATATATGGATTAGTTCCATGAGAATCTGGGATCAATGAGCTACAAACAAGGGAATAGATTCCATTAGGACATGAAAGAGAAAGAGACCAGCAGTCATGATTGCTGACTGATTACTGTTGGACTCTGAAAAAGAGACATTCATACCGCTTAGTATTCTATAAGTTCGAAGAAACGAAAGTTCATGACATGAATTTTGAACAATGATGACCTAATATCGGATTCACATGTACTTACCTCAATCAATGTCTGCTATTCAATCTACACTACTCAATTTTTGTAACATTTAATTAATAAATTAAGTTAGAAAACGATGCTTATTACCTGCGGCAAAGCGCCAGGTCTAGGCGTCGCTTCTTTTCAAGATTAGTAAGTTCAATTTTAAAAAGGAGTAAAGTTCATTTGTTCCCACTTAGAGCCATGAAATGACCATGGAGATTTCAAATCTGCCATCGGAAAACATAGCTTATCTAAACATGGTAATTAACAAGGCAATATTTGCTTTTACTAACTTGTAAATGCCAGAACTGTCTACTAAGTTGCCCTTACAAATTGTTTAAAAATCGCTTTCACTTCGTAAAAGGAAAATCTCTGAGCTTAACAAATTTAAAATTGACAAATTACAACCACAAAATAAAATTTCCTGTGCAGTTTTTGTTCAAATGGACTTCACCAATACTGATGATAATCCTTCACAGCATAGTTGTTCCATAAACTTTATTTAGTCCATATAAATTTCCATATTTGCACTAACTAACACGAATCAAGGTTTTAAGGTACAGTATAACAGAACGTCAAGTCATTTCAAAGACCAGAGCCTGAGACCGTCGGAATAGATAATTACCCGGCTGCCTCTAAATTCAAGCTTTCACTCCTCTTCTTGTGCTCAAAGCGCCTCGATTGCTTTCTCTTTGATGTGTATTCAGTGTGTCAATAAACGAGAAAGATATCTCATATATTTCAGGAACGTCATGCAGCATAGGATTCCATCGGCAAATGATTCGAATCCGGGAATTACTGGCCTGACAGCTGGAGCAGTGACAATAAGAAAAGGATTGTATAGCAAACAAATGGGGACGATGCATCTTTGGTTTGTGTGCATGTGTATGTCAGTAATCTATTGAAAAAAAGGTTTCAGACACTAAATAAAACTCTCTAAAACTCGGCTAAAAGGATTTTCCTCCTATTTTTTTATCTCGTTACAACTTTTCTGAAGTTTAAGGAATCTGCTAAAACTTGTGAAGTCCCAGGTTATCCGTACAGGGGGCAGTAATTATTGAATAAAAACTTGTCTTATCTCCTCGCAACTGATATGTTCAAAGTTTTAGTAAACGAAGAACCTTTATTATCGTTTATACACTACTTAATAATCACTAAATTCCAAGCCAAGATAAGGGAGCAATTCATTTATCGTGTACAAATCAAGAGGAAGGAATAGGCTGCTTACGAGATTCAGAAAAGAACATTTTGGTTAGACTCGACTGTATTGGATGCGTGTTGCAGGGGGGCAGATTTGAATTCTCGTTTAAAACCGTCAACTATACACCGAGCTCCGACTCTTTTATTTATGACCCTATCAAGTTATGTATCTCATATGGTTAGGTTATAGATTTTGAAGTAGTTATTGCTTTAGACTTTGGGGCTTGTATGTCTTATTTGTAAAGACTGATGGGGCCCATATGAACCAAGGAATATTTCTTTCTAATTTTGGAGTATTTATTTCCCAGGATCAATGTAGTGTTAGTACATTGGCTAAGACTATTTAGAATTAACTAATCAAATATTTTATTAAAATTTGGGTGCATAATTATGTGAACCAGGACCAAATAGAACGAATAGAACGTATATGATGAAGCACAATTTTTTTTGTTCGCCATTTGAGAAACGTGTTTCCCAGTACTTAAACTAAAGAAACTTATTGCTTAGACAAAATAATGTAAAACTTAGCTCTTTCTGTTAGTGGTTATACAGAAAAAAAATGATTGTAAAAAAATTATATTTATTATGCTTATATGCATTGCGGAATTCTCATATCTAACCTTATTAAACTCCTGTTATGCTTTTTCATTCAGGTATGTACTAATAAACGTCAGATTACTGATCATGCATATTTTCACAGTAAAATTTCCTTGCTTCCCTCTTTTCCTTCTCTGTTTTCCAGCTTATCTATTTCCACTATCTTGGTGTGGCATTTGCTAACAATATTTTCATTTTCCTTTAAGGTTTTGTCGGTTAAAGTTCAATGGAATCAACAGGTGTGGTAATTAGAGCAATACCTAGGTTGTAAATCATTAATCTACTAACCCCATGCCATCTTTACATAGGGTGAGATTTAAATGTCAATAGGAACATATACTGTTTTATGGATAGAATCACGTAATTCACGCGGAAGAGGAGCGTCTCGCAGGAATGACCGAAGCAGGGTGTAATAACCGCATAATAAGGATTTGCTCGAACCTCCGCTTAATCGCTTTTTTATATGCCTCTTTTCAGACGAGAGACACGGGCATCTACGAGTGTCAAGTCTCAACCAGTCCACCAATCTCGCACTTCGTCAAGCTCAAAGTTGTCCGTAAGTACCATGGTCTCGTGCCTTTGTTGAGTCTAGGTCTAATTTTACCACCCATTTTCTCCTTTTGATATGTCAGAAGAAGCCACCATTTAAGGTAGCCTCTTGTTTAAAATCCCGCTTATAGTGTGGTCTCAATGAGGTTTTAGAACTGCTTTGTACTATAGGGTAAGTCAATGCGAACCATCATATAAGGTAGCATCGCCACCCAACTTCTTAGCCGGATACGACAGGCGATGCCCGACTGCGCTTCTTGGATGGAGAAGTTTATAGAGGGAATAATAGGGGGCAATGGATATGGGAAATAAGCAACGGAAAAACATAAAACTAAATCAAACCAACATCGACAAGGTCTAACAAATCCAAACATCAACAATCATGTCTATATATTAGTTGTCTGAAAATTTCACTAACTAACGAAGATATTTCTTTTTGAAGGGTTCGACTTCTTCGTTAAGACCTAATGTAAGTAAAAGTGAAAGTGTGGGGAAATTGAGTAGCCGGCGTAGCCAAAGGCGATAATTTGGGGTGTTCTTAGCCTAGGAAAATACTTGGAAGTGATGTAATTTAACGAACATGTACGTACTTTGAAGCAAGACGGATTGATAGTGCGAGCATACTAACACCCGTATTTGAGATGATAGGGCGGGGAAGAGTTGATGTGGCACCACATTTATGATGCATTCAAGGTTTTCATTCTGGTACCAACCACCCCTAGATGAGAGCGGCCAGTTTGGAAATTTCTTTTCAAAACAAGGATTTACAACACGGAGACTAAGTTACCCGATTCGCCCTTCCGAGCCGAGATCCTGTAGTCGATATCATTAGAATCAGATATTGTGTCATTTTCTCATTCTATCCTAATCTTGATGACTCGATGTCCTTATTAAACGTCACTTCTACCTATCTTTTAATACAATGTGCTCCTTTTCTAATTTCTTGTTCTGGTATAACGTCCATTTAAACTAGTATATAGCTCTACCTAAACATGTGAAATAATGATTAGGCAATAAATGAAGAAATAAAAAAAGAACTGAAAAAATTAATAATAAAAATATTTTGAATTAAATGGAGTGACTTCTTTAGCAAGCCTAATCAGCTCAAAATGCTGTAGACGAGAAGGTACATTTGAACCCACGTGGAAGATTTTTGTGTCAATGCAAGTTACATATTGTCGGGTATCTCTTTATACCCCCAACATAATGTCAGTTTCTATCAATATATATATATATACGAAGGGCGGTCAATAAGTTTTGCAATTCGGATATAAGGAATTTTTCAATATAACTACCCTCGCTTCAATGCACTTGCGCCACTTGTCCTTGAGGCTTCGAATTCCCGACAACCAGAAATCTCCCGACTGCTCTGCAATCCACTCCTGGACGGCGAGCTGGACATCTTCATCGTCCCCAAACCGGCGTCCACGCAGTGCAGCTGGAGCTGGCGGAATAAAGAGTAGTCGCTAGGGGCTAGATCTGGACTGTAGGGTGGATGGTTGAGCTCCTCGGATCCGCACTCACGCAGAGAAGCTTGTGCAAATGTGGCCTTCATCTTCATCTTCTTCTTCATCTTCTTTATTTATATCTTCATCTTCTTCATATTCTTCTTCATCTTCATCTTCATCTCCTTCTTCTTCATCATCTTCATCTTCATTCGTCCCACCGACTCTTCATTCGTCCCACCGACTCTCTACTGAAAAGACGTGCTCGCTCTGTGCTCCCGCTAATTTCACTCTGCTCAGAATTTATCGTGCCTCTGCTACTGAATACTTTTATATATATCGCCTATTCAATATTCGTCGCCGTATTATAAAGTTCGATCTTTCAATTACAGTATATTAGCTTGTGCAGCTTGTTTTCTAAATTAGTTCCGAATTAAAAAAAACAAAAAACCGACAATGCCCGTTATAAAGATCGAATGCTCAAGGTGCGCTGCTTCATTTAATAAGGAAATTTACGTTCCCTCGAACCTTGAGCAAATTAGAATATGTCGATTTTGTATGTTGAACGAAGCGTTTGAACGCAAGTTGTCAAGTGCGATCAGCGAGATCAAACTGGAATTAAACACCGTTGCGAGGGATGTGATCTCGACTAACCGTAAAGTCGATGACTTAAATTCCAAACTAGACTCTGCTATTCACGACATGCGCGGGAGGGAAGATAGTAATAGAGATAGGCGGCCTGCAAATTCGAATCATCAGGTAATTGTTGACGAGCAACAACGAATTTTAAACTCGTTTAGGCCTCAGGAATCGCAATTTCGACGTGTTAGAAATGGGGCTAGACCAACGAGGGACCAGAACTTCGTTTTACCCTGTTCGAACCCTTTCGCTTTGCTAACTCCTATCGAGGGGGAAGAGGAAACCGTTTTAATGGGGGACTCCTTAATTAGAAGGCAGGATCAGGAGTTTGCTGCGCGTAACCCTTCTAAGCGTAAGCGCTTTTGCTATCCCGGTGGCCGCATTAACAACGTGGCCGCCGAGATCGAGAAATTGGAAGATACGCGTGGTGAACGAACGATCATCACGATGGTAGGGGGCAACGACGTCCATAGGTATGACAGCACCCCGGAAGATATAGTTTATCGTGCCAGAACCATGATAGATACGGCGAAATCCAAAGCAACCAACGTGGGAATTATTGGTGTTCTCCCCCGACTTAAATCCACGTTGCGCCTCCAATCTAGAGCGATCTATACTAACGAATGTCTTAAGCGGTTGTGTCGAGAAACTGGTGTTAGCTTTTTTAACTTATGGGATTCATTCCAGGACCATCCGTCACTTTTCCAAAAGGACGGAATTCACCTAAGCGATGTGGGTAATAGTCGGCTGGGTAGGATCTTAGACGAGTCCGTACGTAGCATTTTAGGTAGGAGAGTTGCGCGGCCACGTGATGCCGATGCGCCGGGCCGGCCCACGCGTGAAGAGGGCACTATCGACGGGGTGCAGGGAAACGGAACGGATCTGAGTGTTATAGAAGAGTTAACGTAAAGCGCAAACTGAGATGCTTATATGCGAATGTTCGTAGCTTAAAAAATAAAATTGCCGAAATAAAAGCCGTTATTCTAGAGGGTAATTTCGACCTCGTATTCCTAAGGGAAACATGGTTAGACACTCATACGGGGATCAGTGTTTGCGAGTTCGATATAGCAGGGTACAAAATTCATTACAGAAATAGACAAACCGGTAGAGGAGGGGGCGTATTAATGTATATAAAAGAGGATCTAAACGCCATAACGATGGACTCGTCTAAGGATGATATGCGAAGTGATGCTTTATTAGTCCAGCTAAGTTTAGATGCTATAAATAAAATTAACTTAGTCGTGCTTTATCGTCCGCCTTGCCAATTGGAAAGAGAAGATGCTGCACTCTTCGATACGCTTACGTCTTGGATTAGAAAAGGGACCACATTAGTCTGCGGCGATTTTAATTTACCTAATGTTAACTTTAGCAACCTTACTTCTGATAAACCGGGTGAGAGGCTATTAAACTTTATGTTGGAGAATTTTCTCGTACAAAAAGTGGAAGAGCCTACTCGTGATAGCAATATTCTTGATTTAATCATGGCAACCGATGAGTCATTGTTAGAAAACGTACTTGTGGGTGAACATTTAGCTTCCAGCGACCATAATGCGATTAGATTCGATCTAAACACCTGCGTAGAAGTTAGAATGAGCTCGCAGCTCATCCCTCGTTTTGGTAGCTGTGATTTCGATATTTTTCGCGGAAGGATTAAGGATATAGACTGGGGAATACGATTCGAGAACAGGTCGGTAGGAGAGATGTACGCAGAACTTCGATGTACGCTGCTTCGTGTGAATTCTGATTTGGTTAAGTATGTGCGTAAGAGCGGGAAGTCGGTGAGAGCTCCGTGGCTTAGTCCGTTAATACTACGCTTAATCCGGGACCGAAATAGAAAATTTAAAATTCATAAAAACAATGGGTCAGTTATAAGTCGGCAAAATTACATAGATTCTCGTAGGGAAGTTAAACGTGCGGTCAGAGATGCGAAGAGGAAGTATGAAATAAACCTCGCTAAGGATTCAAAGAATGAACCGAAACGGTTTTATGGGTACGTAAATAATAGGAAACCCGTAAAAGGATCGATAGGGCCGATCAAAGATAAGGATGGTCGTTTGACTGAACTTCCGACAGAAATGTCTAAAATTTTAAATGAGCATTTTACGAGCGTGTTTACTGTGGAAGATTCTTCCGAATTGGAATCGTTAATTGGGGAAATTCGTAGTGCTGATAAATGCATATCCGATGTAAGTATAAAGGACGAGGAAATTCTTAAATTTATTAAGCTAATGAAAAAGTCGAAATCTCCGGGCCCCGATGGGGTATATCCAATTCATTTAAAGGAGCTTCAAAATGAACTCGTTAAGCCATTGCGTGAGATTTTCAATCGCTCATTAGAGGATGGCGTAGTTCCGTTGGATTTCAAGCGAGCAAACGTTACACCTATATTTAAGAAGGGGAATAGATTTGAAGCAACGAATTTTCGGCCTATTAGTCTAACTTCGGTAGTTGGGAAGCTTTTAGAATCTGTAATTAAAGATAGAATAGTGAGCCACCTCGAGGCAAATAAGCTGATTAACGATACCCAGCATGGATTTAGGCGTGCGAGATCGTGCTTGACTAACTTGCTCGAATTCTTCCACAAAATGATTTGCGTGTACGATGAAAGCAAAGCTGTAGACGTAATATATTTAGACTTTAAAAAGGCGTTCGACACCGTCCCCCACCAAAGGTTATTAATGAAAGTTAAAGCGATTGGGGTGACTGGTAAGATTTTAAACTGGATTAGAAATTGGCTGAAAGATCGCTCGCAGCGGGTAGTAATAAATGGGGAATGTTCAGATTGGGCCAGCGTTAGTAGTGGGGTACCGCAGGGCTCTGTTTTAGGCCCTTTATTGTTTTTAATTTATATTAACGATTTAGATAAAGGCATACTTAGTCGGATTTCGAAATTTGCGGACGACACGAAGCTGGGTAATCGTGCCTATGTAAGATCGGATGTCGATAAATTGCAGGGGGACCTAAACTCGATTGCCAATTGGGCGGACAAGTGGCAAATGGAATTTAATTTAAGCAAATGCAAGGTAATGCACTTGGTTTGCCATAATTTAAGAGTAGATTATACCATGAAAGGCCAAGTCCTCGACGCGGTTAAATTAGAAAAAGACTTGGGAGTATTAGTCTCAGACGATTTTAAATTCTCGAAGCAATGCGCGGATGCGTGTAAAAAAGCAAATCGCGTTTTGGGTTATATCGCGCGCAATTTCATCTTCAAATCTAAGGATGTAATTTTACCTTTATATAAATCCCTTGTGCGGCCACTTCTCGAATACGCTGTTCAATTTTGGGCTCCATATTTAATGAAAGATATTGCGCAATTAGAAAGAGTGCAGCGTAGGGCTACGAAATTAATTCCAGAGCTGAGGAATAGATCATACGAGGAAAGGCTCAGGGCTTTAGATTTGCCATCGCTAGAAAGCAGAAGATTACGTGGCCAGCTAATAGAAGTATTTAAAATACTAAAGGGTTTCTCAAACGTGGACTTTCGCAATCTGTTCGAACTGGATCATAGGGGAAATACTCGTCAGCACGGGTTAAAATTAGTGAACAAGCGTTTTAACACTAGTATAGCCCAAAACTATTTTACATTTAAAGTTACTCAAAATTGGAATCGGCTGCCCACCCACGTAGTAGATAGCACTTCGGTTAATATGTTCAAAAATCGTCTCGACGTGCATTTGAATAGTTTAAATATAACGTAGTTGAGCACTGTGAATTTGGACGTCCTTGCAGAGAGAGAGTTTGGAGCGGAGGTTTAAGGATATGAAATTATGATGACTAAAAATGATGCCGGCGATTCTCTGCATGTGTAGCTTAGATGTCCCATTTCTTTTCCGCCTATCCTATAAGTAGTCTCTATCCCTAAATTAGCTTTTCACCACTAGCAGTCGAGTGGCTGCGGAAGATGAGAAGAAAAACTTTCTATCTCCCCCGACCCCTAGTTTGATTAGTTAAAATTGCACGATAATGTACACATGTAGATAAGTGTGTACAGTAGATAGTATTAAAAAAAAAAAAAAAATAGCATGTTAGAGATACACTCGTAGATAAGGGTGTATCGTAGTTTTTGATTTAGTGTAGCGGACTAGCCTCGAGCGGACCTTAGGGTCTTTGCTGGTCCTAGATTCTGTAGTTCTGTAGTTCATCTTCTTCTTCTTCTTCTTCTTCTTCTTCTTCTTCTTCTTCTTCTTAATCTTTTTAACTATTTCAATCCTTTGAATTTATAAAACACCCGAAGTCATTTGTAAACCAAGCAAAAAAAATTTAGAAATTTTAAAAAATCCCCATCTTAAATTATAGAGTTATAGATGAACATTATTTTGCATTTATAACATTATATTTCATTTTAGTTTATGGAATCATTAAAGAGGATTCTTTTATATCAGTTTGATGTTTCAATTTGTTTTCACTTATAATTTATACACTTATAAGATGGTTGAAATTTCTAACTTTGAAGTGCTTCTGCTTTTTATTCGACATTTTTTAATCAATTTTTGGCGTGGGCACCAACAATTGAAAAGGAATGCTTAAAACAATAAATTAAACACCGAAGAAACTAAACAATGCCACTTTAAAGCCGAACTCACTTTATTTCCCTGCCAATGGGAGATTTCTTAAGTTACTAGCTATAATCAACCCACTGTTGTATTGACTGTACTTCTCGTTTTCCCCTTTCACCAACCTGCGTTACAGAAGAGGGAAAAAACACTTCGTTTTGAGCTGGGCGCAGCACAACTTTATCTATTCGGTCGAGATAACTGTTTGCTGGTACCTCCATTTGATGCCCAGTATGGTTCTCTCATTTACTCGTTAGGTAGATCAAACTTTTAAAGAAAGCTTTTTAGTCAAGTTCCATTTTTATTTTTTAGGTTAAAGTGGAGGAGGTGATGAATTCGTCACATTATTTTATTTTTAGATCGATAGCAATCTTGTCATTTTTAAAAATGGATAAAGCTCTTTTGAATGGTGGCCAAAGATTTTTGTTCATTGAATGGTTTCATTGAGGTATTTTATCCCAAGTATATGTAGAAATCTACTATTTTAAGTTATTCTTCGAATTAAATGTTTATAGTATCATCTACGGAGTGGTCCGAAAGTCTTGTCACCCCCTGTAATTATTGTTTTAATTTTGAATTTTAAATATTATTTTAATTTTATATTTCTGATAACCGAAAGTCTTATTTCTCTCTGTTAATTTTGTTTTAATTTTCTATCTTAGATGGCTGACATGAGCCGCTACAGTTTGGGAGAGAGGCTGATTGCAAGTCTATGGGCACATGATCGTGTGTATTCTATTCTGGAAATAGCATGGAAGATGTGCGACATGACTTCACTGCAATGAAAGTGAATACTCGAAAAACCAGTACATGTGTTTAATATTATTCCTCTATTGTTATTATTACTTTTTGGTATGGGGTAACAAGACTTCCGGACCACCCTGTACATTGCGTTGTGCACATCTCTTAATTTCTTTTGATTCATGTGGAGGCACTCATTTTGGCTTTCTTCATTCAGTTGGTTTTACATTGCAGTTCTTTAAGGTTTTCCGAAAAATTTATGCTGTTATATGCAAACCTGAATTGGGTGAGTCGTTTGAAATATATTAAAATGCCTTTTTCTGAACAGTTTATCAGTCGAAAGACTATTTGAAAACATGATATGAGCATTTTGAGGAGTGATATTACTTTGTCGGAATCCTTTTTTTACATGAAATGGTTCAGATCATTTGTTAAACTTACAAATGACTTGGCATAATTATAGATGTATTAAAGTTCATTTATGCATGCATATTTAATATATTTAATTAACCCTTTGTTGTCGTAGGGCATCTATTCCATCAAGAATTTCGATCAAGTCAAACTTCATTTTATTCTTGCTAAAGATGCAAGTTCTCTAACTCTTTGGAAGTGATAGGTTGTTGCGAATCCATTCCTAATGCACCTTGCCCCCTTCGTTTGTTTTTATCTAGGAAAATTTTTATTCCGTTAATGATAAGTTTTGTGCAAATTTTTAAGATGCAGTTGAGTGAGCTTTTTGGAGGATATAAGGTTTTAACTGAACTTTACAATGTATTAGACATTGAAAAGTTGAGTCACTTTTCCAATGATGAGGTCACTTGCTGCTAAGATTACGTTTATAACGCTTTTGTTTTGTCCTGTTTGAATGTTAGCCTGACTTCGCAGTTTTTTAGTGCTGGAAAGCTTTGAATATGGTGAGATATTTCACAGACCTCAACAATGCTGTGGTTTCTGTTAACGGAACATTAGTCTTTGTAGAACTCATTCCATTTTCCATTTTCTTTTTGTATTCCTTTGATTTTAAATTGTCCGTAGCTGATCCTTATTTGCAATTTTAAAGCCTCTTCCCTAATTAAAACATTTTTTAATGATTGCTGTCATAATTTATTTAGATCTCTTCTTTGTTTTTTGTGGACTAATTGTAGCAAACTGCTCTGTCTTATTTCGTTTTTCTTTCTCACACATGGTTGACGGAATAACATCAGCTGGTATTTGCCTTCCACATGCGGCTACATGCTCTAGTCGAGGTGATTGGGGTCAGGCAACTGCCTCAGGCCAAATTCTTTGTACATAAGTTTATGTTCTTACCAAATGGGCTGTGCCAGCCGGGGCACCATTTCTCTGAAAGACGTATTTCAGCTATTTCGTGATGTTTCTCCCCGAAGGTAAGGACTTTCGTGGCCAAATGTCCCTCCCGTCGGTCGCGGTGAGGCTGTAACCAGCCGCGAGCCACCCTAGCGGCATCTTCTTGCCATTTGAAGTCACAACACCAAGCTTCATTATGGATGCCAGGTGGTTCGTCATGAACACATAGTGGACCTCGGAGACATCCTGGCCGAAGCTTAACACACTATCGTTCTGTTGTTGATGACTAGTTCTAACGTGAATGTTTTTCATCCTAACAAAAATTAGAATGCAATGACAGCGTTCGTGACGTATTTCTTCCATACAACGATGAGCAGAGGCCTCTCCACGCCCCTCAAGCTCTTGCCACCCATCTGGTTGATGGCCCTGGACATCGTAGCTACTCAGACTTTCTTCTCTTCGTGAGCGCTGTCATTCTGAGCTTCAGAACAATTTTGAAGGCCTTCCTCATAGCCAAACAGTTGAAAACTTCCTGTCTGCCTGAACGAGGTCATGCTTAGTGTTCTTCCCCGTTCTTGAACCTCTCCAGACTCTGTGGGCGGTGATTTGGCTGACCTTGAGCCGCGTGGTGATGTCAGACTTGTTGTGGTTTGCGCGCAGGCGAGTAGAGAGAGATCTTAATTCTTTACACTTCCAACTCGACATACATGCGCAAAATGAAAAAGCCGCGTTAATTATACGTGCTGGAAAAGTAGAATTTACGTTTGTTTGACGGAAAATTTTCTTTCACACACGAAACATGGCGATGCCCCAGCCTACAAGGCCCATACCGTGAAAGAGGGGTTGGGGTCTAACATGAGTTTCTGCTCGAAGGATTTTGGCCGTAATAGGCACCCAACCTAAGTCTCCTCGGCTAGGGCATGTGGGCGCATGTCCAGGTCAAGGTTTGCTGCTGGCTATGTCCACCACAGCAAGATCAACGAGCAGACTTCCTTCCTCACCCGCGTGTGGGCCAGCATGAGGAAGGACTTCGTTCGCAACGTGGGCGCGGGGTTAAGGTTTGACCTGAAACGCATGCTTACCGCCAGGGCGGCCACATTGAATAATATTACAATTTAAACACATATTTGTATGTTAAAATAATAAAAAACATTTGTACTTGCATAAAAAAAATAATTGTGTCCTTTGTTGAGAGCGTTTTAACGAGTGTAACAGGACTTTTGCAATACCCAGTATAACTACATTCCATTCCTCAGATCATCTACAACATCAATTTATTTGAGTGTCCTCTAAACAAAATAAATGAGTGATGTGGGCCTATGGTTAACATTGCGTGGCTGCTAACCAAGACGGGGCTGTATAGTACTCATTTCTCAAAGCTTTTTTCGAAGTAGTTATACTGCCTCCGCGAAAGCGAAGAGGAACTGAGATATCTTTATACTGGGTGCGCCAGGGGAAGAGGATAGTCTCGTTGGTAAAGGTCCTTGGCGTCGTAGGTCTGGCGCGGATCAGATTTGGCGATGGCGAGAAACGAACCCAACACGGGTTACACAACCGCGCGAAATACTCGCTGTTCCTCTTGGGGTTGTCTGGGTGTGCATGTGTATATTCTCAGGTCCCATAGGTAGACAGAGGAGGGGGAACCTTATGTCTCTATGACACATATCAACCTTAAAAAGGTGCCTGATGAATAGAAAATAACTGTCAAATCCCTTCAAACCCTATCCTCCTTTGTAAATTCACACACTTTAAAGTGTTACTAATTGAATGTAGACTTATTTTCACTAGAGATTTTGTTAAAGCTTCACATCCATGCCATCTGAAGTTGCTAACATTTATTGATCAAGAACCGAAGGAAATTTGGATTGACTTTGTAACAGCTGTAACTTGTCTAACTGGAATTCGAACAAAGACCTTACACAAGAAGTCTATGTGAAAGAAATGTAACAAAATATGATAAAAACTGATTTGCATGTCAAAAACTTGTATTTTCATCCATAGATTTACTCTGTATTATCCAAAAGACAGTGTTAGTGTCATTTAATTCACAAGACAAGTACTGAAAGCGTAAGGTTTGCTAGTATAACACTGGTAAGTCACTTCCAAACTGCCTTGGGTAAGCTTGGAACTTATTCATCATCCATTCAATATACCAAATACATTATTAAAAAATGAACATTTAAAGTGGCTAATATAACCTTCATTTCTAACTTCACCCCATATAGGGTATTTTATAGTGTATTTTATATACATATTTGCGGAAGTACTTCTTAAGCAACATTGTTTACTTACTCGACATTGTAGTAAAAATTCTCACTGACAACCATCGTCTGGTTTATATCTGAAAGAAATTATAGGTTGACACATCCCCAGGTGGTGATGATTATAGATATTTAACCTAGTTGATTTTTTTCTTCCTTCCAGAGCCTCTGACCAATATCCTTGGTGAACCCGATCTTCATATTAACAGGGGATCAACCATCAACTTAACTTGCATCGTACAGTACTCTCCAGAACCACCAGACTTCATCTACTGGAACCATAACGACAAGGTTAGTCATAGAACGGAGATTTTGGCATCATCGGCTGGGTATTGTAAAGTATTGAGGAGAAAAAGAAGACTACCGGAAAAAAGGATCGTGTAGACATAAGATCTTGAATAAAAAAGAATAAAGAATAATAGCTTAGGATAGTTTAGGATAAAGCTTGAGGAGAAACTAGTTACGCATGAAGTGTACAATAAGAATATCCTACCTTTAAGTCCTGAACCTAGTTACGAAAAATTAAATCATTTTGATAAAAATCACAATAATGATTATTCTATGATTAACTGGTAGGTTTTTACTGATTGTCTTTTAAGACTTCTTTGAGCCAACTCACATGAGATGATTCTAAATATATTACATGCTGTCCACACTTCCTCCTTTGTGCATGTGCACGTATCGTTCGTTCTAGTCATTGTTATTCTCTTTTTTTCTTTGCTATTATCACTTATCCTTTCTTACTCCTTTGATTTACACCTTCATAGACTTTGATCGATTGGCAAGGGTCCGTACATGAGGAAATTATGATCACGTATCAGCTCGAATAAGTGATCTACTATCACTACTTATTCTTGCTCTAAAAAAAAATTATAAGCAAGGTTTCAGAGAGAATAATTTTTTGGAGAGTTAGTGAATAATTAAAACTCTAAAAAAGCCAGTGGAAATGGATAGATCTGTATAATTACTTATATAATTACGTTCAGGCACGATTGCATCCTTCAGCACAAGTTTATCAAAAACCTTTAGAAATCAAGGGTTTATTGTTGATACTGGAAACTTCTGAAATCTTTTTTCAGCATTGGATTTTTTAGTATCGACTTTCGAGGATGTAAGGAGGCTTGTCTCTACTGGTTACTAATGAGTTGTGGTGTAGGTGACCTACGTCGATTTTATGTTTTGGAACAGGTAATTATAATCTCAGAGATGCTCTGAGAAAAAGTGACTCTCAAAGAGTAGTAGACAACCTCAAATGCGAAATCGAATGGTTGAAAATATTTTTATAGCAGTTATGGTGCAATAAAGAAATTCTTTGTTGCTTTACATCGACTTGAAGCACGAAATATTCAAAGATTTTATAAAAGGTTTTCATCAAAGGACACATAGCATGATAACTCAGATTACATCAAATAATATTAAAAAAATAATAGAATGATTTCTATAATACTTTGAATTCCAAGGATTTTGACTTTATAATATGGAGGAGATAAAATTTAAGATCACTGATTCCAGATGAATTCAGCTTTTGAACAGGGAAAATTATCAATTGTAGAGCAGTTCACTCTTAATGAACATTCGGAGGAAAAACCTATTGTTATTTAAGGCTAGAAGATGTAATACATTTTGATGTATCAATAGAGGAAAGGAACAATTCAACGAAATGAGTTATGCTATGTCGTCTAGAGCTTAACGACAACTTCGAAGGTATATTTTATTAATGTCTGTTAGGGCATAATAAACTAAATCGAGGAAATACCCATTTGACCTACTTGGGTAGCTTAAACAAGAGTTACTCTCATAATAAGTAAAGGTAATCTAAGTTGTACTAAATTGTATCAGAGCATCGGGCCACATCGCGGTATTGGGGAACAATGTTGAGCAGGGTTGGTATCGATTTATTCTACTACAAGAGAGAACCAGGCATCCAAATAGCCGAGAGGTGCTCCGTCACCGTCTTAGATGAAGGGTAATTTAGCTGCCAAGCGGAAGACTTGGCTCTTTCTTCTCAACCGACTTGAACGTCGAGATATTTTTAAGGTGACCATTTGACGACTGTCATCCAGCGCCTTAATATCAATATTATTAAGTAGCTCATTCTTAGGTTAAATTAGCAGTTAAAAATCAACAAAAACCCCAAAGAAAAACATACAAATAAAAACTATTAAAGACTATAGAAAAATGGGTGCAGAGGGAGGACCGCTCTTTCTAGATACAGAGCATACTACTAACATTTCTTAAACTGTATACAATTTCAGGAGCCCCTTCCTTCACAGCCCCCCCCCCTCCCCCGAAAAAATCGCCAATGCGAAAGTCCAGTGTATACGAACTAGTTTTGAATACAAGAGTAAAGTGAAAGCAACCCCGTCAGCCATGGTACAGGGAGAGATAACGCGGGTGAAGATCCCAGCGACTTATACATTGTGCAAGAATGTGCATAAAACGAATTGAAGCTGTGAAGCATTGTGTGGTACGTCCACCGGTAAACTCACGACGCAATGGCATGCAACTAACTAGAAATGCCAATTGTCCCTCTTCCATATCCTGAAGGACTGAGGTCAATTTTGCCATGTATCCTAATGGGGAAGATCAAAACGCTAGTCCAATTTCCAAGTCAATGCAAACGAAAGCATTCGGTGATTCTAATGACAGAATGGCACTCAGTGTGCTCCCTGATTCGCTAAAACTCACTCTCCAGCCACCGAACTGGCACTTTGCGTAATCCCCCATACTAAGCGGTAAATTGCTCGACCGTGAAGATAAGTAGCTCCCGGAAAGGCCCCACCGGCTTCAAATAATAGGGAGCAGGCGTGAACGCTTCTCACTTTGCGGGTTTTGAGAGGTCCCTCTAAACTGGTGTAGCTCTAGTGTGACTGGGAGTTAGTTGCAACAAATTTCGATACAATAATCCCAGCGCTGTAGAATGTTTTTTGTAGTAGAGGTGGATTAACAAAGTTCGAAATGTGATGTCATCTAGGGTGGCGTTAGATTAGGATATTGAAAGAGTTGTTTCGAATTAAATCCATTCCTGTCGTGAAGACAAAAGCACCGCCCCGAAAAGCGTTGCCAGTTTCAAATATTTGCGAAATGATGTAAACGACGACAAACTTCGGATTTTTAGAGATCCGTTTACACTCGCGCGGCTCCCAGCGTAACATGGAATTTGTTACAAAAAATTGCAATGCAATGTTCCCGAGTCTGTAGAATCTTCTGCAGTATAGGCAGTGCAGCAAAGAATCACAATTGGCTGCGGATGTGTATAATTCGTATTGGGAGTTTAGGTCTGAACGGAAAAAGGGAGCACTGAATAAGTATAAAAATAGTTGTATCAGCGCATCGGATGCTGAAAGCCTCAGAACGTAATTAAGAAAATGGTTCTACTCTACCAAACACAGGCGAGCAACATTAACACACAATTCCGGGTCAAGATGAAGACGTGGATGGCGACAGATATGCACCTGATTAATCTTGCCTAAAGCAAATCAAACTTCTGTGTTTTGGCATAGAAAGGGATGCAGTTTGAAGCATTTTGGAGTCAACCATCCATGGTAGGCATCTGAGCCGAACCAAAAGAGTTCAAAAGGTCGACGTCCTATTTGTATCACATATAACAGGTAAGAGCTCCTAACACCACTATACAAAATCGAAAATCTCGCAGACAAGCAGAGATGCAAAATGGAAGGCGCCCTCTTATATGTATGGTATGGATGATTTCAATGTTACCGTATCGCCATGCGCTATCGTACATCTTTTATAGATCAAATAACATTATCGAAATGCTGTCCACGAAGGATATTCGCCCAGGTAGCATTTCCAGAGAGAATAAAGACGACTATAAATGAGCTATGTTATCCCTAAAATAAAATAAGCTAACAAAAGAAAATTCTTCATTTATAAAGTGGAAGTTTGAGAAATTGTGTGATTTATCCCTTTTTTGCAATAAAAGGAAGCACGGTAGCCATTTTAGGGAATTTGGGAGGATACCCTTCGTCATGATCCTGATGTACGAGTCAACAAAACGAGCATGCATCGCTCACCCATGAATCAAAGTATGACCTCCGGGATAAATAAAAATACAATGAATGCACCCTTGGTAGGTAGTTTCGAAGAGCATTAAATTGTGTAGCATTTACAGAAATTCTTTTGCAACTTTACGCATGTCACCTATTACCGGAATCTTGCTACTTGAATTAACAATTACATTTGATTTAATGTTTCCATATGGTATTGGTCATTTTGATCCTGCTTAACGATATCCTTTGCGATTTGAAGACAAGGAAGAGCACCTCTTTTATAAAACCATTTAAATTCTATCATTGAAAACAAATAATCTTACAATATTTCGCTCCATATGTAAAAGTATTAATAAAGAACAAAAATTGCGATTTTTTTTCATTTTCAAAGACATAAACATCCTTAATTTTTAAAATGATGTTCATTGATTGGATTTTCTCTTTCCGGAAATTAATAATAACGTAGATATTCAATAAGCGAAAATATGTTATTATTTTAGTAAATTTAATCTTTCTGCTCCCTTTGAACTCTTTCCTTCAACTTTTGACCTACTTTTTGCCTGATTAGTTAGCCAATAGACTACTATGTTATATCTGCCGATGATCTGCGCGCGCGTGTACTTCAAGATTAGCCAATAGCATGCTTGGTTATATTTCGAACGGTTTGCGCATTTCGGACAGTAATTGTTTCTTCAGTTTAATTTTTACAATGGTGAGCGGTGGTTGCTCTAAGTCACAATAACAAATAATACATGATAATTCTAAATAAGCTCGACGAATTTGAATGTTTACTGCAATTACGCAGCTTAGATATTATAGGAATAAAGGAATCATCGAGGGATACATCTAGGAGATACTATATCGGCGGATTGCAACTACTAGGGTATAAGTTAATCAAAAAAGACCGTACGCATAAACGACGTGGATGTGTACTACTGTGCAACAAAAATCATATAGGTTAAACCAAAGCGCCGAAATAAAATAGATAATTTTCCAATAAATATATTTGTAGTGTATAGACCCTTACCACAACTGAGATTGACGCTGAATTATATAAAGTTATTGGTAATAATATTAAAAGGTCTGCTGACAAAAGTCGCGTGCTCTCACTTAAACTCATTTATGACCTAGCAACCTTCAATAGTTCCCCGATTAACCTTGGCAGGAGATTGATAATTATATCATTCGAAAGAAAATGTAATATAACATAAGGGTTTCAAATTTCGTTAGAACCGGCAAAATAGTTACAATGTTATTACCAAAACAATAAAAGCAAAATGGGGACTGACGTCCGGACCGACATAGTGAGATATAGAGTCGCACGCAACTAAAAGTACTTTCACTTTATTTGGAGGGATTTAAATTGTAGAAATACTAACTATGAAACGTTACATGCTGACGGAGAGGGGCAGAGATTATTGGAGTTTAAGGAAGAAAACTATATAACACAATTAATCAATGAACCAACCCGAGTGGAAAATATTCTGGCGTAATTCTAACTAAACGCATTAATCTTATCTCGGGGATTAGTATTGTGGAAGGTAAAGTCTCCGGCGATCACAAATCAATAGGAAAATAATGATACCAAAGTGCCAAATTTTAAACGTGCGGACTTTAATGGCTTCAACGGCAAGTTTAAAGAGATCAAGTGGGATCCAACGTTAGGAGAATATGATGAGCAATTCATTCCGCGAAAAAACAAATGAAACCCCTCAAGTAAAATTGAAAGATAGGAACTGTGCATAAAAGCGTCACAAGCGTCACAAGCGTAACCCATCCGAAGAAAATAATCAAATTTACATAGCCTGACGAAAGAAATGTCTGAGAGAAATACGAAGCAATAAAGGAAACAATAGGACTTATCAAATTGGCAATAACGAATTAGTTTCGAATACAGAAAAGGTGAACTATATATTAAATAACATTTTTGCATTGGTATTTATAAACAAATACGAGCATAATATACTACGAACGAACGACGTGATAAACTTTAAAGGAGATAACCTTTTAACCGATATCGAATTTTTCGAAGCAGAAATAGATTTATATATCAGTAAGGCGACACCTAGAATACGCGATACAAATTTGCTCACCTTATCCACATGAAAACATCAATAAAATGGAAAGAATTCAACGATGGGCAACTAAACTAATTCCCTCGATTAGAAATATGTCGTATATCAAAAGATTAAATACCCTACAACTACATACTCTCGAAACCAGGAGATTGCGACGTGAGCTTATCGAACGAAGTATTCGAAATTCTAAATAAGTTTGAAAAAGTAAATTATGAAAGAAATTCTAAGTGCGACCATAGTATCACACATAACAATGGTTTTAAACTGAAAGGACGATGGAGAATTCAAACGAACATAGCTAAGAATTTTCACCTTTAACATCATCGATAAATGGAACGCACTCCCCGCGAAAGTAGTAAATGCTAGTAGTGTGAATAGTTTTAAAAACAAAACTCCTTGCTGGCTCGATGTAACTATATAACTATGACGATATTTAGGCCTTAGAAATACATGTAGAGTGCTCACAGTATAATCCCGCGAATTATTAAATCCTAACAAGCAGGAATTCTAAATTTAGCCAAGATCGAAATTTATTTTACCTGAATATAACTGCAAAAGATTCGAAAGGCCGTAAACCCACATACAAATTTTCGGTTAGTGCGTTTAATTAAGGGCACGTGGCCCTCTAATGCCCGCATTCGACCAAGTGCTAGTCTCTTGCTTATAAACTGTTTTATTCCAAAAACTTTGTTTGAGCGGAAAGTTGACGAAAATATCGTTAGGTTAGGTTAGGTCTGGATCTTTTAAATGAATTTGAAAATGTGTTTTTCTTATGCAGATTTATGTCTTTTCAGATCTGAAACTCGTTTTCGCTGGAAATATATTATTTTCCTATTATGGAACTTCAGTCGATTATGGGTAAAGTATGCATTTTCGGGAAAAACGAGTGTCATATCTGAAAAGTACACATACAACTGGATAAGAAAAACATTTTAAATACATTAGAAAATATGTGTTGAAACGAATCTTTACCGAGATGGTTCTTCGATACTAGTCCAAACAAGAACATATATGTTCAAAAATGTAAGTAAACAGTGGAGATTAATTTGGGAATTAGCCACAAGTTTAAATCATTTCTCATCACCTTTTACAGATTTAATCTTTTAGACACGTCTGTAAAAGTCTCTGTCCAATAAGAAAAGACAGGACTTAATACTGAAGTGAGACATCAGAGGGAAAACATATTAATTTTACAGATTTTCTTTCGTTTTCCTTGGAAGTCAAATTAATTTTGCATCGGTGCTTCATTTTTCCAAATAATGACGATTGGAAGAATTAGAGCGATGGTTCAAAGTACAAGTAAAATAATCATGTAGTATTTAATTACATATATAGAAGTGTCGTAGAATGCCCCCCCATTTTTGTTCTAAGAGTGCTAAGAGTGCTAATATATTGATATCTGAATATCTTACAGAACAGAGCCGTTCCGAAACACGTAAGGATATAGAGACGCACAATAATTCCCAAAATAAACTTATATTTTACCTTTATCAATTGAATACACAACATTTAAACATTAACTACAGCAATACTCTGAATATTATTATAAACAAGAATTGATTCAATTAGTTTGACCGTATAAACTTGGCTAATTTTGCTACACATCTCAATAATATAAGAATTAGGCTTACAAACTCATCTGGAGTTTAAAAGGCCTCAGGAATCTTATTGTCTCACAACGCATGGCGTCTGGCCAGATGTAGCTAGGCGAGATCACGAGGTCGTTTTGGCGAGGGTAGCAGCTGGGGGGTCCACACGGTATTCCGGATGGGGGGGGGGGTCTTCAAGGACGAGAACAATTACGGTGCTTTATGCGGCACCAAGGTAGTCGTGGTCTCTCTGGCGAGAGTGAGTCGAACTTGGTTCTTAAACCAAGTTAACTTGGAGTGCGGTGTGACCACCGAGTAACGAGCTAGAGGGGGAGCTTTTCTCCTTCGTTACTTAATTCCTCATGGACGAGGACTGAACTCGGGGAGGGTCTTCTTCAAGGGCGACGATCGATGAAGGGGGTTTCTCTAACTCGAGGGGGAACCTTTTCCTTGTTCTTTTCTTAATTCCTCAAGGACGAGGAATACACCTGGTGTTTAAAGTGCACCAGGATATGAGGAGTCTCTCTGGCGAGTTTAAGTTGAACTTAACAAAGTCAACTTAGCGTTTGGTTTGATAACCAGGGACTAGCTCGAGAATGAGCTTCTTCTTAGCCCCTTAAGGTAGGTAGCCCTGCCTCTCTTGCAGGGTACTTCTTGGTCTGGCGAGCCAAGTACACTACCAATCCAGTCTAGGTAGCTCGGTTTTAATCGAGGACTTCGTCACCTGGAGTCTGACGTATACTGCCACGATTATCCTCAGTGTTCCTCATTTATACCTTGTCACCCCACTGGTGGAGTGGTAAGGGGGGGAGGGGCTTGAGGACGGCCCCAAGAGAGTTCTTATGCTCAACGGTTTTTCCCACCGAGTCTTACATCAGCTCCTCGTTAGCCTTCGAGCTTGGGAGAAACACGTCTCCAATTTCTTATTTGACTTGAAATTGAATCTCACTCTCCTGAGGGAGATCTTGCATTTTGACCTTTAGGTCTTTCATGGCGCCGAAAGGTGCGACGCTGCAGGTACGCCCTTGGCCGGCCGATGCCTGGGGCGGATGTCTTTGCGGTAACCGCTTTGTGACTGCACTACGAGTGAACAGAGGGTGGGGGGGGAGTGACGATTCCCCTACACACCTCCCATCGAAGATCTTCATGGGGGGGGGCACCCCCGGGAACTCTAAACAACTTACTCAACCTACTCGAGATTAGCAAAGTTGTATTTCTTTGAGCCCTCTCTTACATTAAGTTTCCTTACACATGAGCGCCCTTGCGCGCCTTTACACAGGCAATGTGTCGAACTAGACCTACTCGCAATACAATTTTACATGAAAATAACAAAACCTTAATTCGTCGATTAGCCGCATAAAAAACAACAAAACAAGCTACTTCCTTACATTTCTATTTTTTGAGAACGTATATCCTCCCCAGGAATTTTGACACGAACAACAAATGAAAACATGGTTTCACGCTCATTAGGTACTGAAATAACCCTCAATGCTATTTCTTCTCCACCTATAGAGCAGCTGTACTTTATCGGCTCCTTTGATGTAGCTAATACTAAAATGGTGCTCTAATACCAATACTTTACCGCGCCTGAGTCGGCCGTTCGGGTTATTGAGTCTACCCCAGTATGTTACTAAATGGTAGCGGTATTTCAACCTACTCGAATTACCCTTCTTATGGTACTTGACTACCTTTGAACTGAACATTAAGGTTAGAGCGGCCTGTTGCAGTGGGGCATAATTGATGGGAGCGTGGGTCCCATAGCTCTCCTTTAACCAGGTACACGGGAAGATCGTGTCTGAGTTCGATCTTTGGGGATCGAGAAAACTTTTCCATGCGAGGTCGTTAATGGGCGTGGCGCTCACTACGACTTGGCGATTTAGCGGTAACTCCATAGACTTTATGTTCGGGAGGAAACTACTAGGGGTAGGAGATACTCATCCGTGTCTACCATTTGACTAGTCTTACGTGGGTGTATCACAATAGCATCTCTTTCCTCCTTCCTTGTCAACTCATTTGACTCACTTCTCTTAGTAGGTAGTTCCTCAGGTACACCTGCTCGTACCTCTACCCTACCTTCTACTTCTTTTTTGATAACCCCATTTAGCTGGGTTCTCATCGTAGGTTCTTCCTTTGGTACTCCTGCTGGTACCTCTTCCCTACTTTCTACTTCTTCCATCGTTACCCAATTTGACTGGGTTTCCCTCGATGGTCCTTTCTTAGGTCCAGGCCAGGCTCCAACTTCCTCGACCTCTATCAGATTCTCGATAGGTGCTCTTTCGAGTGCGAGCAATCTTTCCTTCTCTTCTCTCTCTACTCTTTCAGCTTGAGCAAGTTCTTTTTCCCTCTGTATTCTTCTTTCATATATTTCTTTTTTACTCTTTATTCTCCTCTTTTTCCCTCTTCATTCTCCTTTTCTCGGCTTCTTGGTCTGGCGAGCCAAGTACACTACTAATCCAGTCTAGGTAGCTCGGTTTTAATCGAGGTCTTCGTCACCTGGAGTTTGACGTATACTACCACGATTTTCCTCAGTGTTTCTAATTTATACCTTGTCACCCCACTGGGGAAGTGGTAAGGGAGGAAGGGGCTTGAGGACGGCCCCAAGAGAGTTCCTATGCCCATAGTTTTTCCCACCGAGTCTTATATCGGCTCCTCGTTAGCCTTCGAGCTTGGGAGAAACACGTCTCCAATTTCTTATTTGACGTGAAATTGAATCTCACTCTCCTGGGGGAGATCTTGCATTTTGACCTTTAGGTCTTTCATGGCGCCGAAAGGTGCGACGCTGCGGTTACGCACTTGACCGGCCGATGCCTGGAGCGGATGTCTTTGCGGTAACCGCCTTGTGACTGCACCATGAGTAAACAGGGAGGTGGGGGGGGGGAAGTGACGATTCCCCTACAAGAAGATACCGCCTTTAATATGTTAACATTTAAGTGCAATGGCTTGCAACACATTAAAACCCTAAACTTTCAAATTATTTAGCTCACCCCGAAGCGTAGTCTTTCAACCAATTTTAAAACGTCCTATGTTAAATTTATCCCACTTTGCCTTGTAGCTCTAAAGCTGAAAATGAGGTGAAGATTTATTTACCCTTTCGTCTTTTCATTTGCCTTCTACCTTTCTTCTCCATCTTCCTCAATCCTTAGATCTATTATCGCTCACACTGAGGCGATTACGTGTCAAACTGTTTAAAGTGTTAATTATAGACTTCATTTCCAGATGTAGGATGAACAAACAGTCGCTAAAATGGCTCTACATTAGTAAAAACGGGCTTCTACACGGTAATAGCTCAAAATATACTGTTGTTACTATATCACACAAACATAGAATATTCTACCCTGCCAAGTAGAAGAAATTACGTCAGTTAACCTGTATAAAATAAGAGTTGACTAATGTTTTAAAAAATGCAAATAGCTTACGAGGAAAGTAAGAGTCTGTAAAGAATGAGTGTGGGCGAATGAATATCTCGCCGACAAACAGACGCTAGTTTGTTTATACAGCGTCAACGGTTACGTTCCATATAAGCCGATACTTTACCCCTCACCCCCCCCCCTCCCCTTTTGCTCGCTGCCCCAAAGACTTAAAGGTGGGCCCGCGTCTCCCCTCCTCTCCTCCAGGGGATAATCGACGTATATATATATGTAGTTCGATCTGGAGAAATGAAAGGAAAATCCGCGTAACAATCGAGAAAAGAAGTCGAGTCCCGAGACAAACCGAGAATCAAGAAGACAATGAAACCGAGGGGGATTTTTTTCCCCGAGGCTGTTCCTTTGGTCGAGATCCACTCTCATACCATTCTCGTTTAGAGAAATGCCCTATCTAAGTTTTCTAAATAAAAACAGAGATACCGCTCAACATTGAGGAATACCAAGATGAATTCCCACTCGAGAAAAGATTCATCTCATGGTCAGGTCTAATCATTGAGAAGCCCGAATTTATAACACAGGGATTGGAATAAATTTCGTTCATCTAAGATCCTCTCACTTGCATCTTCAAGTCAAGATGTCTCCACCCCCCCCATCCGGAACAAGCATCATCTGTTCTTCTCGAAGAGACTCAGTACGCGTCTCTTTCACCTAGTAAGAAGAATCAGCTGTTTTCTAAGCCATCTTCACGTCCGCTAGAAGGCTCCAGTCCAACTTCTCTCTAATTATCTCAACGAAGAGGTTCTCGTTCAAGGTCACCCAACTCTAGCCTCCCTCCTAGTTAAAGGTAAAAAGAAATTCAAAACTTATTCATGTTTGTTAGTTCAAATTCCGTGCGAAAATGATTTTTGAGTCAACCATCGCGTATTACTCATCGATAGTATTAATTTTTATTAGATCCTCTTAGTAAGTTTAAAGTTTTAATATTTCTTTTTTTATATAATTAAAAGTATATTTTATCCGAGCCGTTTAATTAGATCCTCGAAACGCTGCAAATGGCAATAGTTATATAATAATAATACGAATATTCCCTGGTTAAAGAAGCATATTAAAGTAAACCACTCTTAGAGAAAAGTGGAACGAAGTTAATCATGTATGGAGCAAACGTACATACGTACTTGGCCATATACCACGACAATGATTAAAAAAGGTAGTAGGGAAAACGATAAAATAAAATGATGGTGACGCTTAGTCCCCTGAATCCAATGTGTATCAATGCGTTTTCTATTTCCTTTCGTACTTTCATCTCATTCTATCCATCTGTCACAACTAGTAGGCGTTGGGAAGGGGTTTGAGGCATTTTATTTTACAGTGTGGGCCTATAATTAATTGATGGTCAATACAGCGTATGCAATCAATAAATGAAGTCAGCCCGACTCGTCACTGCATCCGGTGACTACCCACACTTGATGTGACTTAACTTTACCTAAATTGGAAGCCGTGTTGTCAATTCTCTATGCCGTAGTACCCATTACGAAGATATTTTATTTTTTTTATTTATTGCCAATAGGTAATAGAGTGCAACTGACTTTGAGTAGCATTATATATACCTACATGAATCATAGTTGAACACACACATAGATAGGTGTACAAGCTTCCGCCTACACAAAGCGTATCAAATTTAATCAAAATGCAGGCTTTAATTTTGAGGAGACAGGTAGATAATTGTGTCTTATCAGTTGCCAACCTTAAAATAGAGTTAGGGGCATGAAATATGGGCTGCTCTAAAGGCAAAAGTGTAACTAATCTTTTCACCCTTGTGCTGCAGTTTGCTTTAGTATAGATATTTGGGCACTATTCTATCTCGAGCTACTAGTAATTCAATCCTCAGTCTTTGGTTGCCTTTATTCTGTAGTTTTTGTTCTTCTTCTAAATGTGATAGATGACAAAATGACAGGGGTAGCTACATCAAATTGTGTTCACTGTACATACAGCCAATTAGGATCGAAACAGATCCTAGCAAACTATAAAAAAAAATATAATAACCTTGGGGGCGAAATGTCCATAGAAAGGAGTCTGCTCATAATTCAAAACACGAGCCTAAGCGTTTCTATTGATACCTTGACATAAGAGAGTCTTAAATAGAGGCAAAAAGACTGATTCAATGTGGAGAAAGAATTTCCACTGTGAATCTCGAATTCATATAAAATATTGCAACGAACATTTGTGTTTTTAGTGCTGAGTACTGGAGCCGACTATGCTATGTAACTACTAAGCCGAAATTCGATCTTGTGAAAAGATCATTTTCTTGGATACACGAGTAAACGAATAAGAAATAATTATATAAATACACAATATAAAGCGATCGAAGGCATTACGCCCTTTTGCATGTAATCAGCTTACATAAATGAGTGGTACCATCAGAATGGCAAATCGTATGCCGATAAGACTCGTCCTAGAAATTTACTTTTATTTTTGGTATTTATAATACGTCTTGGTTCGGAACTAAAATATTTAACTAATATTAACATTAAAAACAAACGCGGGAGCGTAACTTAAGCCGTCACGTGCCATTTCAAGATGCGCACGTAACTTAGTCCGACTCTCGAACGAATAGCGAAACGCGCACGCGAGCGTTAGTCCGAGTCATAGCATTTCAAGATGGCGTAGTAGATGAATTATTGTCTTTCAGAATCGAGTTGAAATATGGTCTATTTGTGACTTTATAACGTGTGATAGACTCTCTCCGCCATCAAAATATTGCTCATAGGACACAATCCAACGACATGAAGCAAAATTACAGGCTTTAGTGGGATAAAATGTGTGCGCGACTCTTATTCAAAGTTACTGAGTCATATAGATTAGTCACATGGGCACAACTGAGTCTAGCCTCCTTATACAATGAAGATCTGACATCATGGTTTAGGTATATGTTTATTGTGAGGACTCAGGGATGCGTTTGGTCTCATTGCAGATCATCAGCTACGACTCAGAGAGGGGCGGAGTGACGGTGATCATCGAGAAGGGGGACGTGACGACTAGTTCTCTCCTCATCCAGAACGCCGCTTTCACGGATTCAGGGCACTATGCCTGCAACCCTTCCAACACCGAAGGAGCCAACATCACCGTACACGTTCTAAGCCGTGAGTGATTCCTCAGCACCACAACTCGCCAAGGGATCACTTAATACTGAGCCCTTGATGTTGTCAATAGATGAACCAATGCAAATACTAAGAAAATCGACGCACAAATTGCTATAGCCAGATTTTATATTCAGTTTAGCTTCATCCTTTTTCATCTCTTTTTTTCTTACCCAAAATATAATACATTTTTAACGCATTTCTCAATGCAATTTTACCCTTTTGGAATACCACTGTACAAGATTATTGAGGACTGGAACCCGTATGTCTTTCAGCTATTCTCCATTCTCCTCTTTGATTGATTCTTTAGCTTGCCCTTAAATTATTCAAGGTTTTGAGTCTTATGTGCTCTTCTGAAACGTACATGTCATGATAGAGACCATATTTTCTCTTTCACTTTTCTCAATCTATCATTAATCCGGATCGACTAAACGAACACGAATTCAGAGGTGATCAACAGTTTCTATTCAATGGTCAGGTCATTATACTTTTTTGGTAACATGCATGCAACCATATAAAGTGTGCTAAATACTACACAAATTCTTGACACTTTAAATTACTCCTTTTTGTTTCAGAAATAATTGAATTCATTATTGCCTACATTAAAAAAGATTCGTGTGTAGCAGTGATGAAATATTTCATTGAATAATTTTTAAGCCTAATTAGCAATTGAGGTTTACAATTGGCAAGAAAAATCTACAAGATATTCACTGATTCATTTTAAACTGTTTGAGGAAAAGAAATGCCAAATTTACTATTTAGTATTTAAGTAAATCTCAGAGAAAAGGTAAGCGAGCCTTTTCGCTCCTTTGTGCCATGTTTCAACTTCAAAACGCAAACCTTAATACTTTATATTGTATTTTATCCCCCCGCACCAAGGTTTTATTAAGCATTTTCACATGGGGATCTTCAGAATTCTTAGAATTTGGAAATGTTATGAATTTACTAGTAATATCCATATCTGAATAATGTACATCTCATGGCCAAAATAAATGTCAGTCTTTTATTTTTTGTAAGACCGCATTTAGCTTTGATAGTAACTTTTTTGGTCTAGACATTGATTCCTAAAGTTGTGTACTCTCAGCATTTATTTCTATCCATAAGTGCAAATATTTCTGATTGAGTTCGTTTAATAAAGAGAATAGAGGAGAAAAACTTTTCCGACTCATCCTCAAGGCTTCTTAACGATGTTACTGTTCGGGTCTTAAGACTATGGAAAGAAAAATAAACTAACATCTTCCCTGACCAATGCTTTAAAATTTTATCTTGATAAATCATGTCACTATCGGCCTTGCAAATGTCAGTTCCATCAGGAGAGACAAAAACAACTTATTTATGTCACTATCTGGTGATCGAATATGTTAAATTACTTAGCGTTATTTTTGGATCACACAAATTCGTTGATTGATCATATGTTTAACTGAACTGCGAGTACATTTAGAACTCAATACTGCTTACAAAGGCATGTGCAGATGGTACATTGCATAGCCTCATGCCCCTTATCTTCTTATAATGACCCTTCTATCCTTTTAGAATATGGCATATCTGGAATAGTCAGGGAGTTTTTTGGCACCTTCTTCACTCTCACCCTTATGGGATTCTCTACATAGTCAAGACAGCAACGTCGTCTCCCATTCTCTTTCGCCGAGCCAGCTTAAGTTGAGAAATAGGGCAACCTGAACAATCAACAGAATAAACCCCCACCTATTATGAATCAACATTTTATACATGGTAGACTGATATTTGAATAAAACTTATTCAAGAGGCGAGGAAGCAAGGAAAAGTACTCAGAAAACGGTAAAACAAGGGAGTTCTTAAAATTGTATGCGGGAGGGATTTCCGTTCTATAAAATGATTTATTTGCCAAATCTTGGCATCCTGCAAGAAATTTATGAGCGTAGCAAAGATTGGTACCAATTTCAAAGATATTAGAAATCTCAAGATCCAAGAATTCCGGCCTAGTTACCCGCAATCCAGGGAGAAACATTGAAATAAATACAGACAGTTTGACTTTATCATTATGACCTGAGTAAAAATGAATATAAGAACAGGCGTTGGTAGGCTTACGATAGACGGAAGATTTAAATCCAGATGAAGTTCTATGAATAAGTATATCTAAGAACGGGAGGACACCATTTTGTTCGAGTTCAAGGGTAAATTTAATAGAACATCCTTAGAAGAAGGCACAAACAAATTATATCATCTATATATCGGAACCAAACAAGGGGAAAATCGATAATCGTGGCGAGGAAGGTACGCTTCAGGCAACATAAATACAATATTAGGAGGGGGAGATAGCAGTAGTGTTTTCTTTGTCCATTTATCTGAAAATAGTCACCCTATCAATTGAAATTCGGCTAAATTTATTTACAAATCTAATGACTTTATTCAAAGAAATATTGTTGAATACTCATTCATTAATTCCTCGCCTAATTTTAATATATCCCTTGGTCTTTTTAAACTAGACCCTGTTATTAAAAGACTTAGTTATAACGAAATTGTCCATATAAAATCTTAGCTCTTTGATTTATTAATTTAGTTATGTCTCTCTTGTTTATTTTTATGTATTCACAATCAGGTATGTATGTACTTAGTTTAGTCATATAAATGTCTATATTATTCGCGCACAGGTTGGAATTTTCAGGAAGTAGACCTTATCTATTTGGTTTTATACTTCACAGCAGTCTTTGATATTATTTTTCTATTTCGGGTCCTTTCGTTGTACATGAGCGTGGCATTGCTCTTCTTTTTCACATATACAGGGGTTAGGCAAAATAATGGAAACACCAGGTAATTTCCGAAAACTTTATTTTAATAAGGGGTAGGACCCCCTTTGGCAGTAATTACAGATTGAGTTCTGCGTGGGATCGACTCGTACAAAGCTTGAATTGTTTCCAGGGGAATTTTCATCCATGCATCGGCTAAAGTAGTCTCCAATTCTTTCAATGATGATGGTTGGGGATACCGACTCCTAACTTGGTTTTCTAAACTGCACCATAAATGTTCAATGATGTTGCGATCTGGGGATTGTGGTGGCCAGATAAGTTATTCTACTTCACTGGAATGTTCCTTGTGCCATTCAGCTACATCCTTAGCAGTATGAATAGGAGCATTATCATCCTGAAAGGTGGCATTTCCACCCGGAAACAATTCCTAAACCATAGAATGGATCTGATCAGCTAAAATATTCAAATGTTAGGTTGAGGAATAAGTTCTTGCGTTTTTTTTAATGTTGTGTTGATTTAAGTTTTGTTGACGTGATTTGTACACATATTAAGAAACAATAATAAATAATGAGAGAACAATTTGCAAAGGTTAGGCTACGTCTCTTAACAGCGTAGAATATTAGGTTTTTGCTTAGGCTACGTCTTGAAGTTGAGTAATAAGTCATTGCGGTTTATTTAAAAGTTGTGTTAATTTAATTTTTGTTCTGTACCTTCAAAATGGAATGTCAAGTTGAAAGAAAGGCGCATTTTCGACACTTGTTGTAATTCATTTTCAATCGAGACGAGAACAATGCAAACGCAGCCAAAGCTCGTCGCGATATTTGTGCTGTGTACGGAGAAATTGCTTTATCAGAAAGGGCAGCTCAATGGTGTTTTTCACGTTTCAAAAACGGTCATTTCCATCTTAATGACGAAGAACGTTCTGGTCGCCCCATTAAGTTGGATGAAGATTGATTGAATGACCTTCGTTATGAAAATCCTCGTCAATCGATTAGATAATTGGCTGTACAATTGGCGTGTGATTGGAAAAGTGTAGTGAATTACCTTCATTCAATGGGGAAAGTTAAAAAACTCGGTGAATGGGTTCAGCATGCTTTCAGCGAAAGCAGCAAACTTCAACGCTCCGCGATTGACGCAGGTTTGCTGGCTCTTTGCAAAGCTAATCGTGGATATAAGAACAGATTTCTTCACCGCATCATCACTGGCCACGAAAGGTGGTGTGTTTATGTCAAAATGAACCATCGAAACAATGACTTAGCCCCAATAAAAAAACACTTCCGCGATTAAAGTAAGGACTCCATCCACGAAAGACGATGATGTGTGTGTGGTGGGATTGTGAAGGCATCATTCTTTATGAGCATCTTGAGAACAACGAGATTGGCAATGCAGAACTCTAGGTTCAACAATTGTATCGACTCGCCGAAGATATTCGTGAAAAGCGACCTCATCGACGTTATGGAGTCCTTCTGCAACACGACAATGCTCGTCCTCACATTGCCAATATGACAAAATACGCCATCCAAACGCTTAATTGGGAAATCCTGCCGCATCTTCCATATTCGCCAGACTTGGCTCCATCGGTTTCCATCTGTTCCGATCACCCTCCAACAATTTGCGCGGCGTTTCGTTTAATACTGATGTGGAATTGGGAACCTGGTTAGACGAATTATTCAAGTCAAAATCCATAGATTTTTATGGCAGAGGTATCAAAAAACTATTTAAACCATGGGAAGAAGTCGTAAATAACAACGGAGAATACATTATTGATTAAATTGCATATAATATTGTTATCAATTAAAAATGAAGTTTTTCTAAAATTGTGAATGATAATGAATAAATTTGATAACACCGCAAGAACTTATTCCTCCACCCAATAGTTCTGATGACTGTTGATCCTACCATGAAGGAAGATTATTGGGCTGGCGGATTTCCAAGGTACGGCTCTCCAGATCATCACAGAGTCTCTTCCATGTTTAACAGTTGGGAACCAGCATTCTGGATCAAATGCATCTTTTGGCCCTCCCCCAATGTATACATGGCCTGTGGTGGGAAATAAAGTAAAGGAGCACTCGTCAAAGTATATGACCCTTCTCCACTGCTATTCTGTCTAATTTCAATGGTTTTACACCACTCTAAACGCCTTTAAACGTTGTTTTTTTTTTAGTAGTGGTTTTCAGATTGCAGCCCTCCCGTGGAATCGGGCTTTATGTAACTCCCGGTGAACAGTTTTTTTAGACTCGGTTCCGGACATGATCATTAAGTTCTGCAGTAATTCTGGTAGCTGTAGTTTTATGTTCTTTTGTAAAAATCCGTGTAAGAGTCCTACATTCCCTAGCAGACAGTTTTGGTTTCTTTCCTGAGTTAGTTTTACTATGAGAAGGACGTTTTTCCTTTATTTCCCTACGCTGTCATTACTTTTAAGGCTGCCTCTCGATACGCCAACCAGTTTGACCTCTCTGGAAATCAGATTAATCGCTTACTTTAATAAGTTTTAATGAACTTATTTGGATAATATCTGCAAAAAGAACCAAAGTTATTAGCCCAAGATGATGTACTTCTATTATCAATCAACAAACATAAACATATACAAGGTTTAGACATTTTAATCAATCTTCCAAACTATAATATTACAATACTCGGTGTTTCCATTACTTTGTCCACTCCCTGTATATACCACCTTTGTAAAATCTTTCGTTATTCATTGATAATGAACTGAACAAGCTCGAAAGTACTTAGAATCCGCCTTTTATTTTCCTGTGAGATTTTTTGCATATATATATATATATATATATATATATATATATATATATATATATATATATATAAGTATAAACGATCATTGTGTGTAGTCTAATATCAAAACATGCAATTTGGGAGCATCTGCAAATTGGCGAGAATCTAATGTTCGTGGCATCCAATATACAAAAACTTTCAACATTCCATTTATTATAGAGAAAGAAGAACTTGGATCCAATTATGTAAAAACTTTCAAATGCGATTTTCTTATAATGGTTGTTGTGTTTATTTGATATTTTGCAGGTGGCGAACACCCAGCAGCAATGCAGCATGGTGGACAGAGCAACTACTCCTCCGCCTGCATTAAAGTAGTTATGTCACTGCCAATACTTCTCTTAGTTCTTCAAAAGGAAGCCTATTTATTCAACACTGCTTCCTGCGTTTAGAGATGGGAAATAGGCCTTCATTTTAAAGTTATTTTGAAGTTATAAGAAGTGTTTTAGTTTTCTTGCAAAAGAATCCACATTCTCTAGATTGCGACGGTAAGATAAAAAAGAAGAATAAGGAAGAATATTAAAATTAGCTTCTAAAACGGCACAAATAATTCGCATTCTTTTCGAATAATGTCAAGCAGAACAAAAATACATCAAGGCACCTAGTTCAAAATGTGTTCTTTTGAAATATTTTAACAGATTATATTAAAAAGAGCCGAAATATAATAAATACTTTCTCAGGTGCCTCATTTTTGTGTTTAATGAGATTGTATTTGGTCAACAACTTTAGTTTTAAATATGATTTTTCGTTGTCTAAATATGATGACGGGGTGAGGGATATCTCTCCTAATGTAAACTGATGACATAAAATTAAGCAGTTCAAGAAAGCTACCACCAATTCTTTTCATTATAGTGTTTACTCGTTTGCGCATTATAAACATGTTTATATAATTACATGTCTCTGAACTTGAGTCGATCAGTCGTATGACGACGAAACCTTGACCAAGAAATGTCTCTGTTTCAACATTCAAAATTGGCATCAATTGTTATTATCAAGCCCTGACCCTTTGTATCTCTCCAAAATTGTACCTACCTGTTTGTATATATTTCTATAAATGATATTTACTATATACTCGTATCTATAATAAATGTTTTGTCATTTAATGAGGACGCAAATTAATTTGATGACGAGTTATCAGAATTCAGTTTTCATTTTCCTGTGTGTAGAGTTCGAACGAAATGACTGCCAGGACTCGATACTTAAATTGGCTCTGAGACTTGTTTCATTCAGAATCCGCTAAGGCATTCTTACGAGTATAATTTAGAAGAGTCCTTGTTGTTGCTGCCGATGTCATTCTCCAAGTGATACCGCAAACTAAATAGACAACATAATCGACACCCCAAACACCACATGGCGTAAGAAGAGAAACAGAATATATTGTCATATTTCCACATAAAAATAACCCAGGCGATTTATTTGTTAGTGGATATTATAAAAATAGCAACCACGCCGCCGTAGCACACTAGGAGTGGTATATTTAAAGCGAGGTCTCAAGCGATCGCATCGTTGTGACGGATCCTAATTCCTGAAAACAGGCCAACACCGGAGATGAAGAGTCGGGTAAGGCACAAGTATGCCGATAAATAGGCTAACTAGAGAAGATGCTAAGGCAGAGGAATGAAAATTCACTATTTGGAAGACAATAAGCAGAATTCCGATATGGTAGAAGGCACAATGCACAAGTTGGTCAAACCTAATCGGATGCAATAAACTCTCCTTTCCAATAATACTCAGCATCTTTGAATTTCAGAATGACAAATGTATTGGGTCCAAATTGAGGATATTTATGCGGAAAATCGGGGCAGCAGCGTCGGAGAAATCTCAAATTGAGTTTCAATCAACTTTGCTTGTTGTTATAAATTCCTTCTCCACAGAGATGATTTTGTTCCTACTTCGTTAACTGGATGATGTTTAATCAAATCGTTAATTCTACCGCATCGAGAGCTATGTAGTTGAAAGATAGGTAAAGAAGGCTCGGAGTGCCACAAGGCAATAAAATTCTCCGATTTCTCAATTCTTGAATAAATCTTGGGGCTTTTGGAAAGTTTGTAAACATTCTAGTTCGGTTAATTTCTCCTTTAAGATAAATAAAAGTAATTATTAATCTGTAAATTAATATTTACAGATTAATATAATATTTTATATATTATTATTAATATAATATAAAATAAAATTGTATATAAAAACCCTAGCGCAAAATACTCGGGAGGCAGTTGATTTATCTTTTAAACATTGACCACTGATAAAATAAATTAATTGGAGACCGAAATCGTTTGCAGCTTAGTATTCATAATCAAAGGTGTGTAGAATTTACACTCGCAATTTCCAAATGTGAAGAAGGATTCGTCAGACCTTTCTCTAACTGTTGTTTTCGAGACTTCTAAGTTTGAATTCCGTTTCTAATCAAGCTTCGGGAACAAGGAGTCGAGTACCGCTGAATGCAACGACGTGAAGAAAAGAGACATCGTCCACAAATGTTTATTAACCACCATAAATATCCTTCGCCGTTTAACTACGGAACGGTGACATTTTTCCGTCATTTTCAGCAATAGATTTACCTAATGAAACCTTAATTCTAATTATTTACCCTCTCTATTTATCCTGCACCATCTATGTATTTTTGCTACTATAAAAGACTTCTTGCACTTCTTCAAGGATATATAAAATAAAAAATAACCTTCTATACCCAACGGGGTGATAGTGTTCTCATTCCCAACCTATAAAGATGAAATTAGTTTTTCCCTGGTGGCTAATCGCTCTATCCTTAGAAATGTGAAGGTTTGGCTGTATCAAAAATATCATAGACCGGCAATCATGGCTGCTGGTATATGTTTCTCGACATTAACCTTATCGCATTGGCGAAATAAATAAAAAAAAATTAAATGGAAGAAGGCAAATTAACGAATGTTTTCGTTTTTGTAACATAGAGCAACAAAATGAAAAAAGAACCCTGCCGCCTTTAAGATCTACGTTCGAGCGAATGCGACTTAGACATTAATAACGAAGGTTTCTTTGAAGCTGATCTGACTCCAGGTCGTCTAGTGGATTTGGAGTGAAGAATTCTGGTTATTTTAATTCTTCCCAAGTGTAATAACCTCTTATACTCCTTTAACTTATACTCGACATTTTTTAACATATTCTTCTTATTGTTCAAATAAATAATGTCACAAAACATTATTGAATATATATTTGATCCAGTTTGCGTTTCTTTGTCCAATTGATTCTCAAGGGAAAGACTCGTTTATGGGGGAGGGGGTGAGGGTGAAACATAAACAAGCCCATGAAAATAAAGGTGAAGTGAGGTGAGGTTAATTATGTGATACGATGTGGTAGATCCATGGGATTGATATGGTTGCGCCCTTATCGATGGTCGCTGCCCTTCCGCGTTATAAGGAACCAAACAACAAAGTCCGAATTCCTCATTCGACCATTTTTCGCCGCACTGAGAATTTTGATTAGAAAAAAATATTATTTTATCTTTTACCTCACAACTAAGAAGCGAACACCAACGAGGGCATCTCTGATAGAAACAGCAAGGAGAAGTTCGAAAAGAAAGGGGTGAAAAGGGAAGTTGGATGTGTGAAAGGTGTCTAACTCCAGTATTCTAAGGAGGAGATTAGGTGAAGCCCTCGGGATATGAACACTCCAATCAATCTAGAACATGTCAAACCTTCACAATCATGGCAAAAGCCCCCTAGATTCGCTGAGGAAAGAAGGGTACGAAATTATCGAAATCTCAACTGCAGGGTGGTTCTTGATGTGGCACATGTTAACCACTTACGGGGCAACCATATGATGGACAGGCTCATGTTCGCCGCTTTGACTGGAACAATATTCTTCTTCAAATTGGGACTCAACCCTCCAAATGCTATGTTGAACTGACTTAAGTGCGACGCTACCAAGTGATTCCCGTCTCACTTGCAGAACCTCCACCAATTTTATCTCCCGTGTATGAATAAGATGAGTGTTTTTCAGATTATTAATCTGTTAATTATTTATTATTTATGTTATTTTGAACGTGATAAGAGTAATTCAATTTATTTTCTCCGAATCCTCGTGATGTGTTAATGCACATTTTGTACTGAGAGATCTGACGACACATTTGGTGTAGTGCCACACTCAAAGTGTTGGTCATCCGTTTCTTCTAATCTATAATTCTGTCGTGTTTTTTAAGTGGTCCAACATTTGGAGTGGAATTCCTTAGTTAAATATTTGAAAAGTTTTACAACACAAAAATTATTCGTAAAAAGATGATAAACAGACAACTTTAGCTTTGTTTACTTTTCGGTGCTTATAATCGTGAGAGGCCCAGTAATGTCGTCATCACCAAAAAAAGATAGGAACGTAGGAAATAAATTAAATGCGTGGGAAAGTATCGTTGTATTGAAATTAACATTAACTTTGAAATAACTGGCAAAGAGAAAAGAAACTACATACCATATTCTCTATGTCTGAGTTAAAGATAAATGGATGTTGAAAATCTATGAGTTGTGGGAGTTATTGCTTCCCTTTACTTAGGTAGCTTTTATATCTGGATGACATCAATTGATATATGAAACAACGAAACCCAAAGTACCATCGAAGTATCTCTTGTAAATGATTGGCTACAAGTGTAAAGGATAATTGTCAAGCTCTATGGTACCCCTAAGAAAACATAAATCAATTGTTCCACGGCTCCCAATTTTAGCAACTTATAACCTCAATAAATATAAATCAAATAAATTAAATGACCACCTTATCAGCAATGCATCTATAAATCACCATACTGTTTATAATTCCCTTCACTTTATAAAAGAAGGTTGGTGAAGCTCTTCATCCTAACGTGTATATGACCAGCTTTTGACGTAGCTTCCATTTCACCAGTGCCAACTCTCTGAAGTCATCAACATTTATCTTCTAAAAGCTTTCCTCACCACAAAATCCATTTTACATGGCTTAAATATTGATCAAAATAATAAATTATAAAAATCATCGCACGGACAATTGGGAAATCTCATTAAGAAGAGAGCAGGTAAAACACATATGCTGTACAAATGTTGCAATTTTACAACCTTCATGACATACACAAAAGGAAATCACAAAAGAAATTGGAGTTGAGTTGAATCATCGATTCAGAAACTCTACCATTATATGTAAGAAGAATTATAGTTGCATGTAGGAAAGCACATAAGGCTGCATTAAAGGCAATGGGATGGAATGATGGCAATTTATTTAAATTCGCATTTAGATTTACTTAGAAAGTCTCATAAATAATTTAAAAAGAATTAGGATTAGACATTGTCTGCTAACCTAGGACTCAATGGAGGGGGAGAGCCAAGCAGAATGAGGATTTTCTCTCTTTTGTAAATGTTTTCAATCATCCCATAGTCAAATTCAACTAATGGGTACACCATCTAATTCAATTCAAAAGTGAACCTTCAAATTTTATACAATTCATTAAAAATTTAATTAATTACTGATTCTTTTGGTCGAAAGTAAGATACAACATGACAAGCCTAAGAGAATAAGTAGCCCTAATATTTTTCTAATTAGAAAAGATTAGACAAAGGAAGAGAAAGAATTATTTTAGGACAAAAAAGCAGGATAACAATTGTTCATTTGCTACGGTTGACCACTAAGCTAAGAGATTTATGTGTTTGATGTTATTTAAAAGAAATAATTCCCTTATAATTTAAGTTAAAAATATTTTTCAACTTTTAACCGATTTAAAACTAATAAAATTTCTAAAATATCTTCAGCCCACGGTTAATTTAAAATTAGAGAAATATTTATTCATTTTAATATTTTCTTCTTTCATTGTAACATTTATATATTTTGCTTTATATTTAAAATGAGGATAAAAAAAGAAATACTGCTACAAATAGTCTCGAGCAAGAGCAATTATAAACTTAATTTTTTTCTATTATTAACTGAAGTATGACAAAAAAAATCGATTATCGCCCTGTACATATTTATATTTGCTTTGATGCCGATATTATCGAAAAAAGAGAGTATAGTTATTAAAAAGAAAGGAAGGAAACTTTGGCTTCGGATCTGAACTTGGGCTCAAAGATTCATTGGAAAGGAAAACTAGAACGCTGCCAATCCACCTCGTCTCCCGCCGGCCAAAGGCACGAAAGTTTTCTTCCTCCACCTTCTCCATTAAACTGTCGTCTGAGGGACGACAAAGCTTCTTAGCCTCGGGTCGACGAAATAAACTAGAGTCAGTTTCGCAAAGGGAGTTGCAAATGCTATTTCCGCCCATTAATCTTTCCTTCTATATTATTCCCAAAATAATTACCAAACTCCGATGTCGGCCATTTCCGCAACTCTTAGCTTGTTTGAAAGTTTTTTCCTTTGATTAAGGCTGGGTTTTACATTTGATTAGGTTGATATACCTTATCTCATAGCCTAAGTTATCTAAATTTCAGCCAACTTTCTTTTCCCTGTATAAAACTATTTGATAACGCATTTCTCTTTTCATTCACACTTGCTTTAATTGTGAACCAATCAACTCTCTGGATTGTCAACTTCTAAATAAATGGAACTGTCGTAGAATTGCTCATAGTCTGGTCCAATAATTATTCTAGTCCTTGATCTGGACACACCGCTTATATCTAAGTCGATGGTATTGACCTTATGACTTAATCTACGATCATATATATTTATATATAGCTAGGCTTTAATTCCTACTGAACGTGCGAAAGCTGGTTAGAGGCGGGTTGTGCCGTAGCCAGGATTCTCACTATAAAAGTCCCACTTGTTACTGGGGGGAGGTTTGTGATTGTTGAATTCTAAGAGTGCATAATACAGGTTGAATAAATTAGCCGAAGGGATGCTTAATTAAAGTCTTGCCAAGGGTACGTCAAAAGGGAGGAGCCACAAATAAACACACATACAAAAATAAACTTTACTTTATACAAAAATAATAATTAGGAGCAAAAGTTAAACGGGCATTGAGGGTAAATAAGGATTAAATATTAAACACTGACGTTAAGCGTCTAGAATTATAATGACTTAATGGGAGTATCAATCACTGTTAATTAAATAGGTAATTTAATAATATACGGACACTGGGTTTACAGATTACCATTAATTGTGATGGATTGGAGAGACGACTACTTAGGTTCAGACGGGGTGGTTCGGGGGGCGTTAACACGAGTTCTCGGGGAGAGGGCGGATAAGACGACGGGTTCGGGGCTGCTGACTGTAGTTTTGGTTAGTTCACTCCTAACTGGATGTGACACTAACAAATAGTAACTTCCAGTAACTATTTGGATATTTCTTTTCTTTCTCAAGTTACGTTGAGCAACAGAGCGTATTCTTCTAGTCACAGAATCTGCGGGGCAGGATTTGCCTCAGGAACACTTTGAGACAGCGACCAAGTTAACTCAGCGGCGCGTTAGCAGTCGATACGTTACGGCAATGACTCTCGTTCAACGTGAGGGTTACGCGAGTAAGTTTGGGACACTGCTCTAGAAGGATGAACGACGTAGACATTTATACCGCGGACTAGGGAAAAACGAGAGAGAGATTCCATTTACGACAATTGGCTTATCGCAGCGCCTTCTGCACAATCTCCATGGTACCATAAAGAAGGCAAATAGAATTTAGGCTTCTCTGTGAGATAGGCCTCTTTTCGTCAGACTTCCTGTCGCCTGTTGGGGAAGGGTGGGGGGGGAGGAGAGAGGAGACGAAGGTCAACTCAAACGACAAATTTCTTTCGTTCCCACGATCGTCTGGCGGCATGCGAGTATGTACGTTCCATACCCTCATAGGAACTGTATACTAAAAATTATGTGATTTTTGATAGCAGATGCTGGATAATTTTCTACCGAAGATATTCGGACAGCGATTCAAACCTCTTAACTGATTGAAGCGCAACTCATCGTTTCCTCATGGAAAAAAAGATTTTGTGACTGATTGACAAGACTTCACTCGACTAAGACTTGATCATCGACATATACTTCTGCTTCTCTATCTCATCTCTACTTAGGGCGTGTAGGTTAGGGAAGCTGAGCCTCCATAGATACTCATACAGGAAAAGATCCATATCTGCACCGGGTGGTTTACTCAGCGCAGGCCGAAGGTTAGTCCGGGACAGGTTAGTTAGTACCCGTGTAAGCGGCGGATCCTTTTGAGTGGAATAAACACTGATAGGGTTAGGCGACCGACAGGTTGGTAGGGTTCACTGACACTCCTGCGGAATAAGCCAGACGAATAACTGGATCTGAGCCGGACTTTATAACTTTCTGTTCCCTTGCCTTTTCTCTAATTTTCTTACCTTGGAACTCTAGGAGAAGAAGAGGAAGAAGACTGATTAGAAAAATGGAAGAAACGAAAAGGGTTCCTTTTGCGGATTATAAAAGGAGCACAAAAACCGGTCGCACTCTAGTATTTAACGTTATATACGGGAAACTCGGAATAATACTCATCAGACTCCTAGACTGAAAAAGATATGGATAACTTACTTAGCAAGAAAGCTACATCATACCTCCAGAAAATAGGACTAGAAGCGAACTCCCTCCACAAATAAAGGCCGAAAAAGCCATCTACTGTCGAAAGATAGGTGGATAGGTGAGCACACGGCAACAAAAATCAAATAAGAATACAAAAAAGACAAGAATGGGCTGAATTTAAGGACGTGGTGAAATTCAGAAACTAAAACAACAATGAAGAATACACCCATGTTTTTAAAATTTTGTTCAGAGAAACAGGCATGCACGTAAGGAGAGAGACAACGGATCCTTAGGATTTAATCGCAAGATAACCCAGGACTAAATCAAAAGCAACGAGTTCATAAAAGTTCTCACTTGTTTTAGTCCCCCAAAAGATGAAACAAAATGCTAAGAATGCACCTCAACTTTACACATATGGAGGGATTGTAAGAACCAAGAAAATAAGTACCCAAATTGTAGCACTAACCATCGCACGAGGGCGATGGCTTTTCCCATTAAGAAAGAGATTATAGAGAAGAAGAGGAGAGAGAAGACAAAACAAGAAGAGGAGAAGAGAAACTTAACTTATGCTAAAGTAGCAAAGGCAACAGCGGAACAAATCGTGCCAACAAAAAATATAATCGATTTTAAATAAGAAACATCATTGAACATATTGGCGTGCATACTACACGCACACGCAATGAACATCACAAATCTTGGAGTATATTCCAAGGAACTCAACAAAATGATAAGTAATAACGGGTTGTAACCTATGTGGTTCCCGGAAAACACGCCATCGGCTCACGTATTAAACATTAAATATACAACGCTGGCACCGGAAACCTAAACACTAGTAGGTGAGAATGAGCCCTCCAGCCAATTGATCAATACCAACCCAGCATTAGAGAGAGATCCAAGACCTAGGAATAAGCAAGCACAGGAAGAGGAAGAGAGAATGTAAGTGAAATTACCTGTAGCTAAGGTAGGCTGTTCCCCAAAACAACAAGACGGAAAAGCAATAGATGAATCAGGTAAATAGGAAACCCACCACCAAACTCAGAAGGAAAATAAGGATAAATGTGCATTAATCTGAGAGTATACCCCCCTGAAGACAACCCATAACCATAGGAAGCAATAAGGAAATAATCATAGGGATTAAAAAGGACTTTTTAAGTATGAATTCGAGGTCCCGTATTCAGACAACGAAGTCCATAAATGTCTAATGAGTGAAAGAATAAGAATTCAGAAAGAGATATGCTTTAATTTAAAGAAAGAAGAAATAAAAAATAAAAGAAGAGGTCGAACAAAGTCCCCCTGTGAAAGAGAGATAAAGAAAACTGAGAGAAGATCTTCACTAGAACAATAAGATACAAGATGGAAAGGAAAAGAAAGCTTAAAATAATAAGTCACAACGTGTCAGGTTGGGATGCCAAAAGGCACTCGCATGTTAATTCATACTTCAAACTTGACCATTAGATCATCCTCCTAGATAAAATCAACATCGATCCGGAAATGAACCCCATTAAACTCTTCAATTATACAATAATTTACAAGACAAAAGAAGATATAAACTACGACGGAGTAACGATAGCCATCTGAAATGACATAAAATTTACACGACTGAAGGAACTAGATGAGGCCTAATGAAACAGGAGAAATAATAATTATGGCAGGGTACCAACCCCTAAGGATGGAATATGTGCCTATACATAATTGCATGGAGATATTTACACAAAGTGAACAAATATTATTCTTAGGGAGCTGAACGCCCGAACAAGAGCCTCAGGGTATACAGCTAATTTCAACAACAGCGGAAGAATGTGGATCTGCTAATAGCAAGAGGCCTAGTTGAGAAGATCCGACCGGAATTCCCTACATACTCGTATATCGGCTTAAGAAGAGCAATGAAACCTGATATCGTTCTAGCTTCCCCTAGACATCAGTATAACTATTTGATAGATAGAGGCCCACCTTCCAACAGCGACCATGAAATTGTGGTCGTAACATTGTCCGCAGCCCCTATACAAAAAAAAATGCCCAATCAGAAAAAGCTACGCCGAAGAATTATCAAATTACCAACAACTAAATTTAAACGAAGCAACCCTACCAGAGATAGATGAAGCACTGAACAACATGATGAAAAAGCTGATAGATGCAGACAAAAACATATACCCAAAACAACGTTTAGAAAATTGCCACACCACCAATATACACCGCAATTAGCAGATTTGAAAAACAGATATTTAAAACTTAGAGAAATGATAGAGCGAGTTGGTCCCGAAGGAGGTGATATTGAACGCTTTCGCAACATGAGGATTGAAATGAACACAATAATTATTGCAGAAAGAGGCATAAGATGGGACTAGATAGTATACGGGATAGAATGCGAACTAAATCCTACAAAATATTAGCAAAAGATCAACATGATGAGAGGAAATAAAAAACTGAAAACAAAAATAGCCATCAAATGCAACGGAGTAGATGCGCTAGAACCAGAATAAATTGAGGCCGCTTTTAGGGAACACTGGTATAACGTTTTTAACATATCACCGGAAGAAAACGAAGATTTCGACGGCGACCATGAGCTTAGAATAGTTGAAAAGATGGACAGGAACCGGGGAGAAATCACACCCAATCACTCTTCTTCCAATACAATAATGATGGAACAAGAAGTAGACCCAATAACACTAGAAAAGATAAAAATGCTCTAATCACCACTAAACAAAGGGCTATTGAAGCCACAGGGATATCCCGCGAATACCTGGTAGGAGCGCCTGATGCGTTTCTTGCCAAAATAGTAAAAATCTTCAATGCGGCAATAAGCGCTGGGTATTTTCCTGACGCCCTGAAAAGAGAAAAAATAATATTTTTGCCCAAAGCAGGTTAGCCCCCTGAACAACTCGGAAACTTCAGGCCGATAACCTTGCTAAAAAAATTGGCCAAACCTCTTGAAAAATTGAGCGGCAGGAGATTCAGCCAATATCTAGAAGACAACAATCCAATTCCCAACAACCAGCAAGGGTTTAGGAAAGGTAGAAGTACCGAGACGGTACTGACCATAATAGTAGAATCAATAACCAAAGCTAAATATTAAAGAAACTACACATACCTGGTATTAAGAGATGTGCAAAAGACTTTTGATAGAGTCTGGGGAATAGGTCTAAAATACAAGATAAAGAGATTGGGGCTGCCACCTATCTTAACAAAATGCATTGTGACTACGTCCAGACCGCACAGCATTCATCAGCATAGAAGGATATCGAGGACCCGGATTCGAATTTAATCAAGGCGTTCTCCAAGGAAAATGTCTCAGTCCGACGTAATATAGTACGAGTATATGTATATATATATATATATATATATATATATATATATATATATATATACAGGGGACCTTCTAAATCCAATCTTATCTTCAATAACACCAAATATGTACAATTCGCGGACGACATCTTGATAATCGTTAATAGTCCATACAGGCGCCCACCAACAATAGCAAGAATTACAGCTGCAGAAATCGAGAATATAAATAACTTTAAAATAAATGGAAGATAAGGACAAACGCAAGCAAGTTTACAATTATTCGAATAGAACGAAAGAAAACGTCAAGAGTAACCATAAACGAAGATAGGTACAGATACCAAAAACAAGGCAAGGTACTAGGACTAAAGATAACATCTAACGTGTATCAGAAACACACTACCGAGATAATAAAATTAGCAAAAGCTAATTTAGAAAAGTTATATCAGTTGAAAAACCTAAACACAAAGAATAAAATCAAATTATAAAACGCATTCCACTCAGCAATGCCATAAAACCAATAACATAAAATTACAGTCCAAAACAGCGGCGTACTATTAATTACTAATTCAAGAAGGAGAGACGACAGGAAGCAGAGAGATCTGCACCATGAAGTAGAGGTGGAGCCAGTTAATGTATCTCTAGATAAAAGAGCAGTCAAAATATGAGATAAACTAGAAAGACTCCTAGACGAAGATGAAAAAAGGAAGATGGAGATCCCAATAGAAATAGAGAGAACAATAGGGAAAGCTTTAGAAGCGGAAAACGGTTGTAGCAGGCCGAAAATCTATACTCTAATCCCAATCGTTTAAACCCGCTTCTTACACTAATTTGGACGTGATAAATTGAGGGAGAATGAAACGGATTGTATGTACAGTGATTAATTTACAAGAAAAATATGGGGTAAATATTTATAAAAAATCTCTTTAGTTATTTACACAAAAAAAAAGAATGGGCTTGATAAATTTGCAATTCCAATATCAAAATAACAGGCCTATAACCCAACCAAGAGATAAGAAGAAACAAAAGAGATAAATGCGCTAACAAAACCGGTATTACTCCTATAATAGAGGTCTAACACTTTGGATCCAACACAATGCAAATAAAAGTAAAGGCCTCACGTGGTACCTCGAGCTTGGGGTGAGGGGCGGGGTGAGGTCTGCCGGCTGCCACTCGAGTGTTTACAAATTTCAGAGGACTATCAAGGCTGGCGCCTCTGAGACGTCTTACAGAAACAAAAGCTGGTGCCTCCGAGCTCGGTATTAGCGATCTGGCCGCGTCTTGAGGCTATTAAAGAAAGAGCCCTTCCTTCAAATGGGACGTACAATAATTTCAAATTGTAATATTCTAAATGGTACAATACTAGCCACTCTTTACAAAAGGAATATTTTGGAATTTAATAGAGTGGCCTTTCGAAAAAATAATAATCAACAATTTGTTGAGCAAGAGAAAAAAACAATTTTATACAAAAATGAAATCTGGAATTCATATTATATAAAAAGAAAAAACAAAAAAATGTCTTCGTTCATACACACATTCTTACAGAAAGAGGGAGAGGGTATTGGGAAAGGGGTTTCCGGAAGAATGGCCCTTAACACACACTGTCGTAGAATGACTCCCGACGATACTATATATAACACTATTCGTTGAGGGAACTTCCTTAATTATCTCTAGAGTGCGTTTTACTGTCTGGCGGCCGGTATTATGTATCTTCAAAATGCTTAAGAAGTGGAACTGAGCTCAAGGATAATAATATTGCTATCATTAATAAAATAGAGTTTTATTAATAATAACTATAAACAAAACACAAAAACGGAAAATATTGACACACAGAATGGAAAGGGTCGTGGAGACTCGGGCTAATCCAAGGATTTAAGGGATCAAAAAAGGTAAAACAAATATGGAGTTAAAGAGATGGGATGGTTCGATAAACCATTTAAAGCACAGGATAGAATGGACAAATAAGGGATCAATACTCAAAAGGTGACGCTTGTCTTACGTAACTTCATTAGGGTGCAGTGGAAGGTACTTGAAGGAATATTCGGTCCGCTGGCGAGTTCCAGCCGAAGGGGGGGGATAAAAGGATCCTGACGTGGCGTCTTGGAAAGGAGAACCGTTACTCGACGAACGGCTTGACGAACAATGGCTGTTCTAGGTTGTTCTCTTCTGAACAAAGGGGGGGATGAGAACCGTCTCTTGTCTACGGGCTCAAGAACAATGGCTGTTCTAATGTTGTTCTCCTTTGAACAACAGGGGGGGTGAGAACCGTTTCTTGGCGAAGGGCTCAAAACGAACAATGGCTGTTCTAATGTTGTTCTCCTTGAACAACAGGGGGGGATGAGAACCGTTTCTTGGCGAAGGGCTCAAAACGAACAATGGCTGTTCTAGGTTGTTCTCTTCTGAACAAAGGGGGGGGATGAGAACCGTCTCTTGTCTACGGGCTCAAGAACAATGGCTGTTCTAATGTTGTTCTCCTTGAACAACAGGGGGGGTGAGAACCGTTTCTTGGCGAAGGGCTCAAAACGAACAATGGCTGTTCTAATGTTGTTCTCCTTGAACAACAGGGGGGGGATGCCTTGGGGACTTGGCGTCACTAAAGGCTCGAACCTTTGGCACTCAAGGAATATTGTCCTCCTTCTGGACAAGTGATGGTGAATCTCGAGGTCGAGGTCCCTTGGCGCACAAAGGGAGAGAGGGTCGTGGTGATGTTTCGCGACGAAAATCTGGATCTCCAATCTGATCTTAGTGGTAAAGTTTCCATATAAATAGCCAGGACATCTCCTTGGCGTGGGGGAGACTGGGGTGGAAGCTTCGAGGGAACGCACAGCTGGGCCGGAGAAAAATGCCTTATCTGTTCATAAGCCTAACTCGATCTGGCGAGGTCGGCGTATGGGGGTGAGCGGGGGGGACGATAACCTCCTTGTTTAAACATTGACGTCCGGTAGCTGTTGATAAGACTCCAAGCCTCGAATCGAAGATGCACGTGGGCCTCCTCGAGGTTTTAACTAATATGGGATAGGAGTTGAATTTAACACAGATTCAACTCGTTCTATCACACCCCTCCATTCCAGGGGAAGTTGTCACTTCGAAAAAAAAAAGAGAGAAGGGACAACGATAGAGCTCCGTTGTAGGGAACTCGTTTTCTTGTACCAACCGTATCTTCCTGCACCTAACTAGTATTACCTCAATACATGATTATTTTGATCTTTAGATTACAGGGGAAAATAACCTTTAATACAACTTAATAAAAAAAAAGGGCATGGAACAATGAAATGTTATAAACTTAGTACATACGGGACAAAATAATTTATACGTAAATTAATAAGAACAAATATATATACATCAAAAAAAAATTAGACATTGAGCGTTACAAAATTCAGACATATAAATTAATTAATTATATTACAAAAGAATCTTAAATTAAGTCGTACAAGACGGTATATACCTACATGGAGATACTAATCCTATGAATACAATTGTTCTACGCTATTCGGTAACGCATTCCTACTGAGTGCGTCAGCGACCTGGTTATCGGAACCTTTGATATAATTTATTTTAAATTGATACTCTTGCAAGAGTAAACTCCAGCGCATGATGCGGCCGTTTGAGTGTCGCACATTCCTAATATAGGCTAACGGACGGTGGTCGGTTCCTATTTGACATTCTTTACATATCAAGTACAGCTTAAATTTGTCTATGACCCAGATAATTGATAGAGCTATCTTTTCTCTAGTGGCATATCTCTTTCCGCGTGGTAATAATTGACGACTAGCATATGCAACTGGATGACTCGTTCTGTCATCCACGTATTGAAGGAGTACACCTCCAATGCCCTCGTTGATCACGTCGGTCTTAACCACAAAGGATTTTTCCGGGTTGGGCAACTTAAAAATGGGGGCAGAAATGAACTTACTTTTGAGCTGATTAAAATGGGAAACAGCGACATCATTCCAACGTAAACGATCGTAGAAATTCTTTTCCTGAAGGGGGCATAGGGGGGCCGAAATTGCAGCGAAATTCGGAACACATCGCTGATAGGGAGAAGCTGATCCTAGGATTGATCTCAATGGCTTCTTTGTAATCGGGAGGGGCATGTCGGCGATTGCCTTAATCTTGTTCTCGTGGGGACCTGACTTGCTTTGTCCTATTTTGAAACCCAAATATTTGATGGTTTCGTGGGCAAACTGGCATTTGCTGGGGCCAATGGTGAGGCCATTTTCACGCAGTTGCTCGAAAAGAGCTAATAGGGCGGGTAAATGGTGATTCCATTTAATTAGTTCTTGGAGCTGACTCTTCTGGCGTGGTGTCAGCTGCGCGTCACTATCCAGGTCAGAGGGTTCCAAAGACTTGCCTGGTAGGGAAGGAGGAGGGTAATCGGCATCAGGTTGGATGCACACTGTCTGGATTACCTTAAGGGACTCCACGGGGCAATCCTCTTCAAGCGCCGATGCTTCGTCCAGTTCTACGAAGGTATCTCCATGGGCGCGTTGGGGGTTCTTTTTTTCTTGGGGTCCAGGGACAGTCTCCGTGTCCTTGTCTGGGGCCTTATCACCTAAGGGTTTTAGTGATTCACACTCCTCTTTTGCCGTCCTAAAGTCCTGGTTAGGGGTCTCCGAGAAATCGGACGGTATCGGGGTTCTGATGGGGACGGGCTCCTGGGCTTCTTTCTTATCTCGGCCTTGAGGAAGGGCGGCCTGAAACACAGGGTCGAAACTTACTTGGGGGCTCTTTCCTATAAGTACGGAACAGAATTTTATTGGTGCTACAATGACTTCAGCCCAGCCATTATAATATTGACACTGCAGGTAACATCTAGCGACGGGGAATCGGTTCGCCCGCCCAAGTTGGTCATGTACCACCGCAAATTTTTCGTGGTTAGAGACCACTGGGAGGAGTTCGTCGGACACGATGAAGCACGTACATCCTGTGTCCCTGACGAGAGTCAATACTCGACAGCTGTCCACGCTGCCCTCCTCATATTTCAAAGTTCCCGATGAACTTTTACCAAAAACAAAATTTACCTGGTGGCCTGACGGAGGGGGAGAAGTTTCTGCTTGGGTCTGCACCACCGGGGGAGCCGGGGTCGCATTAATCTGGTGAACTTGGTGGGCTGGTCCGCTTTTAAGCCTAGAATTTTGGGGGCAATTCCAGCTCATGTGGTTTTCTACACCACAGGTGAAGCATATGGTTGGTCGCTTCGGGAAGAGAGATGGAGGAGAAGTCTTAACGGGAGGTTTGGAGTCCCGTTGTTGGTTTTGTGGAAAGAAGTTTTGGGGTTTTACGGGGCTCGGAAACTTTGTCAGCTTTCCTGGGAAGGAGCGCGAGTCCGTCCTTCTTTCTTCTCGTTGGATTTCTTTTTCTCGTTCTTCTGGTTGGATTTTTCCTTCTCGTTCTTCTCGTGGGATTACTCTTTCCCGTTCCTCTTGTCGGATTACTCTTTCCCTTTCTTTTTCTACCTTTTTTCTTTGAACTTCTGCTTTAATCCGAGCTAATTCAATCTGATGGTCAGCTTGACTTATCCGTTCCTCTTGAATGTACTTAATTAGTTCTTTTCCGGAAAGTCCCAAGGATTCTCCTTGCGCTTTAAAGATTTCAAACTGAGTCATCTTTGCACTTGGGGGCGCACTAGTCAACCAGCTAAAATTCCTTGCAACAAGAATTATGCCTCTATAGAATTAGCCTACCTAAATATGGGCACTGACCTATTCGTACTTGGTTTCTTACTCTAAATAACCACTGACTAAAATCACGAAAAAACACAAACAAATTATTATAACATTTCCTTGAGCTACTCCAGCTTCTTAAGTTTCAAAAAAAAAAGGGATAGCAATCGTTAAAACAAAAGGGAACTACTATATTCTATTATTATAACGAATAACACTATGCTTTACTCGACTGAGACCAGTGTTTGCAAAGATATAGCGTTAAACCTTACACACCTGATACCAAATTTAAATGGTATATATATATGTCGTAGAATGACTCCCGACGATACTATATATAACACTATTCGTTGAGGGAACTTCCTTAATTATCTCTAGAGTGCGTTTTACTGTCTGGCGGCCGGTATTATGTATCTTCAAAATGCTTAAGAAGTGGAACTGAGCTCAAGGATAATAATATTGCTATCATTAATAAAATAGAGTTTTATTAATAATAACTATAAACAAAACACAAAAACGGAAAATATTGACACACAGAATGGAAAGGGTCGTGGAGACTCGGGCTAATCCAAGGATTTAAGGGATCAAAAAAGGTAAAACAAATATGGAGTTAAAGAGATGGGATGGTTCGATAAACCATTTAAAGCACAGGATAGAATGGACAAATAAGGGATCAATACTCAAAAGGTGACGCTTGTCTTACGTAACTTCATTAGGGTGCAGTGGAAGGTACTTGAAGGAATATTCGGTCCGCTGGCGAGTTCCAGCCGAAGGGGGGGGGATAAAAGGATCCTGACGTGGCGTCTTGGAAAGGAGAACCGTTACTCGACGAACGGCTTGACGAACAATGGCTGTTCTAGGTTGTTCTCTTCTGAACAAAGGGGGGGATGAGAACCGTCTCTTGTCTACGGGCTCAAGAACAATGGCTGTTCTAATGTTGTTCTCCTTTGAACAACAGGGGGGGTGAGAACCGTTTCTTGGCGAAGGGCTCAAAACGAACAATGGCTGTTCTAATGTTGTTCTCCTTGAACAACAGGGGGGGATGAGAACCGTTTCTTGGCGAAGGGCTCAAAACGAACAATGGCTGTTCTAGGTTGTTCTCTTCTGAACAAAGGGGGGGGATGAGAACCGTCTCTTGTCTACGGGCTCAAGAACAATGGCTGTTCTAATGTTGTTCTCCTTGAACAACAGGGGGGGTGAGAACCGTTTCTTGGCGAAGGGCTCAAAACGAACAATGGCTGTTCTAATGTTGTTCTCCTTGAACAACAGGGGGGGGGATGCCTTGGGGACTTGGCGTCACTAAAGGCTCGAACCTTTGGCACTCAAGGAATATTGTCCTCCTTCTGGACAAGTGATGGTGAATCTCGAGGTCGAGGTCCCTTGGCGCACAAAGGGAGAGAGGGTCGTGGTGATGTTTCGCGACGAAAATCTGGATCTCCAATCTGATCTTAGTGGTAAAGTTTCCATATAAATAGCCAGGACATCTCCTTGGCGTGGGGGAGACTGGGGTGGAAGCTTCGAGGGAACGCACAGCTGGGCCGGAGAAAAATGCCTTATCTGTCCATAAGCCTAACTCGATCTGGCGAGGTCGGCGTATGGGGGTGAGCGGGGGGGACGATAACCTCCTTGTTTAAACATTGACGTCCGGTAGCTGTTGATAAGACTCCAAGCCTCGAATCGAAGATGCACGTGGGCCTCCTCGAGGTTTTAACTAATATGGGATAGGAGTTGAATTTAACACAGATTCAACTCGTTCTATCACACACACACTCACATTCTCTCCACCACACCCCTCCTTCCCCAGGCAGTCATTCACAATACACTCTCAATCCTTACTCATGGTACTTTTTATACTCAATCCCACCCTTCTGTACCCATTCACACTCGTCTACTGGTCCCTGGCTACGCGTAGCAATCTGTCGGGGTTGTTTGTCAGTCGTCCTCTCAGTCTCCTCGTCACTATTGATCATATCGTCCACCATACTCTTTGCCTTCATTACCAGTTCTCCAATCTCTCGACGGAACTGTTTCATACTCTTCCGTTCAGAACCTTCACTCTTTATACCCCCATTCATCAGCCCCTCACTCTCAGCTATCATCAAACTCAAGGTACACTCTTGCGAAACAGAAAATCACTCACATCTCCTCTACTCTCAGTGGCTACACCGGAAACCCCTTCAACTGGTTCCCACCAGAAGCCAGAAAAGTCAGTCACCTCCTTATTCATCACATTAAACTCACCTATACCCTTAGCATTCTCAAAACCAGAAAAATCAGCTACACTAGATTCATTCTGCCCAAACACACTATAATTCATACTCTTCCAAAAAACAGAAGAATCAGCCACAGGCAGCTCACTCACTCGTCTACTTACACCAGCCAAATCACCCACCTGCTTATGCAAACACTCAATCTCTCTCTCTCAAGCTCTCCCATACCGGAAAGACTCTGCTCAGACTTACTTTTATTAGTACTTGCATTCTTCCTTTCACTCTTCTTTGTACACTTTCTACTCCTCGAGACCAAGACAAGCTCTTTCCCAGACAGATCCATACTATCACACTTCATTTCACCATCATGCACCTTATCTCTCTCTCTCTGCACAGTTCATACAACGGATGGCTCACTAGGTAGTCAGGAGGCTGGTTCACTCCACCTCCTTAACTGACTCTGATGAGCCCAAACTCTCTCAGTCACACATTCATTCAAACTCTCCAAAACATACGTCACACCATTCTCCCGAACTATCACAAATCTATACGGTCCTTCAAACTTTTCACTCATCTTGGATACATTTAACCTACATTTTACTTCTCTTACCTTCAATACTTTTGCACCTATTTCAAAATTAAAGAAAGCTTTCATGTGCCTCACATCATAAACTCTGCTCAATTTCACTCAAACGAAACCTATCTTTCACTCGCCTCTCAAAATTTATAACAAACTGACACGGAGACACCCCAGTTGCACTATGGACCGTCGATTATACGCCTATAACACTCTACTCAACCATTCATCCCAGTCATTCAAAGTCGTACTCATCATTCTCAACATCTCACACAAGGTCCTAATTGTACGTTCAGCCAATCTATTCGAAGAGAGTACATACGGAGTTGTCCTCACATGCTCCACACCATTCTCTCTCAACATTCGCTCAAACACCTCACTCGCAAACTCAGGCCCATTATCACTCAGACATCTCCTAGGCACATAGGAAAAAAACAACTGCTCAACCACACGCGCAACAGTCACACTCTTTTTATCTCTTACAGGTGCCGCATACACAAACCTGCTTTTATGATCAACCATAACAGCCATACCAACATTCCCAGCACTTGTACGCGGTAAAGATATAATCAATTACTACTAATTCAAACGGTTCTTTCGCATCAACTTTCAACCTCGACGGTTTCACTTTTATACCTTGCACCTTTCGCTTCTGACACCTTTCACACGTAGTCGCAACATCATTTACAACAGTTCTTAGACACGGATGGAACACAGGCTCCTTCATACACTCCCACAACTTAAACTTACCCATATGCCCATAATTATCATGCATAACTTTCACCAGACCAATTATAGCAACAAAGGACATCACAGATACATACATACTATCATCCCCATCCTTTATATGCCTCACAAAATATCCAACATCTATACAAACAACAAAATCCTTAGCATACCTTTTACAATCACTCAAACACTCAGGCCATTTATTCAAATGAACACGCGTCATTACAAACCTTTTCAACTCACTGACAAAACGACACATCTATTGAATCTCTAGAATATCATCATCACTTAAAATCTCATTCTCATCATCCATGACCAATTTAATCATACCGCAAAATTTGTCAACATACTTCGCACACTCATTTGACCTCATTACCTCACATTCACCTTTCATAAGACAATCCTTATCAGCATCCAAAGACAAATCATTTAATTTCATAAAGTCTACACCAAGCAAGAAACAACACAGCATTTACTCATCCTTCCGAATAACAAAGTCATGCTTCACATTCACACCACTGCCCAAACTCACTCTCCGACTAACCTGTTTCCATGCCACTATCATTCTATTCCCCAATCCACTTATCCGTAATTTCACCGGCTTACGTTCACAACATTTAAACTCATCATACTTACTCAGAATCCTCTCGTTCACTAACGATACTTGCGCACCAGTATCAATCAAACCACAGAAGAACCTTTAACCAAATTTTACTCTCGCTTCCATCATATTGGGGTCCTCCATGCTCGCAATACACAGAAGAAACAATCACACCAACATCAGCACCGACATCCACACCGTCATCACTTCCACATCATCACTCACACAACACTCATATTCACCCAGATAATTATTCTTTTCCCTCATATACGAACACTTTTCAATCACCGAATTGTAATGCACACCGCTCAAACATTGCAGTTCACCTTCTCACCTTTGTACACAATCGGCCTCTCGCCACCAAAATGCACATAAACAATCACTCCATACAAACGAATCACTACAATTAACACTTCCTGAAACGGCGGGACCCTTGGCATATACATCGCTCTCAATTCTTTCATAAATTTCCGCACCTTAACCATACCAATACTTTTAGGCTTCCTACATACTTCACTCATTACCTCCTTCCTTAAGTCATCCGCAGTATCAGGAACTCTCACATCTACCCTATCACTGTACAAATCTTGCAAACCATTCCATACACTCTCAAACAAGGAATCACCACTACCCTTACTCTCCTTTCCACTCATAATCCCTTTCGGCAAATACTCAGGATCACTCACTCAACACACATTTTCATCATTCGTACCAGAATACCTTGACATCAAATCAGCCACTCCATTCCGTTCACCAGGCACATACTCAATCACATAGTCAAAGTCACTCAAATCTTCCAAAGTCCTTGCAATCCTACTATCAGACCACTTCATACGTTGCAAATACTTAAGAGGTTGATGATCTGTTCTGATAACAAACCTCACACCATACAAAAACGGACGCAGAACTTTCAAACAATACCTTATCGCAGCGAACTCTCTCTCCTCAGTCAAATAGTTTCCCTCTGCCGCATTCATAGCTTTGGATACATACCCAATTATTCGCCGCCATTCTCTTCATTAAAACGCTGCTCTTGCATCAGAAAACCTCCCATACAGTACCCACTCGCATCCGTATACAATTCAAGCATCGTAGCATTGGCACTATAGTCCGGGTATGCCAATTCAACATTTTCAGCCGCTGCCTCTTTTAGTCTCTCATACGCTTCATTTATCTTATCATTCGACCTAACAATCGTACTACCTTTCTTCCCATCTACTCAGTCAAAAGTTTACTCACACCCGAACAATTTTGTTTAAACTTTCCCTGAAACTCAATCAAACCCAGAAACGACTTCAGTTGCTTCACACACACCGGTTTCGAAAACATTCGACCCTTCTCAACATACTTCGGCGACTTTCGTAACCCATTGCCACTCACCATATGCCTAAGGAATTCCATTTCTTTCGCAAACCATTCACACTTCGCTACTTTCACCACAAAAACACTCTCCAACGTTCTCAACACATCATTCACCAATCTCATATGTTCCTCAAAACTCGCAGTCATAATCAAAATATCATCTATAAACACAATTCACATTCTTACTCGCAAACTTACTCAACACAACATTCATCGCCCACTGGAAGGCTCTGGGGGCATTAGTCAACCCAAAGCTAAGGTTCCGGAACTGATAATGCCTTTTTGTAGAGGAAAAGGCAGTCACCGGCCGGCTGTCCTCAGCAATGGACATCTGGTAATATCCCCGTACCAAATCCATCTTTGTAAAACACTTCATCCCATGCATACTATACACACACTCAGATACCACACACATTGGAAACCTCTCTTTCACAATCCTCTTGTTCACCTTTCGATAATCCACACACATACGCAATCTTCCATCTGTCTTACGTACTGGCACAATCAGAATAGTCAATGCACTCTCACTTTCTTCAATCACCAACAATCGTTTTAATTTCACACACTGCCGCTCAATCTCATCAGCAACCAGACGCAGGAAATGTCTCGGCCGCTGATAGATTGGGGTGTTCTGCTTCAGAATAATCTTAAATTCCAGAAGCTTCGCAAGCCCTAAATCCAGATCCCTTTTACTGAGGACCCCCTTTGGTTCAAACAACATTCGATACACATCCTCCTTTTCGTATTCAGTCAAACATCCATCCAATTCCACCATCCTTCCCACTTCATTATACGTCCCTTCGTAGTAAAATTTACCCTGACATCCATGCTATCGTCCATACCTACCACATTGACAGTGGAGAGGTCACCAAGTACATCTCTGACTTGGATCCCCCTCACCTGCCTTTTTATTCTGGGGTCCGCCTGCACACATACAAAAGAAACATTCATTCTCATCAATCCATCAAACACAAGCAATACGCCTTACTTTATAACACGCATCCTTTCCAGCCAATATCACAGTGTTCTCACTCACATTCAAACTAACATCCTTACTCTAACTCACTCTAACCGACACTCTTTCACCCTTCACAAGCCTTACACTCTCCATAACAGTCACCTCAATACCGGTAAACACACTCCTAAAAACACTACCATATTTTCCTACATACAACTTATACACCCCATTTTTTCTTAATCTGATCACTCGCAGGATGCACAACCATACGGTTCGCTTTCATAAAATCATACCCCAAAATCACACCATACTCAATACTCACATTATAAAACACAGAGAATCCACACTTATTCATCAACATACCATGAATTCGAGCAGCTGACCTTATCATTCCAATCACAGGCACTCTCATACTACCAATCACTACCAAACTACCCTTACACTCAGCTAGGAGGGCTTTTTCACTCACCTTGGCATACACATTCTTATATACCAAGCTCGTCTTGCATCCAGAATCTATCAAAGCCAAATACTCAATCCCATTCAATACAACGTTCACACTCAGACTCTCATACTTCCTACCGGACAGCACTTTCACACTAGACAGACTTACCAACACATTACTTGCACTCATGCACCTAGAGGATACTTCCCCAGGTACCCTCTTACAATTAAGTTTTCCGCTTCAGACTTTCCAATCACACCTTGCGCTATCAGTCTAATCCAACAGTTTTCACTTAAATGTCCTTTCATCGCACAATAACTACATACATTCCTCTTATCACGACACATCCTCGCATAATGACCAGCCTTTCCGCAATTACCACAAGCATACTTCATACTTCCCCCAGCAGTTGCTCCACGATTAAACTTATGACAATCTTTACATTCGAAGCATTCTTTCACACTTTCCTGTCAATCCTTTATCATATGCCCCTTCTTACCACACCCAAAACATGCACCAGAAGTCCCCCTACATTCTGCCAACATATGATCCTTCCTTATACACTTACGTCATTGCACAATTTCTTTCACCCCATCCGGCCTCTCATTTGCTGGGACATACCTCGGTTGCTCCCTCATATTTTCATTCATGCGCTTACCAGTCATCTGTCCCCTGTCCCCTTCCATTTGTCCATCCTCCATTTGCCCATCCAGTCTGCCGTTTCAGGAAGCTCGACATCACCCTCAGGTGGCGCAGCCTACAGGGCATCCCTATAGCTGACAAACTTCTAGGTTGAAGGAATGCTCCTAGGCTTCTTACCCCCAACATTTACGCTGTACTATCCATCCTCGTCTAAATCACTTTACTTATCAAATTGCCTGTCTTCCAACAGTTCGAACACATCCTCCTACACCAACCATTCACCTGTTAGCCTTATTCTCTCTTTTTTTCCCATTCAGCCATTCACTTACCTTTCGCAGGACCTTATCCAGGAATTTTCTTATCAATTGCTTACATTCATTCACATCATCATCATCACCATACCTCTTTCTCGCCATACTCTCAAGCCTACGTGCATCAATGTTCACACTTTCATTCTTCCTCATTCAAGCCTTCTCGAATTCTTTCACCCTTTTATATTTCACAAACTCTTTCATTCGTTTCACCTGCCCAGTCAGTCTCTCCTTCACCACCTCATACCTCGACCCCCCCCCCCACAATCGTGATTATACGGAAAAACTTATACTTTTCCATCCAAACATTCCTCCAAAACATTCCTTCAGTATACCGTATTCTCTGGGTACTTGAACTTGCAATGCCGCTTAAATTCACCGAAGAATTCTTCCACACTTTTCGCATCATGCAACCTAAACTTATATACCTTTGACGCTTCCTTTATTAAAATACCCTTCCCGACATTCACTTCACTCTCACTTGAATTGCCCTCACTTTCACTCATACCAATCATACCATCACTCTCTCCTTTATCCGAATACAATGAGTCCACACTCTTCCCTCTCACCTTCCGATCCTTCACATTTCTGTCAGTCTTCCTTCTTCTCTTGCATTCCACTCTCTTGCATTTTCCGTCCTTCCTATCAATCACAATCATCCTATCCTCTCTAGACTCACACACACTCCCATTGATCCAATTAGTCTTATCCCCTTCAGTCGGAGCAGGGGTCAGGGTCAAGGGTCTTGGGGCCAGTCCTGACCCCTTCTTTATGTCATATACGTCCTTCATTCGTTGGTCAACCTGCTTCTGTCTCTCGTCCATTTCTTTCCTTATCCTGTCTGTCTTCTTATCCATACTTATCATATCACTCTTCAATCCCTCAATCACGCTCCTCAACATCATACATTCCTCCTCTTTCTGCCTTAACTCCAGCCTCAGTCTCACAATCTCATCATGGAGGCCCTGTTCCACAGAAGCTATCTTCCCAGGTTAGTTAAAATGACAGAAAAAGGGAAAAAACAACTAAACTACTTGTCACTCTAATTGGGTGTGGACTGCAATCCAATCCCGTCACGCTCCCGGTTTCAAGATCTCACTTCCCTGTTCGGGCGGCAAATGTAGCGGGCCGAAAATCTATAGTTTAATCTTAATCGTTCCAACCCTCTTCCTACACTAGTTCTAACGTGTGGTGACAATTTAAGAAAAGAAATGGGGCCTTCAATCGCCCACTAGACACAAGTCTTTTTGTCTTTGTCTCGAGCTCAGCTTCTCTCCCTTTCCCATTGAGCAGTTCCTAGCTATGACACCAGCCTCATCATTTGACCTAATTTTCTCAAAACGACAGCGTCTTTTCCATTCGTACAACTTGCTACTAAAGTCCTGTTTGGTTAATGCACGGATACAGTATAAGCCATACACTTTGACAGAACAGCCACACATCAAATAGTCATAGTGGAAGACATCTGAGAGGTTATTTCTCTCTTAGGCTTCACCAAGATCAATATATTAAAAAAGGGCAAGAAGGAAGAAGTGACTATTCCAATATTTTAATGACCTTCAGGTCCTGGGACCTACCTCCTCACATTTAATATGGTTTATCTAATCCTGGAGCTTAAAGTTTCATACCCTCTTCTATTGAGTTTAGCTCTACCAGGCGAAAGGTAGTGACTCTGCACTCGACCTGTGTTTCTGAGTCCAACTTTCATCCTTGTCGAGCAAAACTATATTGTTTTAACTGATCTAGAGATCACTCAACATTTTTTCTCTTACTGTCCAAAATACAAGTTTGAATTATGGGTGAAGCCACCCTCAGATAGTTCGCAGTGCTGAGTGTTCTAGATGCGCGGGAGCAAGTACTTGCCTGCCATGGCTCCTGTCGTAGTGTTGTCATAAAATCAATTAACCCAAAAAGGATATTGCCCTCATTGCGATATCACCGCCCTCCATGCACCCCCCTCCCAGATTTGAAGAGCTCCCCACTAACAAGGCTACCCACAGATTAAGTATACAAGAGTAGGTGCTTCATTGATCCTCTTTACAGGAGGAGCTTTCGCAGTCAGGCATTCTATCTGTAACCAACGGTCTATTCGGCAGTGGAAACAAGGTTTAGTAAAAAAAAATTAAAAGGTCATCAGTACATATCACCTAATAATTTACTATTTGTCTATAGTTAGTTAGTTATTTAACGCCAATCCTTCCATGTTCCCAGGATTGCCGACCGGATAATGTAATCTATATAAGGTTAGTATGAAAATCGCTGGTCTTTCCGATTTTGGGGGAGAGGTTCCAGGAAGTATTATGTTTTTGACATCAAACAGCGGTCAGGGGTAACCCTTCGTTACCTCGGGGATGAGGGATCTCTTGCGCGTCAGAGGAACGTGGATATAGATACCCATCAGCAGAATTTCTTGGAACAGAGAGTGTGTGTGTTGTGCTGTGAAGGCGGAAGAGAAAAGAAAGCAGTGTTGGGATCAGCATATTTTCTAGGACTAAAGGCGAGAAAAACTTTTACCAGAATTCCTTTGAAATTCAGAAATACATACAAGCCACTCGACTCTTCATTTCCCTATCTAAATCATCATCACTAACTTAATAATTTAAGAAGGGGATTTTTTTTACTATTTGAATAATATTCTCATCTTAATTTGGTTATGACTTATGTTTTTTTTATAAAATTTATTTCTACAAATTCTTTTCTAATAATAAAAAACAAAATGGTGAAGCTCAGAAATAAATATGTACCACGGAAGGAAACTGAATAAAAAGCAGATTGGAGTTAAAAGCAGATCTGAGACTAGTTAGTTTTGAGGTTACCTCATTATTCACCAAAGTGCCCATTGATGACTTATTAGATTTCCTAGCCTCCATTCTAAATGCTTATGACCTTCCTTTATCAACCAATACGATCATTGAGCTTATTTGTTTATGTAATAAAAAATGGAAATTTAGTTTCAACGGCAAATTCTATAAACAAGTGTTTGGTATGGCTATGGGTAATCCCTTATCTCCTTTATTGTCAAATTTATATAAGTAGACCACTCCTTGATCTACTCAAATTGTTTGGTTCCGCTATGTTGATGACATCCTGGTAATTTTAAACAACAGTTTTGACATCGATAGTTTTCTTTTAATTATCAACTCATTGGTTCCGTCAATTAAATTCAACGTAGAAAAGGAAGTAAATAAGAGCCTTCCATTTTTGGATGTCCTAATAATTAGAGAACCAAATAGATTTAAATTTATTGTTCATAGGAAACGGACAAATAATTTATCTTATGTCCATTTTTATTCAAGTCATGCCTAAAATATAAAATCTGCTGTATATTCTCCATGTATGTTAGGGCTGTTCGAATATGTAGTCCCAACTATATAGATAAAGAATACACAAAAATTAAAGATATTGCTACTAATTTATGCTACCTAAAGTACTTTCTAGAAAAATGTATGAATATAGCCGAAAAAATATTTTATAATTGTAAATTAGAGACAATCGAACCTCGTAAAAACCTATGTCTGTAGTGCCCATTCTAAAACAACTTAATATTAAGGTAGACTTTAAATACAATCAGACATTAAAAAATCTTTAAATAAAGCATAGCCCCAATAATGATAATAATGTAATTTACCGAATTCCATGTTGAGATTGTAATTTATTATATGTAGGCCAAACTTCCAAAAATGTTTCCATAAGGACCCAACAACACAAAAATGCAGTAATTAAAGGTTATCTGAATCATGCCTTAGCTGTCCACAAATCCTTGATGGGATACGGAATTAACTGGTTAAAAACTGATACTATAATCCATAGTAATGATTTTATAAAGAAAAATATCCTGAATCATTTTTAATCTCCCACACAAAGGAGAGAAATCTCAATATTATCCCAGAGCTGTTTTCGCTAGATCCAATTTTATTACTTTTTCTAAAATCCGACCTTTTTGATAACATTAAAATGTTGAACTCATAGGAAAACGTGCTTTGCAAAAATACTGGGTGCCTTATTTTTCTTACCATTGAGTTTGAAAATGTCGAATAGACGAAAGTACTAACTCCAATCTGCTTTTTATTCAGTTTCCTCACGTGGTACATATTAATATTTATAGTTATCACGCACAAACTTTTGTGAAATTTCCCATATATATATATATATATATATATGTATCGAAGTCAAGGAAATAATAACAAAAGACATCTGGGCTTAGCTTTGTCCCTCCGATGTTCTCCGGTAACATAGGAGAACTGGCAAAAGGGTAAATGTTATGAGACAGATTTCTGACCTCAGCTCCAAAGGCAGGCCCTTCGAGGGTGTACTTATAAACAATCCATTTAAAAGTGCAAACTGCCGATCTCGTATTACCCTTTCTCAGAGCGACAAGACGCCAAGCGAGGGAGAACCTGAGGTCTCACCTTGCGAGTCCCCCTTCACCTTCCTATTACCCCACGGGAGTAATTTGGGTATATAACAGGTTGGCCCGAGGAAACGAGGATTTGGGTTCGTTTTAACGGAAAAGACAAGAAAATCACCGGCTGAGAGATTTTTCGAGTTCGAGAAGAAAACAGAAAAATCACCGGTAGAAAGTTTTCTGAAGTTAAGGAGAACTTGCAGTCCATGTACAAAACCAGATTGTACTAAGGAAGCTCGGCGCCATTCGAGCCCCAAGATTATTGAGTATCAATCTACCCAGTTTAAGGACTCCAAATCTTACTTTATCTGAGTTGGACAAAACCAAACTAGATAGAAAAAAGAAGATAACGATTTTATCTCGTCGGGAAGAAAACGAGGTCAAGGTCACCTGAACCGGCTATAAGTATAAGGACTAAGCTTTTGCTTGAGCATCCACCCAAACCAGATCCCTCGTGACGTCACCCGACAAATCGACAGGCAGTTCGACGAACGCCATCTATTGAGCAAACAACCAACTACTTGAGCTACGCCTCTCCGGAACAAAATCTCCGAAGATAGTCTAACTGGTCTCGGGAATTTAATCTCCATTACCTTATGTGAGTAGAATAATCCTGTTGTGTATGTCCCCGTGCATAATAATTAGTTTATTGGATGTCTGGCCAAGAACACAGATATTAACCTAAAATTGTTCCCCCCGTAAAATTTTATCTTGAATCGAGCTTCGAGAGCTTGCACAGCAATCCTATTTTCTTTTTTTTTAAGTGTATTTGATCTGTATTTTTTATGTTATTTAGTGAGAGGGTTTATGTTCATTAAAGTCTATTTGTTTAGTAAAAGCACTGTTTTAATTTTTCTCGAACGAGTTAAAGTGGCAATAATTGCTGAAGTCAAGAAAAAAGCCCTTTGATTCATTCAATCGAATAAAAAAATAAAGTTTAGCACTCTTAGAGAAGGATCCTCAAGCGATCACCGAGGCACGAACCTACGCCTCAAATCAAAATTTATTTGGTTTATTAAAACCTAATAAAACGAATATATATATATATATATATATATATATATATATATATATATATATATATATATATATATATATATATATATATATATATATAATCTCGGCTAACCTACGACAATCATCATCACTAACGCTATAATTTAGGAATCGAATTTTTTTGAGTATTTGAATAATAATTTCATCTTAGTTTGGTTATGATATGTTTTTTTATCAAAGTTATTTCTAATAATTCGTTTATAATATCAAAAAACAAAATGGTGAAGTTTAGATATAAATATAATTATCGAAATTTTGTGAATTTTTTAAAACCCAAAGAATTACAAATAGTGAAGTTCAGAAAATTTATTTTTATATACCTTCTATCTTTAATTATATTTTAGCAATGTGATATTTTGAAATGGGGGAAATTTATTTTAGAGTTCCTTTTAATATTAGTAGCAAAGCGTAAGCTTCCCCATAGGGGGAAGTGGCGAAGCCATTGCCTGGTAACTATATTTTAGCAACGTGATATTTTGAAAGGGGATAATTACTTTAGAGTTCCTTTTAAAAATTATTATAATTGGCGAAGTAGTTAAAATTTATACAAATTTAACCATGGCTGCTATTTTTTATATTTTAAATTTTAATCTTAGCAATGAAGCACATGCTCCCCCCGTAGGGGAGAATGGCGAAGCCATTGCCTGGTTTACTGTATGATTTCATTTTGCTTTACTCGATTTTAGGGACTACATACTAGCTATTTCGTCCTGCTGAAGAGTAAAAGTGAAAATCTATTTTAGAAGGAAAAAAAAAACATCCATGCTTAAATTTTAATAAACTTTCTGAACTTCACCATTTCTTTTTTAAAAAAATCGAAAACTTTCGATAATCATATTTATGTTTTCTCAACTTTATCGTTTGTATTTTTTTGTTTTAAAAACTCCCTCCATACAGGAGGAGCTTGCGCTTCACAGAAAGAACTTTAGTTTGTGGCTTCCCACCTATCTCACTCTAGCAACGTGGATTTAGTATAAAAAAATATTTTCATCAAAATTTACGAAATAATTTATTCGATCTATTTTTTTTCACATCCATTCTTATTTTCTAGGCCTACCGTCAAGAAAAAGCTTTTAGCCCAATTCTTTTCATATACCGTAAAAATAATCTTCACCTCTTTGTTTTTCATCTAATTTTTCTAATATATACTAAGCTCCCCACCATCAAAATCTGCCTTCCATTAATTTTAAATCTTTTAGTGAACTTTACGATTTATACTGGTTTTTCATTATTATATTGGGTGAGTGAGGAAATTACTTTGATAAGAGTTTCAAATGTATTAAAAACAAAAAAATAACAATCCTCATCACTTCTTTTATCTAAATTTGGTTTTAAATACTAAAAAATAGTAGTAGTAGTTAGTTGTCCGTCGATTTACGCGATGACATCACTTCATGCCCTTAAAAAGAATAAGTTGGGCATAGAGAGAAACTTGCACAAAATATGATTAGAGTGGGAAGTGGGTGTGCATTCCTCTGCCCACTATCTTGGCCTTCGATAGTTGGGCTGGTAGCAAGATGTTCCAAGACGACCAGTCATTGTAAAGTGTTGTAGGAGACTGCTGAGGCGTCGGTCTAATAGCGCTTGCCTAGTGAGGGCCGCTACAGCAGATTTTTGCATTAGGGGTTGGCTCCCGCAGTCGTTGTCCAGTCAAAGACATCCACAAGACAGTGGGTCAGGAGTTGGCATGGGATCAGGGCGTGGCCACACGTTGGTATTTGATGAGATGTTCCTATTGCTCAAATACATAAAAAGATAATTTTTCCAGGCCTTAATTTTAACTCATTTAATGAACTTCACGATGTATAATTAATTTTTATCATTCGTAGATTCAGTGAGTAAAAAGTATAAAGCGAGAAAACGGTAACTTTTAGAAATTTCGTCGATTAGAGCTTCAAATATACGAAACACCAACCCTAAGAGCTGTTTTTTCAAACTCTAATCAATTCATGGAAATAATTTAATAATGATAAAAGTTTTTAATTTCCCCCCAAAACAGCGCTTTGCTATAAGTTTTCACTTTATAAATAAACAATCTCTTTTAGAGCTCATAATAGCCGAGTGAATACGGCGTTGGCCTCCCAACGTTGCGGTACCGGGTTAGAACCCGGCATGAGTGGACACAAACGTCAGCGCACGTAGAGATCTGGCTACCGATTGGTGGATACGCTGTGCTCACCCTGTTCTCGGCAAGGGGGGGGGGGGTAAATCTTACACCTCTCACCTCACACATAGCCAATCACAACACTGCTTTCTTTCCTCTCCTGTCTTCACAGCACAACACACACACACACTCTCTGTTCCAAGGAATCCTGCCGATGGGTATCTATATCTACGTACCTCTGTCGCGGAACAGGACCCACTCCCCCGTGATGAAGAAGTCTTCCACCTGAACGCTGTTTGGTGTCAAAACATAATACTTCCTGGCACCTCTCTCCAAAGTAGGACCAATTCCCGCGGCCCGCGGGCCGACCACCGATTGTCATGCTGACCTAATATAAAAATTTCATTATCCGGTCGGGAATCCTCCCAGTATTATGGAAGGATTGGAGCTGACTAACGAACTAACTAACAATCTCTTTTTCTTCTGTTTTTTTGATAATTATCCTTATTTCCTATGCCTAAAGAAAAAAAACATCGGAATTCTTCTGAAATATGGAAACATGGTCTGTTGACCAAAAAGTCGAGTGCTCTCACTTATTCTGATTTATGCCCTTAAAATTATTTAATAAATCCAAGACTAACCTTGGCAGGACCTTTGAAAATCCATATTTCTAAGGGGAATGTAAAACTAAATCATATTATTGGAAAAAGAATGTAAAACAATATAAGGGTTTAAAATTTCGTTTGGTTGGCCGAATACTTATGATGTTATTGCCATAAAAAAAATAATTCACGGGCTAACCTTGAGAGCACCTTGTCAATTCCATCATTAGAAAGAGAATGTAAAACAACATAAGGCTTTCAAATTTCGTCAGGGCGTTTTTTTGTTTAGGGGAAACAAACAAAGCAAAAATGGCTGGTCAAGTCACCAGCCAGAAAGGTCTACTGGCCAATGTGACTCTATAATAATAATAATATTCAGCGAAGCTACTTCGCTTGGACTTGGTTAGGCAAATTTATAAATACAAGAAATTTCGATCCTTTAAAATAATACATTTTTGCTGCTACTCTCCTTTTCATTTTCACTAAATCAGGTTCAATCGGTCCTTTACATTTAATTTTAAATTAAAGTTAGGTTAAGTTATATAACCAAAAAACTACCAAAATCGGGAGTCTTTATAAGAAAAACACATTTTTAAGCTATTCGTTCACACTCGTAGATCATATGGTTGTCTCACAGGCAGCCACCCTAGTGACATCACCAGCTATTTTTGCTTTAATTCCGCAAAATAAAAAAGCGCCTTCGTTAGAATCTGCTGAATAGTTTGATGTTATTGTCAAAACAAAATAATTCTCGGGCTAACCTTGCAAGGACCGTGTCAATTAGTACCGGGCTAACCTTGGGAGGACTTTGGTAATTATATCATTCGGAAGAGAATGTAAAACAATATATGGGTTTAAAATTGCATTAGAATCGGCCGAATAGTTACAATGTTATTACAAAAATAAAAAAAGCAAAACAGGTACCGACTAACCGACCGACATAGTGAGATGTAGAGTCACCAGCGACTAGACTCGCACGCGAGTTTTTTTTTTTTTAGATGTGTTTAATAATGATAAATATTTTTCCCCTAGTTTTTATGTACAATTTTACCAAGAGCAAATGGTGAAGATCAGAAAATATAAATACCAGGGATTTCAAATAGTTCCCGAAAAATATTTCCCATGCACGTGAAAAGACCTGAAATAATTCGTAATTAAACATGTCCATTCAGAAACATTCTTGCATAATTTTTTAGAAACATGAGCATTCAAAAGCAAAATGTGGGAAAGTTACATCATTTAACTTATACGCCCTCGTGAGCAACATGGAAAAGCAAAAAATTCAAGTCAGATGCAATATCAAATTTTTAATGAAACTGGGTTGGAAGAAAAGTAATATTTTTGAAAGTGTAAGAAAAGTTTATGGAGAAACTGCTCCCAAGAAGACAACCCTATATGAATGGAAAAATCGTTTTTCAAATGGGTTGGAGGGAATCGAAGATGGCACTTGAAGTGGAAGATCTTCAACTTCCGTCAACAACGAAAACATCAGTCGTGTGAGAGAACTAGTAGAGGAAGATCCTCGATATTGTGTAGAATTTATTTCTGGCAATCTAGCCATATCGGTGAGATCGACTCATTCAATTTGAAAAGAGCATCTACACTTGAGTAAGCTTTCTGCCTGATGGTTGCCAAAATTGTTGCAGGATCATCAGCTGGAAATGAGGGCCACTCTGTCAATTCAAACTTTAAACAAGTGAGATGCTAATTCAGACGATTTGTTTGCAAAGAATTGTGACTAGAGATTAAATATGGTTGTACCAGTATATGATGCTGAAAACAAACCGCAATCAAAACAATAGTTGCCGAGTGCGTCGAATGGGCCCATCAAAGGAAAGGCTGAAAGATCTGTCAGAAAGATTATGGAAACAATTGGAGGGGGGAGGGTTCTGAAGGTGCTTTACTAATAGATTACCTAGAAGGACAAAGAACTGTAAATGCAAGCTATTATAAACGAGCTCTGGAGAAATGACATCAAGCAATTAAACAAGAACGCCAAGAAAAACTTAATAACAGAGTTTTGCATCACGATAACGCTCCAGCTCATTCATGACGACTTGTAATAGCAAAACTGAGAGATTTGCTATGAGAATTGCTCTCTCACTGTCCTTACAGTCCAGGCTTAGCTCCCTCTGACTTTTTTTTAGTCCTAAATTTTAAGAAACAACTGAAGGGAACTCTATTCTCATAATTAAAAGAGGTGAAAAAAAGCAACAACAACCTGGGTTCATTCGAATGATGCTTAATTCTTAAGGCAAGGTTTAGAAGGCTAGAGGCACAGATTCCAACCGTGTCGTGATATTTATGGTCATTATGTAGAGAAACAAAATCTGTACACTCTCAACTTCTCTTTTCATTACCTTTTTTTCGGGAACCCTTCCTCCCGAGGGGGTTCTCTCTATCTCTTTCTCTCTCTCTCTCTCTCTCTCTCTCTCTCTCTCTCTCTCTCTCTCTCTCTCTCTCTCTCTCTCTCTCTCTCTCTCTCTCTCCCTCCCACCGTCCGTCCGTCCGTCCGTCCATCTCAAGAAAGTAGAGAGAGAGGTGACGCCCCCTTGTCGCGGGAAGAGAGCTTGTGCGTATCCTTGACTTTTCGAGCTATGTCGGCAGGGGTACCTATATTCTGGCACCCCTGGCAGGGTTTCCCTTGTCGATTTGGTCGGAAATTAGGTTCCAGACTAAGTGCGTCATTCTTTTTTCTACTTTATCCTTTTCTTTTTTCCCTTTGCTCCTATAAAAATAAAAAAAACAAAGCCCTACTACTATCAAGTCATTCTCACCTTTTTTTTCCATCTTTCTAAATATAAGGACCTGGCAGCTACCTCATGCGTCAGAAGAAAGGCTTTGGAACCTCTATAAATAACGCCAATCGACGCTCACTGGTTGTGAGAGACTAGGACTAGAGGTATCCTAGGCGTTGGGGTAAGATGAATGGGATGAGGGTAGTGCCCCGTTAAGCCCTTTCCTGGCGCATAATTATTGACCATTGCCTCTGGTAGCATTGGTCCGTGGTGACGGCCCTTTGTCGCTATGTTAGTTGCCAGGCCAACAAAAAGCCTTGAGTCGAGTTTCTTGGTGTGGCGGGATATCCATTGAACGCTGCTCCGAGATCTTGGCTGTCGCGAAGGGAACTAGTAGGAGTTTAGTACGGGGCGTGCTTCGTTGTTGTTCACCTGGTGACAAATCGATGGCCCTTTCGGCGACCGTCTGTGCTGCTTAGTTGGGAGCCCCCACATGCCGAGGCTTGACGACTCGGTCGAAAGAACAGCAGCACATGGAGCGTGCCTTCTGAAAGATCCGAAATGTCTCCAATCGATAGGCGGGAGCTACTCACGCCGGGAGAACTCACCAACCCCCTTTTTCTATTGATTGGTCGCAAAGTTTTGAAAGAGAGAAAGTGTTTAAAATGACAGGGAAAAAAAGGTCCAGCTGCACTCAAATATACATGTGCGATATGCCAGAAAGATAAGTGGTGCGTTGACTTCCCGGAAGGATGTTTTTCGAAATGCCACCCGAAAAGTATATGCACCGACTGCATCCTTAAAGGAGAGGTCCGAGAGGCAGTGACATACTGCAATGAACTAAAGGATCTCTTCACAACCTCTAAAGAAAAATCTAGGGCACTGCAAAGTAGTATACAGACCCTAGAAACGCAGCACGCGCTTCAGATTCGGCGTCTCAAGGAAAAATCCTAGAGCTAGCCGCTAAACTAGAGGCCCAGTCAGCTCAAGCTCGAGACGAAAGTCCCACTGACTTGGGTGGTTCCACCGATGTGACTCCAGTTTAAAGAGGTAAAACTGCATTGGCAGTCCCACTTCAGCCATGCGGAGAAGCAAATGAGAAGAAGAAAAATAAAAAGAATAAAAAGAAAAACGACCTTAATGCAGCTCACCCCAGTGTAGAGGATTCGAACGTTACTGGTGCGCAAGGAAAAGTGAAAAGAGAAGAAGAGAAAAGAGAAACGGAATAATAGAAAACAAATGAAGACAAAAAAATAAGAAGAAGAAGAAGAATAAAAAAAAAATGTAAAGATACAAGAGGAAAGCGGCAAGTCGCTTCCGAGAGGAAAGACTAAGTCGCCTGCAAACAAATGTGCAAGAGTTACTCTTATTCGTGATTCTACAGCACAGGGCCTGCAGTCCCTGATAGCGGCCCGCCTTCGCACTAGTGTGAAGGTAAGCCGCCTGCCAGGATGTGGTAACCACCACATCAGAGTAGAGGCTGAGAAATCACAGATTTCTGAGAGCTCAGTCGTTGCTCTGATGGTCAGTGGAAACGACCTCTACCTGAGAGGAGGTAAGGTAGGCCCTAAAGATAAAATCTTCCACACGATTATGGGTGCCGTGGACGACTGTGGGCTGGAAACCTGCAAACGTGTCGTAGTCGGGATGCTCTCGAGGAGAGGTCCAACACGGACCGCTAACTCGAGGAACGTCTCCCTTAATCGACGCCTGGGAGATTTGTGTACTGCAAAGGGGGTCTTTTTCGTGGACCCGTACCGCACCTTTTATGGTAGAAATGATCTCTACCAAAGGGATGGGGTACATCTTTCCTTTAAAGGAAAGGCCTTTCCGTCGAACATGATCCAGGATGTCTTAGAGAGGACCCAAAGGAGTATCCGGCCCAGAGTGAGGGCGGACGTACGCCAGTACGCCCGTGTCACTCCAAGAACGACCTTCTCAGAGGTCGCAAAGAGAGGTGCCTTGCCAACAAACAAGCCGGGAAACGGAAGAGCGTAGGGAGTCCTACAGTCGGGGACTCCCTGAAAGTTCTTCTGTTCAATGCGAGGTCAATCAGGAACAAGTTTGCTGAGCTCCGTGGCCTCGTAGCGACGAAAGAACTCGCAATAGTAGCCATAACAGAATCGGGGATAAAAACCTCAAACCGAGACTTTGAAGGTAAATTCACGGTTCATGGCTACCAACTCTTCCACAAAGATAGGCCAGACAGAGAGGGTGACGGTGTAATGTTGAATGTCAAGGATACAATCAAATCTACGAACTCCAACATTATATCCGATCACGAGCTCCTAGGCGTTGACCTAGAGATAGCTCCTGTCAGATACAGGACCCTGGTGCTTTACAGACCCCTTCCCAACCCGTTGGGAAGGACAGGGAACTGTACCTGCTGCTGGGTGAGCTTGTTCAAGGCAGAGTGTGCATCGTTATGGACGACTTCAACAGACAAGTTGACTGGGAAACCAGAGCAGCCTGTGGCGAGAGCGCGCTACTCCTGGAGTTCGTCAACAACGAGTTCCTCACTCAATGGGTCAGAAAACCAACGAGAGGAGACAACGTCCTCGACTTGGTCTTCACCTCTGAGGATAATATCGTTAAGGATGTCTCTGCAGGCGAAGAGCTTGGTGGCAGTCATCACCAGCTAGTTAAATTTAGCGTCAAGATCCCGAAGGTAAGGTCTATTGCCAGTCAATCAAGGAAACTTGACTTGAGAAGAGCAGACTTTGCAAGCCTTCATGCTGGGTTGACTGATGTGAGGCTAGCGGTATGCGAAGAGGTTAAGGATTCGTGAAACAATTTCAAAAATAAGTTCATGATTCTTCAATCAAGTTGCATCCCTCTGAAATGCCTCCGTCGGTCTTCTGTTCAACCAAAGAGGTTTAATCTAGAAATCGGCCAACTGCTTAGGGTTAAGAGAAATGCGTACCGGCGATCGAAGAACTCGGGTGCCTTTGACGAGTACCGGAGGCTAGCCAGGAGAGTGAAGTCCAGCATAAGGGCGGCTACGCGTACTGAAGAACCCCGAGTGGCGAGACTCTGCAAGGAGAATCCCAAGGAGTTCTTCGGCTATGTAAATAGCCGTAAACCAATCCATCGTAGGATTGGCCCTTAGTGGACGAGGAGGGTGCATTAACTCACTCAGGTGCAGAAAATGCTAACCTTCTCAATGACTACCTTTCTTCAGTGTTTACTTAGGAGTGTGGTCCCATCCCCCAGCCGACGGATTCCTATTCGGGGGAAAAGCTGGAGGCAATGGACTTCACCGAAGGAGAAATAAAGAAAAAGATCGCTAACCTAAAGACGAATAATCCCCGGGACTGGACGGGTTTCTATCCAAGGTGTTGAAAGAAGTGTGAGATGAAGTATCACGACATCTGTGCGCTATCTTTAACATGTCAATCCGGACCGGATGCGTTCCTAGAGATTGGCGTGAGGCGGAGGTGACTCCGATCTTCAAGAAAGGAGACCCCAGCCATCCGTCAAACTACCTACCTATCAGTCTGACTTCGATAGTCGGTAAACTCATGGAAAGCATCATGGTGGACAAAATGACGTGGTATTTAGAGTCAAACCTCCTACTGCGAGTTCCCAGCACGGCTTCCGAAGGCAACGGTCATGCCTGACGAACCTTGTGGAATTCTTTCACTTCGTGTTCAGTGAGCACAATCGGGACAAGTCGGTTTATGTGGTGTACTTAGACTTTGAGAAAACCTTTGATAAGATACCACACCGCCGCCTTCTCCGGAAAGTGCGAGCGCTGGGCATAGACGGAAAAGTAGCCAGCTGGATCGAGAACTGGCTAAGTGGCAGACGGCAACGGGTGGTGGTGAATGGACAGGCTTCTGAGTGGGTGCCCGTTACTAGAGGGGTGCCTCAAGGTTCTGTCCTGGGACCACTACTATTCATCATCTACGTCAACGACATGGACGGTAACATGGTTGCCAAGATTTCCAAATTTGCCAACGATACCAAGCTTGGTATGAAAGTTGCAAAGGATGGAAATACTTCGAGCCTGCAGGAAGCTCTTGGGAAAATTGGGGAGTGGTCGGACACGTGACAAATGCCTTTTAACGTGGGGAAATGAAAAGTAATGCATATCGGCCACAGAAACCCCCAATCTCAGTATATCCTTAAGGGCACTGCTCTTGAATCGAGTGACACTGAGAAGGACTTGGGTGTAACTATCACTAGCGACCTCAAGTTCTCGAAACAGTGCATCGAGGCAGAGAAGAAAGACCAAAGGATGTTAGGCTACATAAAGCGCCAGTTTGGATACCGTAACAAGGAGATAGTACTTTGTCTGTACAACTCCCTCGTTCGGCCGCACCTGGAGTATTCCGTATAATTTTTGGAGTCCTTCGTTTTCGGAAGGACATCGCAAGGTTGGAACGCGTACAAGCCAGGGCAACCAAACTGATTCCCTCTATCCGACATAAAAGTTATGAGGATAGACTAAGGAAATTAAATCTGTTCTCGCCGGAAACCCGTAGACTACGGGGTCAGCTCATCGAAGTTCTCAAAATACTTCGAGGGTTCGACGATGCTGACTACCGGGATATTTTCGCACTGAGTGAAAACAGAACGCCCAATCACGGCTTTAAACTTGAACTGAAGAGTTACAACCGCAATCTGTGTTGAAATTTTTTCACCTACAGTATCTGGGGTAAGTGGAAAGCACTTCCAGTGGAAGTTGTCAACAGTGAATCTGTTGACCAGTTCAAGTCAAGACTAGACAAAGTCTTGAAAAGTTGCCGTTTAGGGACGAAAAAACAATTGAGCAGCCATGAGCCCGCTTGATTGCTAGTCCAAAGGTACCCTCTTTGAATGGACCGTAAGGTCTCCTAGGGTACTCTCTTTCCTTGTAACTCCTTGTAACAACCTCGAAACTCACTCCGTTTTATTTCATAACTTCATTGTCAACCTTACTAATTTTGCCATCCACATTTTTTGCCCAATTAATTCACTTCCTTTTCAGTAGTGTAAAACTTCTAGTTTAGTCTCAACTGTAAATTGCAGCAATTCCTTTTCAACTGTATTCTGACTACACGTTAAAGCTCTCTAAAGACGTGCTAGTATAGCCATACGAGATATACATATCTGTACTTCCACCTAAACCTGAAACACGCACCTAGTACAGATATTGGAACTTTCCATCCTAGTTATCAGCCTTGTGCTCAAGCTGTCCATAAACTACAAGAAGCCCGTTTGAGAGAACAATAAACTACTTATCTTGTACTCTACATCTGCTTCAAGAAAAGTTAAGTGCTATTGATTGTTCTCTTTCTCCTAACCTACCATTATTGTATGCCTAAACACATTTTCACATGCTATAACATAACGTCTTTATGCCAAAACTATTTTTTAAAAACTTGCTGATGGAAGTAAAAGAGAAATGGTGGTTATCGCCCTAATGAATACCAAAATTCCATAGCTCTGACATATTAATTTACTGTAATAATCATCCAGTTTTCTACTTGACATCATATATTAGGTTGAGGAATAAGTTCTTGCGTTTTTTTTAATGTTGTGTTGATTTAAGTTTTGTTAACGTGATTTGTGCACATATTAAGAAACAATAATAAATAATGAGAGCAAAATTTGCCAAGGTTAGGCTTTGACTCTTAATAGCGTAGACTATTAGGCTTTTGCTCAGGCTACGTCTTGAAGTTGAGTAATAAGTCATTGCGGTTTATTTAAAAGTTGTATTAATTTAATTTTTGTTCTGTACCCTCAAAATGGAGTGTCAAGTTGAAAGAAAGGCACATTTTCGACACTTGTTGTTATTCATTTTCAATCAAGACGGGAACAATGTATGTAAGCAAAGCCAAAGCTCGTGGCGATATTTGTGTTGTGTATGGAGAAAATGCTTTATCAGAAAGGACAGGTGGTTTTCACGTTTCAAAAACGGTCATTTCAATCTTAATGACGAAGAACGTTCTGGTCACCCCATTAAGTTGGATGAAGATGGATTGAACGACCTTCTTCATGAAAATCCCCGTCAATCGAATAGAGAATTGGCGTGTGATCAGAAAACTGTAGTGAATAACCTTCATTTGATGGGGAAAGTAAAAAAAACTCGGTGTATGGGTTCCGCACGCTTTGAGCGAAAGCAACAAACTTCAACGCTCCACGGTTGCCGCAGGTTTGATTGCTCGACACAGGGCTACTCGTGGATATAAGGACAGATTTCATCACCGCATCATCACGGGCGACGAAAAGTTGTGTGTTCATGTCAACATAAACCATCGAAAACAATGGCTTAGCCCCAATAAAAAACCACTTCCGAGATTAAAGCAAGGAATTCATCCAAGAAAGACGATGATGTGTGTGTGGTGAGATTGTGAAGGCATCATTCTTTATAAGCTCCTTGCTAACAACGAGATTGTCAATGCAGAACTCTACGTTCAACAAATGTATCGACTCGCCGAAGCTATTCGTGAAAAGTGACCTCATCGACTTTATGGAGTCCTTCTGCAACACGACAATGTTCGTCCTCTCATTGCCAATATGACAAAAGACGCCATCCAAACGCTTATTTGGGAAATCCTGCCGTATCCTCCATATTTGCTAGACTTGGCTCTATCGGATTTCCATCTGTTCTAATCGCTCTCCAACAATTTGCGCGGCATTTCGTTCAATACTGATGTGGAATTAAGAACCTGGTTAGACGAATTCTTCGAGTCAAAATCCAGAGATTTTTATTGCAAAGGCCTATAAAAACTAGTTGAACTTTGGGAAGAAGTTGTAAATAACAACGGAGAATATATTATTGATTAAATTTCATATTATATTGTTATCAATTAAAAATGAAGTTTTTCTAAAATTGTTAATGGTAATGAATAAATTTGATAAAACCGCAAGAACTTATTCCACAACCCAATAGTTCACCATTCAATAGGTCACAAAATAAGCATGAATATCTTTGGTCTGCTGAACTGAGTAAAAAGGTGAGCCGTTCTTTTCTTTATTCTGGATTTGTGTGGCGCGAAGGATCGATTTTGTTCAATTCCGTGGCCTAGTGACTGGTCTCAAACTTTATACTTTAATATTGGCAAAAGCTTTTTCAACTTTAAAATTTCGACGCCCTCTTTTGCAATCCGAGAACAATTAGAAATTAAGATCTTGAGTGAAATTTAAATAGCGCGTGTCAAGGAATGCGATGACAGTTTTATTCATTTTAGCTACCTATTAAATTGCTAGCATTTAGTAACTCTTCTACCCAGACAAATGTGAGAATTTGAAAAGGAAGAATTGAATATACCGGGTGTCCCAGAAAAAAGTTAACCGTACTTTGAATTAGTATAACTCAAAAGCTTTTGGAGATTTTGGGGTCCTATAAAGGTATTTTATTTAACTATTTAACTATTTATCTTTCGATTCTGAAAATTTCATTAAATTCACTTTTATGATATTGAAACACTAATGGGTTTAGTGGACGCTATCAAAAATACGTTTGCTCATGGAAGTAAAATAATGAAACGAAGCTAGGGGAAAGGCTAGGCTACCATTCACTTTCAAGAGAAGCGTAGAGAGCCTAGGTACCCTAGGTTACTGTTTGATTCCTCAAGCAAAGCCTAGGCCATTTTAGAGTGGTTTTTCAGACACGCTGTGGTATGGTTTCGTCATTATTGCTTACTAAGTAAGCAAATCATAGCGTTTCTGTGTAAAAGTTTACTTTCATAGAACCTTTTTAATCATGCAGTTAACAAACATTAATGCATATTTGTAGTCACAAACTTAATTAAAACTGGCAGTATTAAACAAGTACAAGATTCATTTGAACAACGTTTTCCAGGTAAGCACCCCCTAAGCCAACCCACAATTTGGAAAAATGTTCGCAAATACCAACATGAAGGAATATGCTTAAATCGAGAACCATAAGAACAACAGAAAATTTTGAAAATGTTCAGATGACACTTCTTCAAAATCCACATGTATCAGTCAGAAAGAATGGGTTACAATTTTCAAACTCATCATTTAATTGCATTATTAAACATGACTTAAAATGGCATCCCTATAAGATGCATGCAAGACACCAGCTTCTTGAAACTGATTTTCCTCGTCGTAGACAATTTGTCGAATTGCTCCTCCATAAACCTGCTCGTTTCTCGGAAAACATTGAGATTGGTGACGAGGCAGCCTTTTTCATGAATGGAAAGGTAAATAGTCATAACATTCGGCGATATGTGCCGCTGAACCACTCCCCAGCATTCAACTTTGACACACTTATTTGTCAGAAGAAAGTGTCTCCGTGGATCGGAATATGCGGGAATGGCTATTTTGCCAGCCCATTGTTTTACGAGACTAAATTGAATGGTGCTGCCTACCTGAGCATGATCAACGAAAGAATCTTCGTGGAACTCAGCCATATTAACGGCAATCAATTCAATAGACTTTGGTGGATTCAGGACGGCGTACCAGCTCATATATAGCTTGCTGTAAAAACAAAACTAAGAGAAACGTTTAACAACCGCATTGGCACGCTAAATCATGCAATTGAATGGCCGTTAAGAACCCCTGACTTAACACCGTGCGATTATTTCCTATGGGGATATCTAAAGAATAAAATGTATTCTATTCCACCACAAAGCATCAACCAATTAAAAGATAGTATCACACGTCAAGTCAATAGACTTAAGGAAAATCACAAGTTAATCAAAAAGGTTGTTCAATCAATGCGATCAAAGGCGCAACTGTCATTGGAAAGAAATGGAGGACATGTGGAAGGAAATGGTCCTTAGAAAATTGATAATGAATTTGCATTATCCATATGAAGAGGTCTTTTTCTTCAAAATGGATTTAAATATATTTTTTGATTTTAAACTTCGAAGCTTCATTAATTTACTTCCTTGCGCAAACATAATTTTGATAGCCTCTACTAAACCCATTAGTCTATCAAAATCGTAAAAGGGAATTTAATGAAATTTACAGAATCGACAGATAAATAGTTGTCAAATTTGCTTTGTTTTGCTGGACTCAAAAATCTATAATAGATCTTGAGTTATACTAATTCATAGTACGGTTAACTTTTTTCTGGGACAGCTTGTATATTTGTAAACATAAAATACAGATAACTACAACTTAAGTACCTCCTTACTGCCTTCGAATGTTGAGAGATGCTTGAAACATGAGAAAAGAAAATGGATGATCTGCAAAATAAAATAGATCATCTGCCTTCATTTATGCTCCTATAAAATTCATCATATTTTACTAATGTTCAGTGTGGTCCACATTTTAAAGATATTGGTAGTAGCAGTAGAATTAATATTAGTACAGCAAATACCAAATTGCACTTCTAGAGTCTCACAATCCAGAGGAAGCACTCCTTCGCAAAGAGGTAGTTTAGATCCTGAGTTTATTTTCAAATAACAGTAGGCTATAATCCAAAGCTAATCAATCTCTAATTATTTATTAAAATTAAGTTTCCTTTCCTTGTTTGAACTTCAGGGTAATCTATTGGTCGCATCCTCTCATAAATCATCTCATATTTGCTTCTACTTTCCTGTTACTCCTCTTTCGATGATTGAAATGCTATTGCTCCCATCACTCAGCCTGTCTCAAATCCTATAACCCCGTATCACAAGGTGCACAAAGTACTTAGGTATATGAAGGCTGGCAAAGAAGATGGCCCTTGTGACGTCCCTCCCTGGTTCCGAGAGGAATTTGCTGATAAATCGCGCTTGTCATTTGCCATGGTTTCACCGTATCCTAAACTTTGGATCCTCATTTCCGATAAAATTATACTCTTGTAAATCCTGTCTCCACGACAGGTGGGTGGTATAATCGCTTCAATTTCCATGCTATTTGTCTTTCTACATATATCTCTATAGTCTTCAAGACTATAGTCTTCATTTCTCTCCTTGATATAGCTGAATCAAAAACCTAAAATCTCATCAATAACGGTCATCTAACTTCAAATATGAACTCACTATCCCTATTTTACAGATACCATTTTGGGCATCACTCTATTGAATTAGATTAAGAGTATGCTGCCTTCACTCTGTCGTCGATGCAATACCAGTCAAGATTCCCAATCACATTAATAATGCATAAAATTAAGGAACTCCATGCAAAACCAAGGTAATGATTCCTTCATTCCCCTCACAGCTAGAATATGGAATTCTCTATCTCTACTGTTTCTTTCTGAACCTCATAGCCTGCTCCACTTTAAAAGACAAATCTTTCATTACCTTAGGACACCAGTTTTTTCACAGTTCTCTTTGTTGTTTTCCCTTTTCTTTCTCTACTTTGGTTGGTTTTTCATTTTCACATTCTGAGCTTCATTTCTGATATCGTGCCCATTTCACTTTCACTATTATTATAAACAAACACCCTAATATGAGTGAAGATGGCAGCGTCGGTGAGCAATATCAAACGATTATGGTTTTACGATAAAACCGACAAAACTTCGAAATAATTTCTGCTCCGGAAAATCTTGGAAAAGTGGAAGAGTTTTCTAATTACCATCACCATATACCATTTCATCCGCCTAACATCATAGGACAGGTTTCGGATTTTTTAGGTCGAATTTCCTCTCTAGGAGAGCAGGGCTGATTTCGCAGCACGTCACTGAGCTAATTATGAGATTTATCCTTGATGCCAAGTCGTTTTTATATTCTGTTCACCCACTATATTTGATAACATTATAATTTGAAAGGGTTGTGAAAACGTGGAGTAACGTTAAACAGAAGTACTAAAAAATACACGCGTCTCCTTATTTAAAATATGCGTATTTTTTGGCAGAAATTATTATTGAATAGCAATAAGTTCTTGGTGTCCATAAATTGCAGAATACTTGGGAGAAGGACAGAAAACCATATTACTTGGTTTTCCCTATTCCACCCAAATTTAAAGTTAATATGATTACAAAGTATCTATGAATTAGTTGGTATATATATTTTATGCATTTATTTGTTAAATACAGAAATATGTTTACTTTCCTGATGGAAAAATGGATGTTTCAGATGTGCGTAAAAATTTGAATATACAAAATTATACTAGTTTTCATATTCATAAATGGTTAATATAACTCTTTAGAGCCTCGTTTGGAAAATGAACTTGATATGAATTTAAAAAAGGTGATAGATACATGTCGTGATATAAAGGACCGATTATGTACGTAGGTTTGTTACGTACTTAAATACCGCTGTTACTGTTTTTTCTCTAAGAGTGCGATAATTCTTTACTTTATTTAATCTTTTGCTTTACTTCCTTAATCAGGGAGGATATCTATTGCCATATACAGCGTTTTGAGGATTTAGTTAAACAACTTTAACCAAAATATACTTTTAATTACAACAAAAAAATGAAATATTAAAAACAAACTATACATCTACAATGCGTATACTAAGAGGGTCTAAGTTAAAATTACTACTTAAAAAATAAATTAAAAACGGTGGTTGACCTCCAAGCTCACTTTAATACTGAGCGCTAATTGAGACACCTAATTAAATAGGGATCGTTTTACCTTTAAAAACAAGCGACTCCGGATGAGGCACGACCTTGACGGGGGATTTTATGGAGGCGGGGAGAAGGGGTTTGAGGTGCGACGCAGGTGTGTGATGGTTCGGACACCCAGCGAATCGCCTGGTCGGGAGACAGACGGAGAAAACAGCTGCCTTCAATGAGATGTTCGTAAGGCACTTAGCACTGTATTTTAATCTGACGACTTAACAACGCGACCGTGGAGGCTTGCTTCTTCCAATCTTAGGTTTATTCTTGAGGTGTTTCTCACTGACGAGCAATGACCAAAAAGTGAATCCTTTGAAGAATTGGGGAGGGGGGGGGGGGCACTTTGGTTATTCCTCAATGGTGAGGAATATCTCTGGTTTTAGTTAAAAACTGAGATAGGGTGTTTCCCTGACAAGAGATGAACTTCTTCTCTGCTCGATTCCGTTTGGGCCAAGCCCTGCTGCCGGACATTGTCGTTTCGATATCTAACTCGATCTCCTGTTTATTCTCCGGCTATCCTCATATATATATATATATATATATATATATATATATGTACTTCCACTGGCCACTGGGGGTAGGGGAAGAGGAGGGGATGAAGTCATATGTTTAAGCCTTTCTCCTATAGCAACACAATACAGATTTTGACTGTTAACTGGGTCAACCAACCCATAAACCTAGGTCTCTTTGATCTTGTGCGCACACGCGCGTGCGTACAAAGGTAGGTTAGCGATATAGGCCTACTTGGTACGTCTCACACCACCCAATTTGACAGAAAAACGAAAAAACAAAATCATCGATTACACAAAAAGAATGAGCCTGGCTCTTAAGCGGTATTTAGGCATTTAATTCCTTACACAAATAAACCATAAGACTTTAAATATATACACAAAACACAAACAAGAATGGTTTTATGACTAGCGAGAGATTAAATATCCCTCGATGGGGTTTCGGCTGATGTTATATATAGGCTTCATCTTATTTATATTGGTACTTGATGACCAATAACCTACAACGCATGAGTTTGCCGTTTGGGTTTTTGTTGTTACGTAAAAACTGGTGATAGACTTCCAACGTACGAGTACATTCACTACCTTTTTTATGGCAATCGAAAATCTTTATCTCCCAAATTACGGCTAGAGCGGCCTGTTTAATAGTTGCATAAGCTATGGGGACAGGAGTCTCATCGTATCTATTTTGTATCATGACACACCCGATCCCTTTAACACGGGCATCTTTTGGGACTCCACCTCTCTTTGGTTGTTTGGCTAGCTGGGGAATGGGGTTGGAACTTAATTTCTCCTTCTCTCGAATGGACAATGTGAGTGTTTTCATATCTCTCAGGGAACGGTTCGTTCTGGGGAAAGGATACTGTAGGTAGAAGATACTCGTTATCTACCCCTAAGACCACCGGGCCTACCACCTGAAGAGGTTTACAGGGGTAGACTGTTTTCATGATTCCTTCTTCATCTAATTGTCGATTAGTGAAGAGCTCCTTAAGGAAGCTTATGGGTCCTATGGCGTTACTGCCGTACGTCAATTTTCAGAGGAGTCTCTGGCCTACGTATTTTATTAGTTCCGCCGTGAATTCACTGCCTTGATGGGAAAGGATATCATTAGGGAAGGTGACTAAAAAAAAATGGAGGTGAGAGCTTCTGCATCGGAAATCTGGTCAATTTTTCTGAGGGCACCCGCATCGAGGAAAAAAGTGGCATTCTGGCTCAGTTTGTATGACTGGTCGTAAATGGAGATCTCTTTCGCGGCGCCGGGCCCACAGAAGTATATACAGTTACTTAGCGGGGTTTGGGGAGACTGAACTGTCTAGCCAATAATCCCTCATGTGCGCTATTTTCTACACGTGCGGCGTAACACCGAGGAACGCACACGACTTTATTCGACGGGAGTTTTTTTTCATTTTTCGCTGCCTTCTTCCCCAGGGGTGGGAGAGTCGGACAGTCCGGGGCAATAGCGAAAGCTTGGGAATTATGCTCTTCGTCTTCAGGGTTCTCACGAGGCGATAAAGGGGTCAAGGACGTGGACCTCTTAGTTGCTGGCATCCGTGTGACTACTGAATTTGGCAAGAGCTGCGCGCTCTGGCCTATTAAGACTGCACAGAATTTAATAGGCACTGCCACTACCTCGGTCCGCCTGTTCTCTTTCCGCTTGCATCTGTAATTTTCTTTCTTCTGCTTCTCTTTCCACTTGCACCTGTTCTCTTTCTGTTTGCACCTGTTCTCTTTCCGCTTGCTTTTATTCTTGTTCCTGGACGTAGACAACTAATTCTTTGCCTCTTGTCACAAAGTTTGCCCTTGTTGGTGGAATTTTTCAAACGATGAAATTTTATCTATGTCTGTACATCAAAAACACATCGATATGCTAAAGGTACTTATGCAACCACGATCTGATCCTCTTATTATGTTTAATTTCCTCGAACGCTAGGCACAAATTTATTACTACTGAAGGGAAAGCAACACAATCAATTATTACTGAGTTCTTCAAATACCCATAAAACCTGACACAAAATATTAAATGTCGTCGTATAAAGGACCAAGTATATACGTAGGTTTGTTACGTACCTAAATAACTCAGTTACTTTTTTTCTCTAAGAGTGCGATAATTCTTTACTTTATTAATCTTTTGCTTTGCTTCTTTAATGAGATAGGATATCTATTGCCATGTGCAGCATTTAGAGGATTTAGTTAAACAACTTTAACCAAAATATACTTTTAATTACAACAAAAAAAATGAAATATTAAAAACAAACTATTTATCTACCATGAGTATATTAAGAGGGTCTAAGTTAAAATTACTACTTCAAAAATGAATATAAAGCGGTGGTTGACCTCTAAGCTTACTTTAATACTGAGTCCTAATTGAGCTTTACCTTTAAAAACAAGCGACTCCGGATGAGGAACGACCTTGACGGAGGATCTTATGGAGGCGGGGGATGGGGTTTGAGGTTCGACGCGGGTGTGTGATGGTTCGGACACGGAGCTGATCGTCTGGTCGGGAGACAGACGGAGAAAACAGCTGCCTTCGATGAGATGTTCGGATGACACTTAGCACTGTATTTTAATTTGACGACTTAAGAAACGGGACCGTGAAGGTATGCTTCTTTCAATCTTTGGGTTTCTCTTGAGGTGCTTCTCACTGACGAGCAACGACCAAAAAGTGAATCCTTTGACGAATGGGGGTGGAAGAAGTTCAGGTCGTGAATAAGGAGAGATGTATGAGAGTGATTCTCAATAAAAGGGTTTACTATTCGGTTTGACCACCAGGAACTGCCTCAGGATGAACTTCTTCTCTGCTCGATTCAGATTGGGACGAGGCCTGTTGCCGGACTTTGTCGTTTCGATATCTAACTTGATCTCCTGTTTATTCTCCGGCTATCCTTATATATATATATATATATATATATATATATATATATATATATATATATATATATATATATATATATATATATATATATATATATATATATTCTGCTAGCCACTGGGGGTAGGGGAGAGGGAGGGGATAAGGGCCTATGTTTAAGCCTCTGTCCTATAGCGACACTTTTCAGAGTCCATTCACTTAACCCTAAAGGCATCTTCTTGCTTTCGTCGCAGCTCCTACAATTTTATCTATTAGGCGAAACTAGATCTCAAATCTTAAGGTGAACAGTGAGCCTGTTTATACATTTTTATTCCGCCTGCTCTCCTCCCCTTCCTTTGTATATGCAAGCTGGCAACGAAATCTGTTGATTCTGACTTTCTCGGCGATGAATATTGAGTCTGGTTGCCAGCGGTTCGAGAGGGCAGAGGGTGGAGGGGGGAGGGGTTAAAATATCGGCCTACATGCCGCATAACGTCTTGACGCGGGTGTAACTGAACTGGGCATCTGTTTTTATAGTGTAATATCGATTTTCCCACAATACATTTATCATGCATCTAATACCCGATAAGTATAGATGTCTATATCCTTTTATCTGATTTTGAGATGAATAACCATTAATTCTATCTCTATCAAGGAAAATCATAAAATCAGGGAACATTTATTTCTAATTCAATTAAATATTTATTGATTTATAAATTGATTTATTAATATAATTCTTGTGTTTCATATCACTTAATAAAAAAATAATTATTGACTTATTCACGACCTGAGGCGGAATAATGATGAAAACTAAAATAGGCAGAGATTTGCAGCATCTACAGGAGCATCCCTGCTACGTACTCGCTGGATCGAACTCCCACTTCTAACTAGGATTGAAATTAAGCCATATTTGGTATGCGTTTCCACTGGATGGGAGGTCGATTGGGGTGCAATTTGCGGGTATTGCCATATATCCGGACTATTAGTTTAGGGCCTAGATTAATTTATCAGTCCTGTCTGCATATCCTTTGGTTCTTGCGACAATAGACGATAATAATCTAACAATATTAATTTCTTGACGTTTGATCGCTTTATTAAGGGAGCTCTTACTGTCTACCCCTGTTAAAATAATATTTTGATCTTTATTATAGAAATATCTATTATGTTGCATTTTTACTAAATTAACTGTTTAAATAAATCGGTAAATACCGAAGACAAATAAATTTTTGGTCTAACGCGAATTTCCATTAATTCATCATTATCATCAAAACCGCTTATGAAAATCTAAACCTAAATGATATGAACAATCGACTCGTTACTTCAGATATTTTTGTCCTATAGTTTATTATTATAACTTGAATTATTTTCATATTTGAGTCCACTACAGCTGCAACGCTCATTTGGTCGTTATCACAAATAATATTGCTTCCCCCATCATCAAATTGCTACTAATCTCGAACAATTAATTTCAGTCTTTTAAAAAATATATTTGTTCTCAAAGCTCGGCATGTTCAAGTGACAAGATAATCACCTAAGACTTCCCAATTTAAATTGGTTGTCTGATCGTTACTTACAGGGAATTACATTTATAATTAATTAAATTACACATTGTTAGACTAATTTGATCATCATTGGAGAAATAAAAAGCTATGCATATTTTAATCGTGGTTAATGAATGTTAAGTTAATATATCTGTTTGGGAAGGAATAAAACATCTAAGATGAACATCGTGACCGTTTTATCTCTATTAAATTCTTATGTGAACAAATAGAAATGCGATTCTTTAAATTTTCGAAGCATTTAGGAGTGAATATTTTTGAGCAATTCTTTTGTATAATTTATTTGATTTTTGTACCTTTTACATAAACTTTAATGTTTATTTACCTTATCCCGTTTAGCTAGCGTGGAACAGAATTTGTTTGCAGTAATCCAGTGAGAATGGGGACATAACTTTACCATGTCAACACTAGCGACACTAAAAAGTCTCATATAAGATTTGCGACCACAATATAAATATCATCTGAAAAAAAATGAAAAGCTTAAGTGCACTTGAATCAGAATTAACGGTATATCACTTTATTAAAAAAGGAAATTGAGTATCAATCGCATAACAGAAATTAATTAACCTGATTAATTTATTTCTTTTAACATCCATTGAACGGTTGTGAAAAACGTGGAAGAAATTCGCACTTTAACCCTCGCATGTCGTTCATTTTTGCGTTCTCTTCCACAACACGATTCATTGTGGTGTGTATGAACGCCTGTGTGTGAATTAATGAAGTACAAAAGAGTGATTAACAATTCTGTGCTGCTAACTTTTGTTAGTGGCTCGATTTCCTTGGGCTTGCTAAGGCCAATTGATCCACTTTTCACCACTTTTACGATTATTGCCACAGGTGTTTCTGGGTCTCTGAGTTCATCTACTTCCATTCCCCCAACTACTGGTGAATAACAATTATCTACTAGGTCAAGCATCCCAACTTGACTTTAGGGAACCAAACACCTGAACCTTCCGTCTGAGGTCAGGAAAACGTCTCTGAGGAATTCCCGCCTCAAGAAAAACGAACCCAATTTTACGGGGTCAAGAAGAGCGACTCTGCCAGGCGTTGGGATCCCTAATCTTCACATAATCGAGGAAATTTTAAGGAACTGATCTTTAAAGAGAGTGAAAAAGATAGAGAAGGTGAAAATGTGTTGAAGTTAAATACATGCTACCCGAGGTGATTGAGACAGGAAGAGCGTGCAACTGTCCAGAGCCTGATCAATTTCGTCATTTAAACTGAGCCTACCTCCTGGTGTTGGAGGGAAAAGAGCAGGAAATCCCCCATTTGTCAGCTGCAGTAATTTTAACCATGGGCAGCCACCTCTAAGCATCGCGAAGGGACAACTCTCATTTTGAGTAGACAAAAGCGAAACAGATCCTTCCACAATCACACAACTCTAAGAATAGATTTAATCTGAGGCCTGATTTGGAACTAATATCGCAAGGATTTTCTTTCTTCGAATCAAGAATGTTCGGATTAATCTTCCCACAGAGAATATTAAGATCAGATTCTCGACTAATTATCATGGAGTGCGTTTTATGAAGTTATTTGAAAGTAGCTGACTGACCTTAAGTGGATATATTAATCTTTAATATTCCTATCTTAATATAATCACATTATTAATTGAATTGATCGGGGAAATTTATAGTTTAATGTGTGAAAACTCTGGTATTTTATTATACTGTAAAAGAAAATTTGCCCTATGAAAGATGTTACCCGATTAAATAGAAGTTCAGAGTTGTAGACGAAAGGTAGCAATCAACAGATATAAGTAAGTGAATCAATCTTAATAAATGCGATCGTAAACAAAGAAACTAGTGTTAAAATCTATACTAATTTCAGTAGATATGAACCTAAATTATGGGTTGACGAGGGCCAAATTCAGAGTAAAATACTAGGCTCTATTACTATGCAGGAACTGTTGGTACAAACCCAAGAGGAAATGTAGGTGATCACTCTACGCCCAGATTCCTCAGGATGAAATTTTAGAGGAAAAAGACAATTCATGATTTCCCTCAACGAACCCCACAAACGAGTTCGTTCCAAATAACCTTCGCTGGCACCGTCGATTTCCATTCCTTTGTGTGGCGAGACGCCCTAAAAAGAGTCTATGAAGAATGTTGTTACTAAGGCGATCTCAACAACCTGCACTGAAGCCAAATTTCTGACTTTGGAGAGAGATCCGAATCTAGCAGAACTCGATCCATCGAAATGTCCAAGACGGGTAAAACTACCACGGCCAAATTACCCATATATCTTCTTATGAAGACGACAGCTTGAAGAACCCAAAATGTCATAGACCATTGAAGAAGAAGGAATAAACTCACTACAAAACTGATACTTCCAGTGAAGTAGCAGTGGAAAAAATCACTCACAACAAGATAAAAGCGTCTTCTTCTGACAAGACAAATTACACCACTCCCACGATCGAGACGTCAAATCTTGAATTCGAGTATCTCCCTAAACTTTTCAAGTGGTATTCTAAGTAGGTGACTTTATCCTTCGATCTGCTCTATATTGACTGTAATGGGCGTTCTTCACACTTATAATTCGCTCACGTAACACTGAATGACTTATCCTTGACCTGTATTTCATCCATCTTACTTTGAAGTCATCTCAATAGTCCTTCTCTGTACTAATTCTCGTTCTTAAAATACATTTGTTTCTTCGGCGTTTTATTTTCTCTCTTTATTTCATTATTATTATATTTTTCGTGAAAATAACATTCTCAAATTGAAACTAGAGAAAAGAGATAAAAAGAATTAGAGGGAAAAGAGTTCTGAACTCCAACATCTGCAAAGCAAACTATTTTAAAACTAGCTAAATAATAATAATAATTATAATGGAGGGAAATATGCGATCTCTCCCTTTCTTTTCACCATTTCATTTTTCGCTAACATAATAACATCCTTCGCCTTTTCTCGAAATTGAGAGATGCATTTTAAATTCTGATTCAATGTAATGCTCTTGTCCATTTTCACTACGTCGAAAATACGAATATGAGCGGCAGAGGCATTAATTAGAGCCAATTTCAAATTATAATTTATCAATTAGGAAACGGAGTCAGGTATAACCCACGATGACTCATGGACCTAGAAGACGGAAGTATGATGCAGAAAGACAGAACTATAATTGAATAAATAAACGAAAAAAATAATACACAAAATGAAAGTGGTCAAAAGGCGTCTATCCAGTCTCGTCAACCGTTGGTGATATCTCAAGCATGACTGTCGTAGAATGACCCTTGGCTTTGATCACTTTACACTTTGACACCCTCTTAGTAACGGTATGCTTTAAGGGGCGTGAGTTACTTCTATGATGAAGTAGGCTTTGTTCTAAGAGTGCTATTTTTGTGGTTTAGTCCTTAAGGAAGAGCTATTTTTAAACACATAAGGATAAGAGGAAACACCAGAATCTACCAAAAAATAAACATGTATTTTAAATTAAATATTACAAACCAACAGTAAAAGCATTTCTATATTTGGCCTCAAAGAATTTTGAATGACAAAACATAAACAAGTAGGCTTTCAATAAACAAACTAATTGCCAATTAGTATTTTTTTATCACGACCCTATTTGTTTAGCATAAAACATTAAATTAATGTACTGTCATCTACAAACACATATGACCTAGGTTCAAGAATAATGGTTTCTACGCTCCTTTAAAACGTGGGACGTACTAAACTTCTACTATCGCAATAGAGATATAAATGTTATTGTTAACTTACAGGTAGGTATTAGGGATTGCCGGATGTCGCTGGAGGACTTATCTCTCGCCTTGAAGTGTGGTGGCCGAAGGTTGAAATTTCGTCGAGGAGGGGGGTGATTCTTCAACGTGATTAAAGAACGGGAGCTCGTTGGGGCTGGGTTCTTCTCCTCTCACTCTTACGGTGCTTGCGATGTAAGAATCACTCGAGTGTGAGCGGCTTTGCTTTTCTTCAGTCGGACTTCTTTGCAGACGGAAAAGGCTTCTTCGGTATGGCACCGATATAAAACTTGACTATTTAGGTTAATACGGCCCTGAAAGGGGGGGATCGATTTTCTCAATCTGATCCTATCGTTTCTCACGGAAATAGTCTTGTAGGGCTGAAGGGTCGATCTTTACGAATTAATCTTTCTTCTGGCGAATCGACTTCTAATAATCTTCTTGTCTAGCCGATGGATCGATCTTCACGACCTAATCCTACTCTGGCGTATCGACTTCAGATAATCCTCTTCTCTTTCTTTGCGGGGCTTATTTATAGGCGGATTGCCGCCCCATCTAAAGGGGGAAGTGACCAGGCCACAGATGCAAAAGGGGGGGAGCGAATGGTGGGTTAGCATCTGGGAAGAGCGAGAATTCCTGAGGTGGCACTGGGATGCCCAAGTCAGCTCGCAAATTATAGGCTCGTAACCACACCGCTCCTTAGCGTGCCTTCTGACTCGCACCGTTTTTTTTTCCTAACCACGGGTTTATGGGTCTCGTAGGTCATACGATCGTTAGAGCGTCGTTTAAGGACCTTAGGTGGTCGCCTTCAAACATATGTTAGCTCCAACTGCCCACAGCGGCGAGGCGATCACACATGGTAAGCATTTTCGCCGGCTACCTTTCCCACGCTTCTCCTCATGAAGGGAGGGGGGCTTGAATGTGTCTATACTCCTCCAGGAGGCTTAATGTAGCCATTTCTCCACATCTACCTTCATTCTTAAGAAAATAACGGGAGGGATGGGGGTTCCAATCCGACGCTTACAATAATATACATGGGTAACTTACGGAACATTATATTATACAATAAATTCTAGTTCACTCGGGAATGCCTCGATAACATTTCACCTGACCTTACATTAATTCCTATATTACTGTGCCATCTTAGGATTTTCTTACCTACCACTCGGGTTACTCACCCCTACTTACTTAGAATTCTACTGATTTACACTTAACTTTGCTATAATACAATAGTTGGGCTGCTCCTTACTCGTCGACAGGGTTCCGACTTAACGAGTCGGCCATACAATTGTTGGACCCTTTTATGTAGTGAATGGAGTACTGGTACTCCATCAAGAGTAAACTCCATCTCAGGAGTCTTCCATTCTTACACTTATTTTTACCTAAGTATGACAACGGTTTATGGTCGCATTCCAACTTGAACTCGCGCCCTATTAGATAATATTTGAATTTACCTATGGACCATATTATGGCCAAAGCTTCGATTTCGATAGTAGCGTAGGCTTTTTCTCTACTCAACAGTTTCCTACTGACATAAGCTATGGGATAGGCTGTTTCGTCATCTTCGTACTGAAGCAATACTCCGCCTAGCCCGTCCCGACTAGCGTCCGTGCGAAGACCGAAGATCTTGTTGGGATTTGGTAAGCGAAGAATGGGCGCAGTTACGAGTTTTCCTTTTAGAATCTCCAACTGAGTTATTGCATGGGGGTTCCACGTGACAGGGTCTGACGCTGTCTTTTTTAACAAATCATTCAGTGGGGCCGCAATGGAAGCGAAGTGTGGTACAAAACGCCTATAGAACGAGGCCGCTCCCATAAACGATCGGAGTTGTTTCTTTGTTTTCGGCCGGGGCATCTTGACTATGGCGTCCACTTTTTCTTGCTGGGTAGTCAAGTGTTTTTGTCCTATTTTGAATCCCAGGTAGTCAATGGATTCGTAGGCAAAATAACACTTGGTCGGCCCGGCGGTTAGACCTTGCTCCTTCAATTTCTCCAGCAATGAGCGTAGGGCGTGTAAGTGTGACTCCCATGTACGGGTAGCTACGTACACGTTGTCGAAGTAAAACGACACGTCGCTTAGTCCAGCGATAATTCGCCTCATCATCCTATTATAATTGCTACCGGCTGTAAGTAGTCCGAAGGGTAGCCTGGTAAACTGTAACAGACCTCTCTCGGTCGCAAAAGCCGTCAGTTTTTTGGACTCCTTAGCGAGAGGTATTTGATAGTACGCTTTACATAAATCCAATTCGGTGATGAATTTAGCGTCTTCAAATAAATGGAGATTTTGATCTATTAGTGGGATGGGCTCGGCGTCGAAAACGGTCACTGAATTCAATTTTCGGAAGTCCACGCACATCCGAAATGATTGATCAGGTTTCTTAACCATTACTATGGGGGAGCAATAATCGGACTCCGATGGCTCTAAAATTCCCAATTTTAGTAAATTCCGGACTTCCTTATTGAAGGCTTCTCGTAGGTGGATTGGTAAAGGATATGGTTTGCTCCGAACCACTGAATTAGTTTTTAGTTTTATTTCATGGATAAAATCCTTGGCACATCCAGGGTTTTCAGAAATGACTTCTGGGAATTCCATGAGCAAGTTCAACATTTCCGCTTTTTGTTGAATTTCTAAGTGGGGATTTATCTTTAAATCCACCCGAGGGTCTTCCGGGGTAGGTGAGAGCGAGGGAAGTTCGTATTCCTCGTCTTGTTCCACACACACGGTGTGTATGACTTGCAGGGGCGTACCCGGGTAAACGGCATCCATCGGTTCTTCTTCGTCTAGAAGGGTAATATTCTTTATGCACGCGCGGCGGTGATATTTTTTTAGCATGTTTATGTGATAGGTTCTTCGCCCTGTTGGGGTATCTATCAAGTAATCGACTGGACCCCGTGCCTCGATTACTTCAAACGGTCCCTTCCACTGGGCCCATAACTTATTATTTACGGTCGGGAGTAATAATAAGACTTCATCTCCTGCCTTTAATTTTCGAGCCTTTGCTTTCATATCGAAATAGTCCCGGTATTTGGCTAAATTTTTCTCGGCGTTCTCTCGAGCTAAGCCAGAGCAGTATTCTAGGCGCTCGCGCATATCCATCACGTAGGCGTAAGACGATTTGATTTCTTGCTCGAGCTTCGCGTTGGAAAATAATTCCTTAAGAATACTCATAGGACCTCGCACATTTCTCCCGTATAATAGCTCAAAGGGCGAGAATCCCAACGTCCGATGAGGTATTTCTCGGCAGGCGAAAAGGGCAGCAGGCAGGAATCTGTGCCACTGTGTAGGGTTGTTTTGACACAACTTCTTCAATATATTTTTGAGAGTCCCGTTTAATTTCTCGCAGATTCCGTTAGCGGCTGGATGAAATGGACTCGTAAAAATTGGCTTGACTAACAGAAGTTTGTTAAAATATTCCATCAATTCTGAGGTGAATTGGCGCCCTCTATCAGATAGAATTTCTTTAGGCAGGCCTACTCGTGCAAAAATTGAAATTAATGCTTCCGCGCAGGAAATAGTGTCAATCTTCCGTAGGGCCACGGCATCTGGGAACCGGGTGGCACAATCCACTAGAGTGAGGATGTAGGAGTGTCCTCCACTTGAAGGGGGGTGAATTGGTCCCACCAAATCAATTGCCACTCGAAAGAATGGTTCGGTTATAACGGGCACCTTTTGTAAGGGAGCGGGAGGTACCCGTCCTCTGGAGGGATCCTTCTGACACACGTCGCATGATCGGCAATAGGCCACAATTTCCTTTGCGGCCTGGGGCCAATAAAAGTGTCGGAATATCTGCTGCGCCGTTTTGTTGTGCCCAAAGTGTCCGGCTAATATTCCATCATGCGCGGTATTCAAAATTCTTTGCGTGTATTCTTGAGGTACACACAGTGTTTTCTTGTTCTCCTTATCCTCCTCGCTGATAGTACGGTAGAGAAGTGAGTCTTCTACGATATACTGGATCGGCTTCTTTCCTTTCACTTGGAGAATTTCACCTTTAATAGCTTTCTCCCATAGAGGTTTAAGAGTGGGGCATTCCTTCTGAGCACTGGCGAAGGAAGTCAATTTGAACCCATTGTCTTCGAGGGTAATCCTCGGGGTCAACTTAGCAGGTTGCTCTTTCCTCTGGGCTTCTTGTGCCCGGGTGACTACTTGTTGGGCCACTTCTTGCTGGGGAATTAGGGGGTTTTGTCCGATTAGTACTGCGCAGAACTTAATCGGGGCTACTACCACGTCCGTCCAACCGGTGAAATATCTGCATTGTATATGACATCTCACGACGGGGAATCGATTGTCGCGTCCTAAAAAGTCGTGGACGATTGCGAATTTCTTATGGGCAGGGTTTACTGGGGGCAGAAACTTGTCGGATACCACTATGCACGTGCACCCGGTGTCTCTGACTAAAGTGGATACTCGGCACCCATTAACAGTGCCCTCTTCAAATTGTAGGCCGCCTGGCGAACTTTTGTTGAATAGAAAGTTTACCTGTTGCTGGGGCCCTTCGGATGTTGGCGCGGGGACGTAGGACGAATCAGCTTGTCCTGCTGGGATCGCGGCAGTCAGGTTTTGCACCTGTTGTCTCGAGGTCTCCCTCAGTCGGGAGTTCTGTGGGCACTGGAAACTCAGGTGACCTATTATCCCGCAGGTATAACAAGTGACGGGCTTCCTGGGATACGTGCCGGTATTAGGGTATGATCCTTGTGGAATCCTAACTTCTTTTTGATTTTTTTCTCCTCCAAAATTTGGTTTATAAGTTCCTTTTGCTGCTGCGAACTTAAAGGGCTTCTTCTGTAAATGCCTGGGTGGCGGCCCATTTTTCTTTGGGGAGGGAGCCTTCTCTTTCTTGTACTCCCTAGGATATAACCGATGATTTACCGCGTGGAGGTCAGCCTCGTCCAGACACTCGTTGAAGGTAGAAGCTTTTCGGTCCTTAACGAATGCACGGATTTCCTGGGGTAGGGTACTTAGTAACTGATCTCTAAGCATGAAGTCGACGACCGCAGCGACTTCGTTCTCTACCCCTTCTGACTCCATCCAAAACTGTAGGCTTCGACGAAGCTCAAAGCCAAAATGTTTGTACGTTTGTCCAGGTCTTATACGAGACTGCCTGAACTTCATCCTATATTCTTCCGGGTTAAGGTTTGTAGCTGAGAGAAGTTCGGCTTTGAGAGTGGAATAGTCCACAGTCGCTTCTGAGGGTAAAGATACGAATATCTCTCTCATCCTACGATTGAGTAGCGGTAACAGTCTGGCGACCCCATCTTCTTCTAGGTCCCAATTATTGACTTCAAATATTTTCTCAAAATGGGAGAGATATGAGCATAAATCTTCTTCGTCCTTGTACTCCGGGAGTTTCATGCTGGCCGCTGGTGATACTCCTGTTTTAGATGACACTGACTGCACCTCTAACTGGTCTTTACTAAGAGCTCTTTCGTGGGCCCTTATCTTCTCTCTTTCATCAGCTTCCATTTTCGTCTTTTCTCTTCTTTCTTCTCTTTCGTTTCTCTCTTTCTCCTGAATAAACTCTCTTTCGTTTCTCTCTTTCTCCTGAATAAACGAACTCAGCTCGGTTCCTTGTAGTCCGAGGCTTTGACCTTGCTTCCGATAAAGGTCAAACAATGCCATCGCGCTTATGTCAGTCATCTACCTTGTTTTTAATCAAGCCTGACCTACTCCACCACCGAAACTTACCACTTGGCCTAACAATTACCTTTAGATGGTATCCACCTCTAACTTTACCAATTTCCCATTCGTCAAATATTCTATTATTCCTGGTGTTCCTTTTATGTGTTAGCTCTTCCTTAAATAGCCACTGCTGGGTTCTTTCTAATATAAAACCTCTAGACCTGACACCACTTTTATAATATGTCGTAGAATGACCCTTGGCTTTGATCACTTTACACTTTGACACCCTCTTAGTAACGGTATGCTTTAAGGGGCGTGAGTTACTTCTATGATGAAGTAGGCTTTGTTCTAAGAGTGCTATTTTTGTGGTTTAGTCCTTAAGGAAGAGCTATTTTTAAACACATAAGGATAAGAGGAAACACCAGAATCTACCAAAAAATAAACATGTATTTTAAATTAAATATTACAAACCAACAGTAAAAGCATTTCTATATTTGGCCTCAAAGAATTTTGAATGACAAAACATAAACAAGTAGGCTTTCAATAAACAAACTAATTGCCAATTAGTATTTTTTTATCACGACCCTATTTGTTTAGCATAAAACATTAAATTAATGTACTGTCATCTACAAACACATATGACCTAGGTTCAAGAATAATGGTTTCTACGCTCCTTTAAAACGTGGGACGTACTAAACTTCTACTATCGCAATAGAGATATAAATGTTATTGTTAACTTACAGGTAGGTATTAGGGATTGCCGGATGTCGCTGGAGGACTTATCTCTCGCCTTGAAGTGTGGTGGCCGAAGGTTGAAATTTCGTCGAGGAGGGGGGTGATTCTTCAACGTGATTAAAGAACGGGAGCTCGTTGGGGCTGGGTTCTTCTCCTCTCACTCTTACGGTGCTTGCGATGTAAGAATCACTCGAGTGTGAGCGGCTTTGCTTTTCTTCAGTCGGACTTCTTTGCAGACGGAAAAGGCTTCTTCGGTATGGCACCGATATAAAACTTGACTATTTAGGTTAATACGGCCCTGAAAGGGGGGGATCGATTTTCTCAATCTGATCCTATCGTTTCTCACGGAAATAGTCTTGTAGGGCTGAAGGGTCGATCTTTACGAATTAATCTTTCTTCTGGCGAATCGACTTCTAATAATCTTCTTGTCTAGCCGATGGATCGATCTTCACGACCTAATCCTACTCTGGCGTATCGACTTCAGATAATCCTCTTCTCTTTCTTTGCGGGGCTTATTTATAGGCGGATTGCCGCCCCATCTAAAGGGGGAAGTGACCAGGCCACAGATGCAAAAGGGGGGGAGCGAATGGTGGGTTAGCATCTGGGAAGAGCGAGAATTCCTGAGGTGGCACTGGGATGCCCAAGTCAGCTCGCAAATTATAGGCTCGTAACCACACCGCTCCTTAGCGTGCCTTCTGACTCGCACCGTTTTTTTTTCCTAACCACGGGTTTATGGGTCTCGTAGGTCATACGATCGTTAGAGCGTCGTTTAAGGACCTTAGGTGGTCGCCTTCAAACATATGTTAGCTCCAACTGCCCACAGCGGCGAGGCGATCACACATGGTAAGCATTTTCGCCGGCTACCTTTCCCACGCTTCTCCTCATGAAGGGAGGGGGGCTTGAATGTGTCTATACTCCTCCAGGAGGCTTAATGTAGCCATTTCTCCACAATGACATTGACATTGAAGGAACAGCAACCCCAAAACCTTATTGGCCTTCTTTCTTCTTTCAGAGAGCAAATTATTTATGAGGAGGAAAGTAGAGGTTGGTTAACGAATGGTGACATGTAGTCCTGAAAAATTGTATGCGGGGTATATAAAGGTGGTGAGTTGTTGGAAGTGAAAATGTGGAAGTTTCATACGTGACGCTCTTAGATTTCTCTCCATTTAACAAAGAATTCATAGCCCCCAATGGAGCCTTTGTAAAGCTAGAGAAATAATGGAGTTACTATCGTGGTTATTATGGAATATTTCTTTTATTACTGCACCCAACTTCAGAGGAACATTTATGAGCAGAACATACAATGGCATATGATATATATATATATATATATATATATATATATATATATATATATATATAATATAATATGGATATGAGAAACTCACAAAGTAGCGCGTGAGTAGAGCAATTAATGCAAAAAATCCCACAGGAAAATGAAACGCGGATTCCAAGTACTTTCGGCAAAATTGGAAAGTAGGTTAGATGTTAAATTACAACGCCTCATCTCCTACAGTTATTGGACTAACAACAGCTGACCTGAAACAGTTGTGAACCTCTCTTCTCAATAACTTGATGATACCAGAACTTCTGCCCTCTGATTTGTCCTGAAATACTCTATTCCGTCCAGACCTTTCAGTGTTTCTATTGCCAAAAGTTTTGAAAATTTAGAAAAATCTAGTGACATTCCTTATGAACATGGTTCTATTGCTGAAGGTTGCGTTTACCATTGTTTAGCCACTCCAATCCATTATAATTACCCCTTACGTTTCCGTCGTGCTTTAGCTGCCATTCGAAATAATTCTTCATTACACATTACCAAAACAGATAAAAATGGTGCAGTCGTTATTATGGATAAAGTGTTTTATATTGCTAAAATAGATCTATTACTGAATGGCCATTCTACCTATGTCCCCCTAGAAAAAGATCCTACGATTCAGGTTAATATTGATTTGCACAAAAAAAGTGCGTTCTAATTTAAAACATTTTTCCGATTTAATTGCTAAATTTAAATCTAGTAATGCCTAATAACCCTATGCACCATATTATTAGTTCTGTTGGCTCAATTTCATATTTCTTATCTAAATGGCTCACTTCATACCTCACTTCCCTTGTTGGTGCCATTGCTAATTCCCATATTAAAATAGTTACGACCTTATTGAAAAACTCAACTCCATCCCTAACTCTAATAACGTATCCCTTGTTAGTTTCGATGTTTGTTCTCTTTTTACTAAAGTGCCTGTAAACGAGCTTTTCCCATTCCTTAGTGATAAATTGCGTAACTTTGATATTCCCTTGCCAGTTAATATTTTCATTGAACTCATCTCAATCTGTACTAAAAACTGTAAGTTTTCTTTTAATGGTAACTTTCCCTTCAAAAGTTTGGTTTGGCTATGGGAAATTGCTTATCCCTGTTCTTTCCAATATATATATATGGATTTTTTTAAAACTACCTTACTCCCCACCATTATCGATTTTCCCCTTGTTTGGTTCTGATATAAAGACGATAATATTTGTTTGTGGCCTTCTTCTAAAGATGTTAATGCTTTTCTTACTGAACTTAATTCTCTGGTTCCCTCTATTAAATTTACCCTTGAACTAGAAAAAATGGTGTCCTCCCGTTCTTAGATCTACTTATTCATAGGACTCCATCTGGATTTAAATTTTCGTCTACCGTAAGCCTATCAACGCCGGTTCTTATATTCATTTTTACTCAGGTCATAATGATAAAGCCAAATGGTTTGTATTTATTTCAATGTTTCTTCGGGGGTTTTCGGGTCTCCAGCACGGAGTTCTTGGATCTTGAGATTTCAAAGATCTTTGAAATAGGTAACAATCTTTGCTACCGTCAAATGTTTCTTCGGGATAACTAGATTTGGCAAAAAAAATCCTTTGACAGAACTGAAATCCCCCCAGCATTTTATTTTAAGAACTCCCTTGTTTTACTGTTTTCTGAGTTTGTTAGTTAGTTAGCGCCAATTCTTCCATGATACTGGGAGGATCCCCGACCGGATAATGAATTTTTTTATTTAAGGTCAGAATGACAATCAGTGGTCGGCCCGAGGGCCCCAGGAATTATTATATTTTGACACCAAACAGCGTTCAGGTGGGACCTGTTCCGCGTCAGAGGTACGTGGATATAGATAACGATCGGCAGGTTTCCTTGAAACAGAGAGAGTGTGTGTGTTGTGCTGTGAAGGCGGGAAAGGGAAGAAAGCAGTGTTGTGATTGGCTTTGTGTGAGCACAGCGCGTCCACCAATCGGTAGCCAGATGTCTACGTGCGCTGACGTTTGTGTCCACTCATGACGGGATTCGGAATTGAACCCCGTACCGCGACGTTGAGAGGCCAACGCCGTATCCAGTCGGCTAGCGTGAGCTCTACTGTTTTCTGAGTCCTTTTCCTTGATTCCTCGCCTCTTGAATAAGTTAAATATTCATATTCGAGTATCATTTTACCATGTGCAAAATGCTGATTCATAATAATAACAATAGAATTTGGGGGTTTATTCTGTCAATTGTTCAGTTTGCTCTAAGCAATACTTTGGCCAAACCGGTAAATCATTAAGAGTACGCTTGACGCAACATAAATACAGTATTATGATGGGGAATAGCAGTAGTGCTTTCTTTGTCCATTTATCTGAATATAGTCACCCTATCAATTGAAATTCGGCTAAGTTTTTTACAAATATGATGAATGTATTCAAAGAACTATTGTTGAAAGCTTATTTATTAATTCTTCGCCTAATTTTAATATATCCCCCGGCTTCTTTAAACTGGCCCCTGTTATTAGAAGGCTTATTTCTAACGAAATTGTCCATTTTAAATCTTAGCCCTTTTTTGATTTATTAATTTAGTTGTTTCTCTTGATTACTTTTACGTATTCACAATTAGGTGTGCATGTATTTATCTTAGTGACCTAAATGTCTACATTATGTACACACAGTTGGAATTTCCGGAAGTAGACCTTTCTCTATTTGGTTTTATACTTCATATCCCTCTTTGATAATATTTCTCTATTTTGTGCCCTTTCGTTATATATGGGCGGGGCATTACTCTGCTCTCTCTCATATATATATATATATATATATATATATATATATATATATATATATATATATATATATATATATATATACCAGCTTTCTAAGATTTTTCGTTATTCCTTGATAAGGAACTGAACAAGTTCGCAAGTACTTGGAATCCGCCTTTCATTTTCCTGTGAGATTTTTTGCATACATATATATATATATATATATATATTCACATAATATAGTAGAGACGCAACATCGTCCTTTATGGTGTATTCTGTCACTAATAAAATAGTGAGAAGCAACTTTGAAGAGGAAACAAAAGGAAATCAGAATTAAAACGAAATATTAAAGTTTCCTTCCTTCGTTGATGACATCAGATTAATTGCAGCGGATTAGTAGAGCAAGAATTTGGAACTCTTGATTAGAGCAAAGAGAAGATCCGTAGCAGAACAAAATAAGGACGGAAGGCGGTTGGAAAACTCAACTCCATCTCTACGTGGGTCCCGCTGCAATGAAAACCTTGGATAGTTAGCCGAAGTTGGTGGCGTTCGTCACCCGTAAATAGATCATAGTTTTGATTAACGTGGTTCCGAAGGCTTTTACCATCCATTGATTCCTCGTAATACAAAAGGCCTCTGAAAATACTATGGAAAATACTAATTTACAAAATCCTGAGGAAGGGGAACTGCAACGTAGTTGGTAAAAGAGTCTAACATAAAGAGGTAACTTTGAAGCCAGTTTTGGGGGGTGGTTAAAAGCTATTCTGGATTGTGGTCTCCCAGTTCTAGGACGAAGGGTGTCACGCTAGGCCTGAAGTAGATCAGTTGTCTAATAATGTCACTACATCAACAGCGCACATATATATATTTATTACAAGTAACTTACTACGAAACGAGTAGCAAAATATTACAAATAATACTTTTGAATTATAAACTTTAGGACGATGTATAAAGGATAAGGTATTTCCTGCTTGTGATTGTATAAAAAATATAAGAGCACGTGTTTTGGGGGACAGTAAAGAGCACTTTACCTGTAATTACTTATGGCTTTTCCCTTCTGCACTTTGGCTCTTTTGCAACCAAGAAGGCACTGATGAGCTTGAATTACCAATTCATTGTGGTGCCTACAAACACTCAAATCAAGATCGTTGGCACTCCTGCGTGTTGCTTGGAACCTTCCTCGCGAGGAGAATCTGGCAGTCTCAAGCATCGCTAAACTTTTCTCTCTTCAAGGAGTCCAGTGCAGCCTGTAATTTGGGGCAGGTCGGTGATACGGAGGGGGGGGGGGGGTGACCCGCTCGAATTTGTCCCTTTCTACGGCACAAGCATATTCTCTCGTTAATTTTAGGGTAAGGTTTTGAAAGGTAGGATTTTGAGAGATGGCTGTGGATCCATATAGGGACTTGCCATACACAAGTCTCCCTAAAGAAATACTGATTACTATTGCTACCAAATCTATCCCGTAACTTCTTCATGAGGTCAAGGAGATTCAGCTGTGACAGTTGCAAGTTTCTGCTTATCATGTCCATCTTCTGAGCAACAAAGAGGGCGACACTTAACAGGAGTGCAGTCTTGAATGATGTATAAGCACAGGGGTTGTCTGGGCCGCGATGGGGAAACTCTTTGTCAAAGATGAGAGAAATGGAGATCAGAGATAGAGAGGAGAGGAAAACATGTAGGACGGAAAGAACCCGCGATTCGCTTCTTTTTGAGGTAACCTCCGTTTGACAAGACGCACTATAGCGAGACTAATTGTAACAACGAGAGGTTCCGTGAGATGGCATGAAGGTCTAAATTCACTCCCGGCACATCTGTATAGATAAAGTAAAATCCACTCCTGGCGCCTCGGTAAAATTCACTTCCGGCGGGCCCGTTTAAATAGTTAAAGGTTTGCCTGGATAAGATTAGTATTTTGCCAAAGAGGAAGCGACGCAGAAGAATTATTTCTCTCAGCCTCCCGTTCCTCAAGAGCCCGAAGACAAGAAAATTAGATAAGATGAAATAAGAACTAGGAACGAGGAGACTTCCACACTGTTGTATTCGACTCAGCTTCTCCACGCCGAAATCCTCTTTCGATCCCTCCTTTCGAGGCTAGCAGTGGTTGTTAGAAGACAGGTTGTATTCTCCTTCATAACTTTAAGCAGACCGAATACTAATTGACCAAGTGCAACCCCAACCATGCCGTTGATAAGCAATCGAGCTTGACGCTCATACCCGACCCCCCAAGCCTTTCTTTCGGGTACAAAACCATCGTGCGGCAGATCCCCACGGAATGCTAGTTTTCCTTTTGTCGGTCGTGTACGTTTGTATGTACGTGCTCACTGCTCCTGCCTGAAGCTGAAGTGTGTAAACCTTTTGCCCATTTAGTTCTTTTGTACTTCTATATTGTATTTATTATTTTATTTTTGTTTGTACAATAATAATGATTATTTTGTTTCATCCAGTTTGATATTAAAAACTAGTGGATTTAATTCGGCCAAGGAAAATAGTCCTTTTTACTCAATTTAGCGCACCCCACGTTTAAAGTGCATCATTCAGGGCAAGGCCAATCCCAGTGTTCTGCGGGCTTGCCGGCAACATATAGACGCCCATCAGCAATGTTCTGCAAGCTTGATAATGAAAGAACTCTATGAAGTTGCAAACGAGTATTCAACTGTAAATTGCAATTAATATCCATTTTCTCATTAAATAATAAACTAATAAAAGTTAATAACTACTTATTATGAATTTTTAAATATCAATTCATTTGTTTTGTTTCCTGGTGCATGCAAATTTCCAAACGAAAATGTTCTCTTTCTTATCCAGATTGTCTCAACTCAACCAGAAGATTGTGAAGGTTTATGTGATGCCTTGAAGGGTTATATCGTGTAATTCTATGGATCAAATGACGACAAGATTATTTGTCAAATTTTTGGTGATAACAGCTTTACACGTCAATGAGTTTTCTTACTGTAGCTAGTGGAGATTTCGGTGATTAATTTTAGCATCTATGCTAGAAAAAATAATAAATGCTTCAACTTTTCTAGAGACGCTCGTCGACTGATTCTATTCCTTAAATGGTGCTTTAACTGATAATTCAAATCCTTAATTATATTAGGAACTCTGAGATTTGGGAAGCCAATAAATTGTTCAGTAGCATTTTCATGCGTTTAACTCTAGTTTTTGATGAATGTAGTTGTGTAAGTGGGTGTATATCTTACTCAAAAATGGCGACACGGGTCTAGAAGAACGTTGTCACCGTGAGATTTGCCAAAATTTAGAGATACTCTTCAGATGTAAACAAGCATTGGACGTAGAATATTATTACAGTAGCATATATTGTTGTCGAAATGAAAATTTGTCTTGTAAATTGTTTGATCGAATGCGAACTTTAGTAATTCAAACATCTGCTACTAAATTTCTTTCTTTCAGTCTCGAGGCCAGTAATTCATTCTGTTGCTTTGTTAAGTTTAGATCTCTTACAAGATCATCTAGATTAGTTTGTGAGAAAGGTTTTGGAGTAGTATTAACAGTTTCAGGAACATAAATTTTGGTTAGACAAAACAATTCCTCTAGGTAGTTCAGGTATTGGAATGTCTTTTGAGTGAGGTATAGGCCGAATAGCAGATCTAAGGTTGGGATATACCAGAGCTGGAGCGCACTTCGTTGTTTTACCTAAAAATATGTAAATTATATGTATAAAGTTTAAATCTATGTATATAAGGTAAAATAGGACGCCAAGAAGAATAACCCCTTATTTTGTTTCTCGAATTCCTTCTCTCCTTATTTCTTCTAACTTTAAATCCAGGTGGAGTAAAAAGTTCTGTATTCAAGAAGAAAAATAAAAGAAAAAAGAATTTGAATATCAGTTAATCTGAACGCTAAAAGCTTTCATCTTGCCGATAAAATGCTAAAATCTGTAGTCGGGAAAAGGATAGCCGAAAGTTCCCACCCACATCGTTGGAGACGATTAAGACCGGTTGCGGTCGACAAAAGCTAATCCCTCTGGCGCCAGAAGCTTACTTTCAGAAGTCTGTGACTTGCAGCAAAGGAGCTCCATAAAAAATGGCCGTCATATAATTACCCTGGGTTTTTCAAATATCAGCAGATTGAGTTTGAGATCTCGTCGCCTTTGGTTCAGATCGCGTACTTATTTCCCCGAGTCCCTGATATTCGCGTATACCATCGAGGTTGGATCTCACCAGGCAGATCCATCTCTTTTGTGAAGGCTTACTCTATTCAGAGCAAAGCCTTGAATCGTTTTGTCCCCGAAGGACTGGCCGGGATTCTTCTCGTCTCATCACAACCCCCCTACAAAGATCTCCAATTTCCCGTGTGAGATTTCACGCTGAGCCGCCTCAGAGTCTCGTTTTTAGCGGTTGCACTTCTCTGGAGCAGAGGTGCCTTCGTCCGTCTTCAAAGAGGATTGTGAACTCGTCTTCTGGTCCCCACCGCCCTTCATCCTCGTCACCATCAGGATATTCGGCCGAGAGTCACGACCATTTTCTGTCTCCATTACCCCGCGCCGACTCGCTAAAGGAGTCCCCTTCCTCGAGGACTCCCTTTAAGGTAAAACGATTGCATTTCCCGTTAATCAACTCGCTTCCTGACTTTTAAATATTCCTTCTCTATAACTGATTTATAGTATCCCATTTACAAGCTAATTAACAAGTAATTAACGTTACCCGATTGCCAATTTTCTATAGTCTGTCAGTATTATCCTTATTCACATTTCCTATTTCTATATTTCCCATATGTGTATATATATATATATATATATATATATATATATATATATATATATATATATATATATATATATATGTTAACTAGTGACTAATTAAAAATTATATTTTAGTGGTTTTCACTCTTTAAATATACTCTTGAACTGTAACTTGGTAAACTCATTAAACGCTATCGGCCCCTGTATTAAAATCGCACCTTATAACTCGTAATCAACGGATTACTTTTACGAAGTGGACGTACTTGTACGTAGCGTAGGACAGCTAAGTACATTAGAGGATATATGTGTATGTAACTGTATATATACATATTCTCGTGGCTTTTATCTCTTTCCTCCCAACCAATAGATACATATATGTATATATAGACGTATTGTCTGGGTAGTAACCTATTCCTCGACAATGTACATATGTGTAATTACAATCAAGTGGTTCTAAACTTAATTAATTTTATATTTTTAAAAAATAATATCACAGTATACTACTTATAAATATAGGTACAGTGGACAATAAACAGTTACTTACTTTGTATGCCTACCAAACAGAAATAGCAGTCAGTGGCATGATCTTGTGGCTTTCGCCATACCATTGGAACACCAAATTGAAGGCTTTTTATTTTTCCTTTAGACCATTTTGCTAAAGAATTAAAGCATGTCGTAAAACAGATTTGTGGTGCCCATGGTTTATATTGGTTGCCAATTTTACATCCAAAATACAAATTATATGTTTTTTTCACTAGAGAAATAATTTTTCTTTGACTTTTTTAAAGGTTATTGAACCACATATGTAGCAGAATTTATCTGGGCTATTTTTACACTGTCCTCTTGGCAGTTTCATTAAAATTGTTGCTTTTATTTAAAATTTTATTAAGTTAAATACCCTGAAAATAAGAATGAAATTCGTTAAGATCTTCAAAATTTGACAAAAATAGTAATTGGCAACTTATAAAAACTGGAGTCTTTTCGATAAAAATGACTTCCATTTTTTAAATCTATACACAAACCAACATTAAAAAAATGTTATTCTACTCTTTGTAGTCGACAAAAGGTTAAATTTTGTTAGACAGTGTAATCAGAGCAACCTGAGTAGCTTGGTCTCTTTGACCGTGGCCAACATCTTGGTCATCCTTAAAATGGATGAGTGAATAACTATATTATTTATAATGGTCACCCAAAATATTTAAAACATTTATTGTTATTGCAATAATCATAGAAAATATTATCATAGAGTATATTAATGTTGTATCACATATTTATCGAGATTTGACTTCTGCTCTTTTAATTTGTTTCTAAAGAGCAGGAATGTAAAAACAAGAAATACATTTCCTATCGCTTTATTTGGAAATGAACCCAACTTACGCTTTATCTCAACACTTCTATTTCTCTTCTTTTGATTTTGTGCCTAAATTGTAACAATCGAAAAGAACTCACTCCGAACTGAAACCTGACAGAGCCGCAAGTTCCCCCGACCAAGGTGGCCCAAGAAAAAATGGTCGTCTCTCATGGGTCTTCCCATGTGCGCCTCTTTCATATTTCCCAGTATATTTTCCGCCCTAAATCGAACCTACTTAGGATCAAAGAGGGTCCCTATATGATGTGATGGGTTATGAGTTTCGTGGTCTGCAAGGATTTGGCAGTCGAGGATAAGGTGTTTAGTATCATATTATTCATGTTGTGTTGGGGTTAGGTTTATTCTATCATTTTAACTTAGAGAGAATACAAGAGTGGCCAATCTAATTGGAGTTAAAATTAGTTTTATAAGACGATTTGGCAACGTGGTTTCCCGGAACGCTTGTGACACACTGTACATGGAAGACTGAAATTTGGGGCAGTGCACGAATTGAACATGATGAACATAATTCAACAAGAATTTTTTATAAAAGTTTTTGATTTCATTAAAATACGCACTCAATTATGCAATAAATTGGGAAAAATTACGGCAGGTTCCAAGAATGTAATAACGGAGCCGTAAACTGCTGGAACGAAAGATGGCTGGTCAGTCTTTCAATTCCCGTTTTGCTTTTTTTTTGTAATAACATCATAACTATTCAGCCCAGTCTAACGAAATTTGAAAACCTTATGTTGTTTTACATTCTCTTTGGAATACTATAATTGATAAAGTCCTCCCAAGGTTAGCCTGGTAATTATTTTGTTTTGGCAATAACATCATAACTATTCGGCCGATTATAACGAAATATGAAACCCTTATGTTGTTTTACATTCTCTTTCAAATGATATAATTGCCAAAGTCCTACCAAGGTTAGCCCGGAAATTATTTTGTTTTGGGCATAATATCATAACTATTCTGCCGATATTCTGCTAGACTAGACTAGACTATAATATGCTATGCTCTCTTAGGCAAGGCTAGAATGGGCTATACTATACTAGGCTATTATATGCTAGGATATAATAGCATATGCTAAGAAAAATGTACAAGGAGAAGATATATTATACTAATTTAGGCTATAAAATGCTATGCTAGGATAGCAGATAGTATGTTAAGCTAGACAATACTAATCTATGCTTGCATAGGGTATAATACGATAGTAAAGGCTATACTTGTCAAGGATAGTTAATGCTAGGCTAGGTTATGCTATGCTAGGCTAATCTAAGCTATGCTAAGCTATACTAGGCTAGACAAGTCTATACTATGATATGCTAGTCTAAGCTAAAGTATAATAGGCTTGGGAGACTATGCTCTACTAAGCTAGGTAATAATTTGTTAGGCTAAGATAGACTACCTATCCAAGGCTATAATAGGCTAACTATGTAAGGTTATTCTAGTCTAGGGTTAGGTATGCTATACTAGTGGTTGTGCTAGGATATGCTATAAAAGCTATCCTATAGTATACTAGGCTAGGCTAGGCTATCGTATGCAAGGATGTATTTCTAGCTTGGCCATACTAGGCTAGGCTACTCTAGGCGACGCGAGGGTAGGCTCTTGCATGCAATGCTAAGCCATACCTGTTTATACTAGGATAAGCTATAGTAAACTACGTCACACTAGGCAAGGCTACGCTAGGCAAGGCTATATTAGGTTAGGCTAGGCTAAACTATAATATAATAGGTTAGACTAGGGTCTAATAAGCTAGGCTAAGTTATACTAGGATACGATAGGCTAGGCTATACTAAGCTAAGGTATGATAAAGAAGGCTATGCTAGATTATACTAGGCTAGCTAAATTATACTAAGCTAGGTTAGGTTAGGCCCGATACAGCCAAGCTATTCTATTTTAGGCTAGGTTCTAACGAAATTTGAAGCCCTTATGTTGTTTTTCATTCTCTTTCGATTGATATAATCGATAGTGTCCTCCTAAGGTTAGTCCAGGAATTATTGAAAGTTTTGAAGGTCGTAAGGTCATAAATCAGAATAAGTGAGAGCAAGCAACTTTTTGGTCATCATACCTTGTTTTTCTCTGAAGAGAAATACTTAGTATACTGTATTTATATTTTTCAGCTTCGGCGCAATATCTGGTGAACAGAGACAGGAGACTCTTCACATTGCAGCACATCATATTCTGCTTCATCAAACAGTTCACCAAAGCTACGGGCAAAGATGGTGGCTGCGTCATTTACTGCCGAGCTTTTCCAAGATTGGGCATTGAGAAATTGAAAGCTGGAATTTTGAGGTCCCTCTTCTCAGTAAACTCATCAGAAATCCAGAGTTTGAAAACTTATTGAACGAAGTGGAACTCAAAGCGTATTCGTGAACAACTTTCATGGCAACAAGAATGCCAGGAACTACACAAAACTTCTCAACATTTGCTGACTACTTCCAAAACCTCTGATGCAACATGAGCATCAAAGTAGATTAATTATCTCACAAATGGATCAGTTTAATGAAAGTCTGGGATCAATCAGCTACCACCAGGGGGCGAGATTCCATCAGGAAATGAAAGAGTTGAGACCAGGTATCAGGGACGCTGGGATGCTGTCATGATTACTGATTACTGCTGGACTCTGAAAAGAGACATTCCTACCGCTTAGTATTCTAAAAGTTTGAAGAAACGGAAGTTCATGACCTGAATTTTGAACAATGATTACCTAATATCCAATTTACATGTACAAACTTTAATCAATGTCTACGATTCAATGTAAACTACTTAATTTTTGTAACATTTAATTAATAAATTGTGTTAGAAAACGATGTTTTTTATATTAATAACCTATTTCGGATTAGAAATATTAACAAAAATAAACCGAAAATGTCACAAAAATGTAATCGATTTAGTTATAAGATCGAATTTTTAAAATTTGACTTAGCACAAAACCCTGACCAGATCGAAGGAGACGGATGTCATTTTCTGGTTTTGCTTGCCAACTTGTTTCTCAACCCATGGCCTCCATGTATCATTTCACACCCCTCATTGTGCGCCCCCACATGTCCATTCAGATCTGTCCCAAGTACTACTCTCTCTTATGCAGCTATGCTTCCCATTTAATTTTCTAGCTTCCCCCAGAACTCATCCGTCTCTTCTTGTGTTGTTCCTGTCTGCGGTGCATATGCACTGACCACATTTAAGATTCCTTCCCCACAATCTAACCTTAACGTTATCAACCGATCTCCAACTTCATTCTTTCCCTCTGCTGTTGCACTGTTGTAGTATAGTTTGTATCCCTCTTCCACCTGGTCTCCTTTGCACACATTATACTCACTTTCCTCCTATCCATCAGCGCTACCACTTCACTTTCCCGATCTATCAAGATCCCAACATTCAGTGTCGCCAATCTCAAGGCAACAGGAGCTTGCTTCTTTAGCCGCACCCGCTCATGATGCGGTAGCCCTTGCATATTCGCAGAGGTCGGGCGCTGCCTCTGAACGTCGCTTGTAACAGGGTACTCCCTGGCACGGTCTAATACTCCTTGGTTGTAGATCATCTTGGTTTTGGCTTGGTTTTACGGTCGAATGCCTTTTCTGATACCAACCCTCCCCATTTATCCAGGCTTGTGAGCGGCATAGAGTCGTATTGGCTTGCATACCGTATGGCTGGGTTGTGTATATGTCGCACCATATAACAGTTTAAATAACGTGACATACATACCCATGTAACCCACTGAAAATATATATTGTATGTATATGACTCACATGTAAACATGATAATTAAAACGGTAATTTCATCATAAATTGATCCCAAGCTCCTCTCATGATGAAACTATTGTCACGTAATGGGCTTAACTATGTCCTCTATCATTACTACCAGTTCTTCTCTCGGCAAAATCTTATGAGCAAAGTTTCAGAGAATATTCTTTTAAAAAAAAGTTAGTGAATAATTATAACTTTATCAAACTGCAAATACTTTCCCTTCGGTAGTTTCTTGAACCTATTTCTGATTCCTCTACACATAAGAACAATTCAGTGGAAACATTGCAGCGGAAAGAGAGAAATATAATTTTCTCTTTAATTAACTATATAATTACTGTCGTAGAATTCTTTCTGATAAAAACCCTACTTACCTGACACCACTTTTATTTAGTGTCGTAGAATACCCCTCCTTTTAGTTCTAGTCTCTAAGAGTGCTAAGTGTGTCTAATATTTGATATTATAAGAATATCTTAAAGAACAGAGCCATTCTGCAACACGTAAGGATATATATAAGAGAAACGAACATTAATCCCAAAATAAACTTATATTTTACCTTTATCAAATGAATACATAACATTTATACATTAACTACAGGAATACTCTGAATATTATCCTAAACAAGAATTAATTAAATTAGTTTTCCCACTAAAATTGGTTAACGTTTTCTCTACACACAACAATAATGTAAGAATTAGGCTTACGGACTCAGGTGGAGTTTAAAGGCCTCAGAAATATTATTTACTCTTGACGCGTGTAAATGGGCAAAATTACACAGTTGTTTTGGCAAGGGTGAAAGCTGAGGGGTCCACACGTTCTTCCGGGGGAGAGGGGTTCTTCAAGGATGAGAACAATTACGGTGCTTTATGCAACACCTAGGCAGTCGTGGTCTCTCTGGCGAGAGTGAGTCAAACTTGGTTGTTAAATCAAGTTAACTTGGAGTGCGGTGTGATCACCGAGTAACGAGCTCGAGGAGGAGCTTTTCTCTTCGTTACTTATTTCCTTATGGACGAGGACTGAACTCGGGGAGAGTCTTCTTCCCGGGCGAGGATAACGGAGGGGGATTTCTCTGGCGAGAATAATTTGAACTTTGTTCCTTACCAAGTTAACTTAAGAGTTCGGTGTGGCCACCGAATAACGGGCTCGAGGGGGAGCCTTTTACTTCTTCTTTTCTTAATTCCTCAAGGACGAGGAATACCCCTGGTGTTTAAGGTGCACCAGGATATGAGGAGTCTCTCTGGCAAAAGTAAGTTGAACTTACCAAAGTTAACTCATCGTTTGGTTTGATAACCAGGGACTTAGCTTGAGGATGAGCTTCTTCTTAGCCCCTTAAGGTAGGTAGCCCTGCCTCTCTTGCAGGGTACTTCTTGGTCTGGCGAGCCAAGTACACTACCTCTACAGTCTCGGTAGCTCGGTTGTGGATCCGAGGACTTCGTCACCTAGAGACTGACGTATACTACCTCCTTCTTTTTTTCTTAATTCCTCAAGGACGAGGAATACCCCTGGTGTTTAAGGTGCACCAGGATATGAGGAGTCTCTCTGGCGAGAGTAAGTTGAACTTACCAAAGTTAACTTATCGTTTGGTTTGATAACCAGGGACTTAGCTCGAGGATGAGCTTCTTCTTAGCCCCTTAAGGTAGGTAGCCCTGCCTCTCTTGCAGGGTACTTCTTGGTCTGGCGAGCCAAGTACACTACCTCTCCAGTCTCGGTAGCTCAGTTGTGGATCCGAGGACTTTGTCACCTAGAGACTGACGTATACTACCACGATTTTCCTCAGAGTTCCTCATTTATATCTCGTCACCCCACTGGGGGAGTGGTAAGAGGGGAAAGGGGCTTGAGGACGGCCCCAGGAGAGTTCTTTTTCCAAACGGTCTTTCCCACGAAGTCAAACATCGGCTCCTCATTAGCCTTCGAGATTGGGAGAAACACGTCTCCAATTTCTTATTTGACGTGAAACTGGATCTCACTCTCCTGGGGGAGATCTTACATTTTTACCTTTAGGGTCTTTCATGGCACCGAGTTGTGCCACGTTGTGGTTACGCTTTTGACTCGCCGATGCCTGGGGCGGATGTCCTTGCGGTAACCGCCTTGGGACTGCCTCACGAGTGAACGGGGGGGGGGGGGGGGAGTGACCATTCCCCTACACACCTTCCACCGAAGAACTTAATGGGGAGCAGGGGATGCTCCCGGGAACTCAAAACAACTTACTCAACCTAGTCGAGCTTAGCAAAGTTGTATTTCTTTGAGCTCTCTCTTACATTAAGTTTCCTTACACATGAGCGCCCACGCGCGCGTTTACACAGGCAATGTGTCGAGCTAGACATACTCGATTTACAATTTTACATAAAATTAAAAAACCTTAATTCGTCGATTACCCACAAAAAAAACAACAGAACAAGCTACTTCCTTACATTTCTAAGTTTTTGAGAACTTAAATCCTACCGATAAATATTAACACGTTCAACAATTTAAAGCATGGTTTCACGCTCATTAGGTACTGAAATAACCCTCAATGGTATTTCGTCTCCGCCTATAGAGCAGCTGTACATTATCGGCTCCTTTGATGTAGCTGATCCTAAAATGGTGCTCTGTGACCATTATTCTACCGCGCCTGAGTCGGCCGTTCTGGTTATTGAGTCTACACAAGTATGGTACTAAATGGTAGCGGTATTTCAACCTACTCGAATTACCCTTCTTATGGTACTTGACTAACTTTAAATTGAACATTATGGCTAGAGCGGCCTGTTGTAGCGGGGCATAATTGATGGGAGCGTAGGTCCCATAGCTCTTCTTTAACCAGGTACACGGGAAGATCGTGTCTGGGTTCGATCTTTGGGGATCGCGAAAATTTTTCCCTGCGAGGTCGTTAATGGGCTTGGCGCTCACTACGACTTGGCGATTTAGCGGTAACTCCGTGGACGTTCCGTTCGGGGAGGAGACTACTAGGGGTAGGGGATACTCATCCGCGTCTACCATTTGATTAGTCTTACCTGGGTGTATCGCAATAGCACCTCTTTCCTCCTTCCTTGTCAACTCATTAGACTCACTTCTGTTAGTAGGTAGTTCCTCAGGTACACCTGCTCGTACCTCTACTCTACCTTCTTCTTCTTCCCTGATAACCTCATTTGGCTGGGTTCTCCTCATAGGTTCTTACTTAGGTACTCCTGCTGGTACCTCATTCCTACTTCCTATTTCTTCTATCGTTACCCCATTTGGCTGGGTTTCCCTCGATGGTCCTTTCTTAGGTCCAGGCCGGGCTACAACTTCCTCGGCCTCTATGAGATTCTCGATAGGTGCTCTTTCGAGTGCGAGCAATCTTTCCTTTTCTTCTCTCTCTTCTCTTTCCGCTTGAGCACGTTCTTTTTCCCTCTTTATTCTCCTTTCATCTATTTCTTTTTTAATCTTCATTATCCTCTCTTTCGACTCTTTTTCCATCTTCATTCTCCTTTCCTCGGCTTCTTGTTCTGCTTTCGCTATTTTGTTTTCCCATCGAGTTCTTCTTTCTTCATCTTCCAGCTATATCTTTAGTCTTCTTTCTTCATCTTCCATTTCTGTCCTTATTCTGAATTCTCGTGCTTCTCTTTTCAACAGTATTATTCTTTCGCTTGTTTTACCTCCTCTCAGCATTCTTCTTTCCTCTGTTTCTAAATTCCGCTGTATTCGGGATTCTTCACTTTTCCGGTTCATTCATATTTCCATTAATTCACGTTCTCTTTTATCCTCCCTTATTATATACTCTGTTTCTCTCTCAAACTTTATTAATTGTTGTTCTTTTTCTATATCCCAAATTCTTTCTTCTTCTACACAATCTATTCTTAGTTCTGCCATGACGTAGTCATGCATTTCTGTGCCTTCAAGTCCCAGACTTTGGGCTTGTTGGTAAAATCTTTTGACTGGATCCATTTCGTGTTGGTCCGTCGATTTTTCCTTTCTGTATTTTCAGATAATTATGCCGCCACTCACCAGGCAGCGCTCAGCATAACTTAACCTTAATCCCACTACTATGCTGTTTGAAATACCACTCCTGACAACAAATTTACCACTTGACCTACCAATTACCTTTAGATTGTTACCACCCATAATTCTACCAATTTTCCTCTCGTCAATTATTCTCTTATTCCTGATCTGATATTCCTTTACGTGTTGGCTCTTTCTTAATTAGACACTGCTGGGTTCTTTCTAATAACAACCTACAAAACCTGACACCACTTTAATTATGTCGTAGAATTCTTTCTGATAAAAACCCTACTTACCTGACACCACTTTTATTTAGTGTCGTAGAATTCCCCTCCTTTTAGTTCTAGTCTCTAAGAGTGCTAAGTGTGTCTAATATATTGATATTATAAGAATATCTTAAAGAACAGAGCCGTTCTGCAACACGTAAGGATATATATAAGAGAAACGAACATTAATCCCCAAATAAACTTAAATTTTACCTTTATCAAATGAATACATAACATTTATACATTAACTACAGGAATACTCTGAATATTATCCTAAACAAGAATTAATTAAATTAGTTTTCCCACTAAAATTGGTTAACGTTTTCTCTACACACAACAATAATGTAAGAATTAGGCTTACGGACTCAGGTGGAGTTTAAAGGCCTCAGAAATATTATTTACTCTTGACGCGTGTAGATGGGCAAAATTACACAGTTGTTTTGGCGAGGGTGGAAGCTGGGGGGTCCACATGTTCTTCCGGGGATGGGGGGTTCTTCAAGGATGTGAACAATTACGGTGCTTTATGCAACACCTAGGCAGTCGTGGTCTCTCTAGGCGAGAGTAAGTCGAACTTGGTTGTTAAATCAAGTTAACTTGGAGTGCGGTGTGATCACCGAGTAACGAGCTCGAGGAGGAGCTTTTCTCCTTCGTTACTTATTTCCTTATCGACGAGGACTGAACTCGGGGAGGGTCTTCTTCACGGGCGAGGATAACGGAGGGGGATTTCTCTGGCGAGAATAATTTGAACTTGGTTCCTTACCAAGTTAACTTAAGAGTTCGGTGTGGCCACCGAATAACGGGCTCGAGGGGGAGCCTTTTCCTTCTTCTTTTCTTAATTTCTCAAGGACAAGAATACCCCTGGTGTTTAAGGTGCACCAGGATATGAGGAGTCTCTCTGGCGAGAGTAAGTTGAACTTACCAAAGTTAACTTATCGTTTGGTTTGATAACCAGGGACTTAGCTCGAGGATGAGCTTCTTCTTAGCCCCTTAAGGTAGGTAGCTCTGCCTCTCTTGCAGGGTACTTCTTGGTCTTGCGAGCCAAGTACACTACCTCTCCAGTCTCGGTAGCTCGGTTGTGGATCCGAGGAATTTGTCACTTAGAGACTGACGTATACTACCACGATTTTCCTCAGAGTTCCTCATTTATACCTCGTCACCCCACTGGGGGAGTGGTGAGAGGGGGGAGGGGCTTGAGGACGGCCCCAGGAGAGTTCTTTTTCCAAACGGTCTTTCCCACGAGGTCAAACTTCGGCTCCTCATTAGCCTTCGAGATTGGGAGAAACACGTCTCCAATTTCTCATTTGACGTGAAACTGGATCTCACTCTCCTGGGGGAGATCTTACATTTTGACCTTTAGGGTCTTTCATGGCACCGAGTTGTGCAACGTTGTGGTTACGCTTTTGACTCGCCGATGCCTGGGGCGGATGTCCTTGCGGTAACCGCCTTGATACTGCCTCTCGAGTGAACGGGGGGGAGGGAAGTGACCATTCCCCTACAATTACCTTTAACCCAATATTGTGCCTGCGGCCCAAGTTCATCAAAATCTTATAAGGAACAAGGGTGTTTTTTGGTATTGCTAACATCTGAAATGGTTTTTGAGTATTGGTCATGTTAGTTTCGAATTTCCCCAGATGTAAATTATATTGTTCCTACTGGTTACAAAAGAGCTTTGAGATATTTGACCTACTGAGATTTTATATTTTGAAATGTTAACTGTCTTCTAAGAGATGCTTATAAAAGAAGTAACTCCCAAATTCTCTCTTTAGTTGTTCTTAGTTCATTATTTGAAAATAAAGAAATAAAGTGTTAAAGTTTTAGTTTGAACAGAGGCTTCATGCTGCTGTTTGAAATAAGGGTTGATTGATTTTACTACGTGCAAGAGAGCCAGTGTTTCTTGCTACAAAATCTATGAGATTCAAGATTAAAGCGCAAAAAATAATTTGACCTACCGTTAATTAACAAGCTCTTTACAAAATTATACTTCAGGCAGAAGTTAGTTTGAAAAGGCGATGGCTTAAAAGATTTTCTACCGCGAGACTTCCCACGGCTCGAGTTTTCTGCTTCTATTGATGTCCGTTTTTACTCTTTTACTCTACTTTGATCTTTGTAACTGAGTAATGGACCATACCTAACTCTCCAGAGGAGCGGTGAAGAGCAATGTAAAAAAAAACTCCTCCCGACATGCCTCCAAATTCTGCTTATATTCCACCCCAAAGTCCAAAAAGGAGAAGGTTTAGTCGTAACTTCATTAATAGTATCTACAAGGAGAACATGAAACGAGAAAGTGTAGGCCACAATGAGCACCTAACTAACTCTCGTATTCCAACAAAACTCCAAACACTGACCTCTGGCTCTTACAAAGAGAGGGGATACTGAGACACGTCGCGATAGACGGACAAAGAGTAGTAGATAGACGCAAGGAGAAAATCGAATGGTCTAAAATAATTTTCTAACAGTTCTGGTTCCCTCTCCACAAAATTAATTGTTTTACATCGACCCAAAACACAAAATGTCCAAAGATTTTAAAAAGGGTTTTCATCAATATTTCGTATCAAAGATAAATGACGCATAGCATAGATAACTCCAATCACACTAAATAATATTCCCATAACTTTTAATACGATTTAATACATACTTTGATTTCAATATATTTTGACTTTATAATATAAGAGAAGATTTGAATTTAAGAACATAGATTCTAGATGAAATTCAGCATTTATCTGAGAAAATGATCAATTCTAGAACAGGAAAAAAGACCTATTGTTATTTAAAGCTATGAGATGTAATCCTTTTTGATGTATCAATAGAGGAAAAGAATAATTCAACGGAAATGATTCATGGTATATCTTCTAGAGCAGTGGTTCCCAAACTTTTCTGATCTTTATCCACTTTTCATATATGATCCTTATCCATGGCCCCCCTACCCAATCCATATCTCGTGCCAACAGTGACTGTCTGTAGTCCTACATTTATTTAGGTCCATTATGAAAAAACTCCTGCGATACCTGTAATTTTTTTCATTCTATAGCAAGGCCTCTAGGCATTTCTATAATAAAAACCTCCTGGTAAACTTAAATATATATATATATATATATATATATATATACATCAATTATTATGTAAATTTCATATCATGCAATCCTTTAACTGTCAATTTAATCGTTCAATAATTTTACTTAACTTTGTCAATTTAATCGTTCAAATATACACAAACACGCTCTCATCTAGACCAAATAGTACACTATTCTTTGCCCCTTTTCCTACTCTCCTCTATCTACAATGGTGCCCAGACCCGAAAGCGAAAGCGTTAGCCTTTAGATAACATTTCCAAACGGGCTCTCATCATTTCTTCAAAACACGCTCCGTTTTGTATAGCGTACGAGAAGTGTAGGCGAGCGGCTTACAGAGCTTTGCTTCAATGAGATTCAGGATGACCGAGTGGTTTCGCCGCTGGCTAACAGTGATCCAGCGATGCGCAAAGCTGTTCGCAACTCGCATACGCTATTATTTTTTCTTTACCCCTTTTGCTACTCTCCTCTATCTACAATTCAACCCCATATTTTTTCTTTTCTTAAATATTGAGTCATGCAAACTTGCAATTTACTTTTTGTCAAATCTCAAATAAACATTAAAATGATACTAAAGAAGTAATTTGACGCACATAAAATAAATTTTTAGAATTTGATAGTAGGCCTACCTATAATTAAGACTAATAATTTCCAAAAACCTTTCTCCAATATACAAAAGTAGAAAAAATAAATTTCACTGCATAAAAAAGTATAATGGTATTCAGCGTTTTCTGTAATTCTGAGGGTAAGGTTTTTGAAGCAAGAGCTTGTCTGTGGATCATGCAGTGGAGAGGTATATCATTTGGTGATTTTTGTAAAACTCTTGAAACAAAACTGACTTAGAACCTAACATGGCTGGAGCCCTGTCTGTGCCTTTCCCACATAGATTGCCCCAGTTGAGACCATTTGCTTCAAAGAATTCTGAAAGTTTCTGCATTACATCTTCCCCTTTTGTAGATTGCTTGAGAGTTTCACAAAACAAGAATTCCTCCTTCATCTCATCACCATGAACATACCTAACAAAAACCATGAGTTGTGAGCAGGACTGGATGTCAGTTGACTCGTTGAGTTAAAAACTGTATAATTCAGCTTCTTTAACCTTCTATATTCAGTTTTTCACCACTTTTCTCACCTAAAATAAGCTTGACCATAGTTTTGGCACATGGCAAAATTAACTCCTCCTCAATGGTGTGAGGTTTCTTTTTATTTGCTATTTCAAGGGATACCAAAAATGATACCTACACTAATGTAGCATTTTGTTGGTGAATGAAACTGCTGGCACCAAGTCATTGTCTCTTCATATTCAATTACTGTCGACCAAAGAAAGAACGATCCTTGCCAACATGCTGAGAATGTGTAGTTACCGGGCGTCATTTAAGCTTGCTAGGCCTCAGTGATTCAGCGGAGAGTATTTTGTGACAAATCACACACCGAGGCTTCACTACACCTTTATCATTAAAGCTTGTAAATCCAAAATCCAGATAGCTGTCATCGTATTTGCATTTCTTGTTAGAAGCCATCACAGAGGGGTCTGAAGCAGAAAGAAATACTGCTATAGCTAAATGACATCACTCATAATGAGCCTACAAAAGGTCAATATGAAGCTTCACAATACATGAATTTTTGGTATGTAATGGACTACCCATGAGATGGGAGATTATTGCAATTAATTTGTGTTTATATTTTTGGTTTTATATTTAATATAATGTCTTTGGTATTCCAGTGGACTACCCTATGAGAGGGAAGATTATTACAGGTGTTAGCTAATTTGACTTTGCCATTTGACCAGAAAATAGCATTCATTAACTTACTCTACCAATCACTTTTTTTCCCAAAGCAGATGACTTCGATAGGCCCTAGACTAGTGGCTTTTTATTATCTGAACTTTCTTAATGTTCTAATTTTATAAAAGAGTAAAATTGTCTTTAAACAACATTTTAAAGTGGTTTATGACAATGAGAAGTTGGAAGGAAATAAAATTTCAGTTTCTAAACTCTAAAAAAACAAAAATATTTCATGAAGTGTGCAAAAATACAAAGATATATTTCCCATTCTTATTAATAGACTTCATGATGCAAAGCTTACTTACCATTAAATTGGTATTGATGGTGGCTTAAGTCCCAATAACACTAAACTTAGCGCAAACAGATTATTTGTGGGAGCCACACATGGAGAAAGTGTTTGCTTTTTTAACTGTGGCCTCTAAAGTGGGACTGTAGACTGGTTGATACTCAAGATTCAAGACCAGGTTCTCATACAGAAACCATAGCATAGAAAGTATTAAATAAGTTATTGAGTTAAAATTGTTTTGTATCGAAATGCATCCCAAGGAATTATTTTATCAAGAACACAAAATCATATATAAAAATGGAATTACACTGGAAGAGAAAGAATGAGGTATATTACTCATGCTTCTGGCAGCAAGGAATTGTTCAAACGTATATCGAGTACAGACGCACCTGTTCCTCTGGCTGGCTCAGCTGCTGACTGGCTGTTCTAGTGTGGTGGGGCTTGAAATTTTTATATGTGCATAGCTTCAGCTTGTGGCCCCCTAAAATTTGTTGTATGGCCCCCAGTTTGGGAATCTAGGTTCTAGAGCTTCATTACTTTTTCGAAAGTGTATTTTATTACAAGTTTGTTAGCGCATAAGAGGCTAAATCGAGGGAGTAGCCATTTAATCTTGGGGCAGCATAAAAAACTAGTTACTCTCATAATAGGCAAAGGTAATCCTAGTATTACTAAATTCTATCATGGCCCCTGGCCACATCTCAGTATATCAATGCATGAGCGTAGTTGGTATCGATCTTTTCTCTTTTGGGAGAGAACCAGGCGTCGAAATGGGCGGGAGGTACTCCTTCACCCTCTAGAATGAAGGTTAAATAACCGTCAAAGTTTGAAGGTGTCGCCCTTTCTTCTTACCACATTCGAACGCCTATATTTTTTAAGGCGACCATCTGCAACTAACTTTAGATGTCCATTGCCCCTCTTCCATGTCATTTTTCATGTAGTATGAAGGGCTGAGATAAATTCTGCTATGAATCCTAGTGGGGAAGATCAAAACGCTGGTACGGTTTCCAAGGCTATACAACCTATTTGGTGCCCTCATTAGTGCGCTCATTTCCAGCAATCCCTGCATGTTCTGCAGCTGTGGCATTATGGATAATGAAAGCCAAAGGATTCGGTGATTTCAATGACACGAGGGCAGTCAGGGTGCTTTGTGAGGAGCTAAAAATCACAATACACTATTTGAACATGGACGATGTATAATAACCCGTACTAAGAAGCTCATTGCAAACAGTTCGGGCCGTAAAGACAAGCAGCTGCCGGAAGAGCCCCACCAGCCTCAAATATTGGAAAGCAGGATTAAACGCTTTTCACTCTGCTGATTTTAAGACATACATGTACACTTTCACGGTTCTAGTGTGATTGGGAGTTAGCTGCAATAAATTTCAACGCAATAAACCTGGGTCTGTAGAATCTTTTGCAGTAGAGGTAGAGAAAGAAACTTTCGCAGGTGATGCTATTTGGGGTAGCATCGAGGGCATACCAGCAATGCTAGAGTCTGTAGTGCTATATTTATATCTCAAAAGACTAGTTCTGAATTAAACCACTTCATCTCGAAAAAGCACCACCGGTTTCAACTAATTGGAATCAAGCGTAAACGAAGACTAGCTCTTCGGATTTTGAGAAATTCGTGTACACTAGCATATCCCCCCACGTACCAGGGAGCTTGTTGCAATTAATTTAAATGCAATAATCTCGGTGCTGTATAATGTTTTGTCGTAGAAGCCCAACAACAAATGTTTAGAAGTGATTCAATTTCAGGGGAGCGAGGTGAGCAATCCAGTGGTGTCACAAACAGTGGCGCTACATTGAGCTCTCCAAAGAATCGTTTTGAATTATATCTAATTCAGTCGTGAAGACAGAAACAGCACCCGGTTTCAAATATTTGGGAGCTGGCTTAAAAGATGACCTCCTCTTCGAATTCTGAGAGATCCGTATACACTGGCGTTGTTCTAGGGTGAAATAGAGTTTACTGCAAGAAACTTGAACGTAATAATCCTTGGGCTATATATCCTTTTTCAATAGAAACGGAACAACAAAGCTCCAGAGGTGATGCAATCCAGGATGGAGTTGCTGGTGCAGCAGCGGTGCCACAGTCCGTAGCGTTACATCGAGCTATCAAATGTGTTATTCTTCATTAAAAACACTGCTCTATGGGCACTATTGTGATTGAAGTCCAATGAAACTAGAGCATTTGTACGTTGTTTTGGGAGCGGCATTATTCCAGCATCGAAAATGAGGCTACCTAGAGGTGACCTTTCAAAAAGTAGCGTTCGCCAAATGGAGACAAGTATGATGGATCGAAACCACAATACGCAATTTACGATTGGCTGCGGATGTGTATAACTCGTATTAAGAGTATAGATTTAAGCGAACAAAGGAGCACTTAATATTTATAAAAATAACCGTATCAGCATACAAGGTGCTGAAAGAGTAATATTAAATGCCCGGTTACAAGAAACCTATGAGTCCTGCTATGCCACTGCCAGGATAGGCATCGGTCAAAAACGAGGCTATGGTAACGGCCCTACTCTACTAAACCAAGGTGACTCAAATTTAAGAAAAATCTTGAAGCGGAGAGAAGCCGTGGATGGCAACAGATATGCATCCCTTCAGTCTTTGCCAAATAAATCCAAACTCATGCATTTCGGCAGAGCGAGAGATGCAATTCAGAGCAAGTTTGGGTCAACTCTTCATGTTGGGCATCTGGGCCGCACCAAAAGGGTTAAAATGGTCGTCTGCTAATACGTTTGATGCACAATGCAAAGAGATTACATTGTGAATACTTTCCATCGCGACGACATCTGTCTGACACACCAGTACACGGTTCGAAGCTCTCACCCACAAACAGACCTAGACCTTCTCTAGATCAAATAACACCCTGGTAAAGTGCGGTTCTCGTAGAAAGGTTGGGCAGATACCATTTCTAGAGGGAATAGAGGAGGCTATAGGTTAACTCTGTTATCTCTAAAATAAAATAAGCTAACATTAAAAAGATCTACATTTACAAAGAAGAAGTTAGAGAAATTGGGGAGAAGCCAACCAGAGTAAAGTGATTTATCCCTTGTTGGAAAAAAAGGAAGCACGGTAGCTATTTTATGGAATTTTAGAGGATAATCTTCGTCATGATCCTGCTGAAGTACAAGACAACAAAAAAGAATCAAAGCATGCCCTCCGAGATATCGTCCGATCTATGGGTGGTATCCACACATGACGAGAGAGCAGAACACCAATCGCTTAATGTAAAAAGTTCACGAAGGGCTTCCCGTCCCATTCTTTCTAAATTTACAAGGAAGAAGTTAGAGAAATTGGGAGAAGCCAAAGTCCGCCTTTAGCGACCTTACGATGAGCTCTAAATACTGGCGAAACAGTGTCCTGAGTAAATAATACGGAGAAATTGGTCACAAAAGTCTGCCACAGGCACAGAGACAGAGATTGCGGTCTCGTCCTCATGCAAAAACTTGCCACAAAACTTTTTGACGTGCTCCCACACATCTGTAATGGTGGTCTTTCTCGCTCAGTGAAGACACCTATGCTGATCAAGAAGAGTGTCAAGTGTGCTTTGGACCTCTCTCGACGAAATTCACCTGTTGTGAAATCGTTCAATCGGCACTTGTATCGTAAATAGAAATACCACTTCTATATAATGGCCTTTCACACTCGGCCAACTAGGAAGGAGTAATAACACAGGCATCAAAGAGAGAATACGACGGCACAATGAAGGCAATCCAGCCTGAGAAGACAGAAGTAATGCCAGGAGAAAAAAGTTTAAAATCCTGGCTGAGATTAAAACCTGTATCTGTGGATTGCCAGTCAGATACTCTACCTATAAGCTAAGAGGCACAGTGACTCAATTCCTCCCAAAGCGTTTCCCTATTAAACCCAGTGTCTACCTAAACTAGGAACTTCCAAGGGAATTATATACCATACCATTTTACTGGCTCACGGTTTAAAGGCGCATTATTTATCCATGTCACATACAAAGGAAAAGCAAATACAAGTTCTGCGGGTGGTACCAACTACCACGGGGCTTTCGCCATATTTAATTTCTGCCTTTAAAAAACTTTTGAAGACAAAAAGAAAGATAGAGAATCCTTGTATTGCAGACCATATAACAATACAGTACAAGAGAAAGATGTTTTACCTAAATCTGCATCGAGATAAGAAACAGGAGATTTAAAAAGGCAAAAGAAAGGAACATTGGAAAAAAACAGGATCAAAAAGAGCAAAAGACTCGAGAATGAAAGCATTCCATACTGAGAAGACAATAATAATGAAATGGGAAAAATTATGAAAATTAATGGTCGTGACTAGAACCTAGGTGTGCTATTTGCCGGTCAGAAGCTCTACAGTTAAGCTACCAAGCACAGTAACTGAATTTCAATCAAACCCAGTATCTCCGTAAGTTAGGAACCTCCAAGGGATTTATATGCCTTATCATCTTACCTGCTCACAATTTAAAGGTTCATTTTTCATGAAACACAAATAAAGAGCAAATAAAAATTCTGCAGGTGGTAACAACTGCCGCAGATCTTTCGGCAGATTTAATTTATGCATTTTAAAAACCCTTTGAAGATTGAAATAAAGATGCAGAAACCTTGTTTTGCAGACTATATAACAATACAGTATAAGAAAAAGAAATTTAACGTAAATAAACAATGAGACAAGAAACAGGAGTTTTTAAAGGCAAGATAAAGGGACTTTGGAAGTGCACAAGGATCAATTAGAGCAAAAAATGGTACAATGCAGTTAATCCATAGTGAGAAGCCAAAAAGTAATAACGCCAGGGGAAAAAAGTTTTGTCGAGCTTTTTGGATATTCTATTCTTTCTCAGGCCAGTATTGATTCAATCCTCGTTCTTTGGTAGCCAAGTTTTGTTCATCTTTTAAAACAGATAGACGAAAAAGTGACCGGGGTAGCTCATTTAAAAATAGGGACGCCCATTTATTCAGAGTTACAGCGAGTAGTGATCACTGTAGATTCAGTCGATTAAGAGCAAACAAAAAAGTCATTGGAACGAAACTCTTAGCAAACAATAAAAAATAATGGCCTAGGGGGCGAAATGTCCATAGAAAAAGAGTGTTCATAATTCTTGACACGAGGCTAAGCGTTTCTATTGTTACGTTGACATAGAGGCAATAAGACCGATTCAATGTGGCAAGGGAATTTCCACTGATTAGGCTATATAACTACTAATCTGAAATTCGATCCTGGTCAAAGATCATTTTCTTGGACACACGCGTCAACGAATAAGAAATAATTATATAATAAATAATATAAAGCGATCGAAAGCATTATGCCCTTTTGCCTGTAATAAGCTTACATAAATGAGTGGTGTCAGCAGAATTTAGAAGGGCAAATCGTACGCTGATCTTAAAAAAATTTAAAGAAAATTAATTCTAGTAATTCTCGTCCTATTAGTTCAGCATCAAATATTTGTAAACTCTTTTCCAAGTTTAAATCATACTGTAGTATAGATAAATAAACTCGATAATAGTTCATTTAGTAAAATCTCCTAACTAGAAGATGGCACTAGGTTAGGAAACAATGCGAGGTCATCCACTTAGGATGTCCAAATTAAAAATTATAATAACAAATGGATATATTAATAATCAATTCTAAAGTTGGTTAACGAAGAATTAGACCAGGGGGGAGGGAGAGTATTAACTTTGATAAAAAAGGGTAAAAATATTCCATCGAACCTTCTAAGAACACTAACAGGGTGCTGGAATTTATTGAGCCAAATTTCGCTCAAGGCAAGAGATAATTCTCTACCTGCACATTTATAAATCATTGTTCTCGCCTTAAAAGAGTTCAAGATTATAAGAGGTAGACTAAATTTGAACTGAAAAATAGATCAAACACTCGCCAATTGTATTACAATTCCTAACAAGGTTGGGTAACAAGGCCATAGCTCAAAATTACACGGCGTTTTCATGGAATATGTTTTTATATATAAGATCAAAATATGGTGAAACCCAACGTGATCATAGATACCTAAACACCCATATCTCAATCTTTTAAAATAATCCAAGGAAGATAGATAAAATATGACCATCAAAAGTATGAAGAACCAATAAAAACAAAAGAAATTGCAAAACCCTTTAAACGAGGCCTCTCTCTCTCTCTCTCTTTTAAGCACTCGAGATCACTGTCCTTTTACAAAGAGCTCTCTTCTTCTGGTAAGCTTAGATGCCTGGTAGGATGCCCACCTCCATCCAAGAGCGTGAGATAGGAGAGGAAAAAGTAGGGAATAAATGGAATACTTCCCAAGAATCAATGGCTGGAGAAGCAAGTAGTTCGACCCAATTTATTTCCTTCAAACGCATTCATGGGATTATTGTACCCAAAGGGAATTCCTATTCCAAAGTCCTTTACATTACTTGCGTGGCCAGAACTGCGTGTAGTCTCCTTGTCGTAGAATTCCCCCCCTTTTTGTTCTTTACTAAGAGTGTCTAATATATTGATATTATAAGAATATCTTAACGAACAGAGCCGTTGCGAAACACGTAAGGATATATAAGAGAAACGAACATTAATCCCAAAATAAACTTATATTTTAACTTTAACCATTGAATACCCAACATCTAAACATTAATTACAGCAATACTCTGAAAATTATCCTAAACAAGAATTAATTAAATTAGTTTACCCACAAAAATTGGTTAACGTTTTCTCTACACACAACAATAACATAAGAATTAGGCTTACGGACTCATGTGGAGTTTAAAGGCCTCAGAAATGTTATTTACTCTCGACGCGTGCCACCAGCCAGATGTAGATGAGCGAGATCACACGGTTGTTTTGGCGAGGGTGGCAGCTGGGGGGTTCACACGTTCTTCCGGAGGGGGGGGGTTCTTCTAGGATGAGAACCAATACGGTGATTTATGCAACACCTAGGCAGTCGTGGTCTCTCTGGCGAGAGTGAGTCGAACTTGGTTCTTAAATCAAGCTAACTTGGAGTGCGGTGTGATCACCGAGTAACGAGCTCGAGGAGGAGCTTTTCTCCTTCGTTACTTATTTCCTTAGGGACGAGGACTAAACTCTGGGATGGTCTTCTTCAAAGGCGAGGATAACGGAGGGGGGCTTCTCTGGCGAGAATAAGTTACTTAAAGTTCGGTTTGATAACCGGGAACTAGCTCGAGGATGAGCTTTTTCTTAGTTCCAGTCTTCTTCAAGGGCGAGTATAACGGAGGGGGATTTCTCTGGCGAGAATAATTGGAACTTGGTTCCTTACCAAGTTAAAATAGGAGTTCGGTGTGGCCACCGAATAACAGGCTCGAAGGGGAGCCTTTTCCTTCTTCTTTTCTTAATTCCTCAAGAACGAGGAATACCCCTGGTGTTTAAGGTGCACCAGGATATGAGGAGTCTCTCTTGCGAGAGTAAGTTAAACTTAACAAATTTAACTTATCGTTTGGTTTGATAACCAGGGACTTAGCTCGAGGATGAGCTTCTTCTTAGCCCCTTAAGGTAGGTAGCCCTGCCTCTCTTGCAGGGTATTTCTTGGTCTGACAGGCCAAGTACTCTGCCTCTCCAGTCTTGGTAGTTCGGTTTGATCCGAAGACTTCGTCACCTAGAGACTGACGTATACTACCCCGATTTTCCTCAGAGTTCCTCATTTATACCTCGTCACCCCACTGGGGGAGTGGTAAGGGGAGGAGGGGCTTGAGGACGGCCCCAGGAGAGTTCGTGTGGCTAACGGTTTTTCCCATGAAGTCAAACATCGGCTCCTCGTTAGCCTTCGAGATTGGGGAAAACCCGTCTCCAATTTCTCATTCGACGTGAAACTGGATCTCACTCTCCTGGGGGAGATCTTACATTTTGATCTTTAGGGTCTTTCATGGCACCGAGTTGTGCCACACTGCAGTTAAGCACTGAACCCGCCGATGCCTTCGACGGATGTCTTTGCGGTAACCGCCTTGTGACTGCACCATGAGTGAACGGAGGGGGAGGGGAAGTGAACATTCCCCTACAACACCTCCCATCGAAGAAATAATGGGGAAGGGGGATGCTCCCGGGAACTCAAAACTACTTACTCAACCTAGTCGAGATTAGCAAAGTTGTATTTCTTGAGCCCTCTCATACATTAAGTTTCCTTACACAGGCAATGTGTCGAACTAGACATACTCGATTTACAATTTTACATAAAATTAAAAAACCTTAATTCGTCGATTACCCACAAAAAAAACAACAAAACAAGCTACTTCCTTACATGTCTAAGTTTTTGAGAACTTAAATCCTACCGATAAATATTAACACGTACAACAAATGAAAGCATGGTTTCACGCTCATTAAGTACTGAAATAACCCCTAAATAGTTTTTCGTCTCCACCTATAGAGCAGCTGTACTTTATCGGCTCCTTTGATGTAGCTGATCCTAAAATGATGCTCTAATACCAATAGTTTACCGCGCCTGAGTCGGCCGTTCGGGTTATTGAGTCTAGCCCAGTATGTTACTAAATGGTAGCGGTATTTCAACCTACTCGACTAACCCATATTATGGTACTTGACTACCTTTAAATTGAACATTAAGTCTAGAGCGGCCTGTTGCCCTGGGGCATAATTGATGGGAACGTAGGTCCCATAGCTCTCCTTTAACCAAGGACACGGGAAGATCGTGTCTGAGTTCGATCTTTAGGGATCGAGAAAACTTTTCCCTGGGAGGTCGTTAATGGGCGTGGCGCTCACTACGACTTGGCGATTTAGCGGTAACTCCGTGGATGTTCCGTTCGGGGAGGAGACTACTAGGGGTAGGGAATACTCATCCGCGTCTACCATTTGATTAGTCTTACCTGGGTGTATTGCAATAGCACCTCTTTCCTCCTTCCTTGTCAACTCATTTGACTCACTTCTGTTAGTAGGTAGCTCCTCAGGTACACCTGCTCGTACCTCTACCCTACCTCCTACTTCTTCCCTGATAACCTCATTTGGCTGGATTCTCCTCGTAGGTTTTCCTTTAGGTACTCCTGCTGGTACCTCATCCCTACTTCCTACTTCTTCCATCGTTACATCATTTGGCTGGGTTTCCCTCGATGGTCCTTTCTTAGGTCCAGGCCAGGCTCCAACTTCCTCCGCCTCTATCAGATTCTCGATAGGTGCTCTTTCGAGTGCGAGCAATCTTTCTTTTTCTTCTCTCTCTTCTCTTTCAGCTTGAGCACGTTCTTTTTCCCTCTTCATTCTCCTTTCCTCCGCCTCTTTTTCTGCTTTCGCTATTTCATTTTGCCTTCGGATTCTTCTTTCTTCATCTTCCAGGTTTATCTTTATTTTTCTTTCATCATCTTTTCGTTTTATCTTTATTCTCCTTCCCTCATCTTCCCTTGCTATCCTTATTCTGAATTCTTGTGCTTCTCTTTTCAACATTATTATTCTTTCACTTGTTTTACCTCCTCTCAGCATTCTTCTTTCCTCTCTTTCTATTTTCCCTTGTATTCTGTCTTTCACTAATTTTATGTCTCTCCGTATTTTTATTGCTTCGCATTCTCTTTTCCCTTCTCTTTTTATATTTTCCCTCTTTCTATCAAACTCTATTATTTCTTCTTCTTCTTCTCTTTGTATTCTCAATTCTTTGAGGATGTAGGCATCCATATCCTCGCCTTCAAATCCCAGAATTTTGGCTTGTTGGTAAAATCTTTCGACCGAATCCATTTTGTGTTGGTCCGTCGAATTTTTCCTTTCTTTATTCTCAGGTAATTATGCCACCACTCACCAGGTAGCGCTCAACATAACTTACCCTTAATCCCACTACTATGTTGATTGAATGACCACTCCGAAAACAAATTTACCACTTGGCCTACCAATTACCTTAAGATTGTTACCACCCCTAACTCTACCAATTTTTCTCTGGTCAATTATTCTCTTACTCCTGATATGACATTCCTTTACGAGTTGCTCTTTCTTAATTTGACACTGCTGGGTTCTTTCTAATAACAACCTACAAACCTGACACCACTTTTATTTATGTCGTAGAATTCCCCCCCTTTTTGTTCTTTACTAAGAGTGTCTAATATATTGATATTATAAGAATATCTTAACGGACAGAGCCGTTACGAAACACGTAAGGATATATAAGAGAAACGAACATTAATCCCAAAATAAACTTATATTTTAACTTTAACCATTGAATACCCAACATCTAAACATTAATTACAGCAATACTCTGAATATTATCCTAAACAAGAATTAATTAAATTATTTTATCCAAAAAAATTGGTTAACGTTTTCTCTACACACAACAATAACATAAGAATTAGGCTTACGGACTCATGTGGAGTTTAAAGGCCTCAGAAATGTTATTTACTCTCGACGCGTGCCACCAGCCAGATGTAGATGAGCGAGATCACACGGTTGTTTTGGCGAGGGTGGCAGCTGGGGGGTTCACACGTTCTTCCGGAGGGGGGGGTTCTTCTAGGATGAGAACCAATACGGTGCTTTATGCAACACCTAGGCAGTCGTGGTCTCTCTGGCGAGAGTGAGTCGAACTTGGTTCTTAAATCAAGCTAACTTGGAGTGCGGTGTGATCACCGAGTAACGAGCTCGAGGAGGAGCTTTTCTCCTTCGTTACTTATTTCCTTAGGGACGAGGACTGAACTCTGGGATGGTCTTCTTAAAAGGCGAGGATAACGGAGGGGGGCTTCTCTGGCGAGAATAAGTTACTTAAAGTTCAAGTTGATAACCGGGAACTAGCTCGAGGATGAGCTTTTTCTTAGTTCCAGTCTTCTTCAAGGGCGAGTATAACGGAGGGGGATTTCTCTGGCGAGAATAATTGGAACTTGGTTCCTTACCAAGTTAACTTAGGAGTTCGGTGTGGCCACCGAATAACAGGCTCGAAGGGGAGCCTTTTCCTTCTTCTTTTCTTAATTCCTCAAGGACGAGGAATACCCCTGGTGTTTAAGGTGCACCAGGATATGAGGAGTCTCTCTTGCGAGAGTAAGTTAAACTTAACAAATTTAACTTATCGTTTGGTTTGATAACCCGGGACTAGCTCGATGATGAGCTTCTTCTTAGTCCCTTAAGGTAGGTAGCCCTGCCTCTCTTGCAGGGTACTTCTTGGTCTGGCGAGCCAAGTAGACTACCTCTCCAGTCTCGGTAGTTCGGTTTGATCCGAAGACTTCGTCACCTAGAGACTGACGTATACTACCGCGATTTTCCTCAGAGTTCCTCATTTATACCTCGTTACCCCACTGGGGGAGTGGTAAGGGGGGGAGGGGCTTGAGGTTTGCCCCAGGAGAGTTCGTGTGGCCAACGGTTTTTTCCATGAAGTCAAACATCGGCTCCTCGTTAGCCTTCGAGATTGGGAGAAACCTGTCTCCAATTTCTCATTCGACGTGAAACTGGATCTCACTCTCCTGGGGGAGATCTTACATTTTGATCTTTAGGGTCTTCCATGGCACCGAGTTGTGCCACACTGCGGTTAAGCACTGAACCCGCAAATGCCTTCGACGGATGTCTTTGCGGTACCTGCCTTGTGACTGCCCCAAGAGTAAACGGGGGGGGGGGAAGTGACCATTCCCCTACACTCCTTATATGACGCACAGCTGGCATCGTGATTGTGGTATATGATTATTGTGAGAGATCAGGAAAGCGTTTCTCTCGTTGCATATCATCAGCTACGACCCAGAGAGGGGCGGAGTGACGGTCATCATCGAGAAGGCGGACGTGACGACTAGCTCCGTCCTCATCCAGGACTCCGCTTTCACGGATTCGGGACACTATAACTACAACCCCTCCAACACCGAAGGAACCAACATCCCAGTACACGTTCTCTACGGTGAGAGATTCCTCAGCACCGCAAATTCCCACGGATCACTTAATACTGAGTGAGCCTTTGGTGCCGTCAATAGATGAAACAATACAAATGCTAAGACAGATCGATGCGAATAGAATATTAACGTCCAAATTGCTATAGCCACACTCTATATTCATCTCTTTCCGTCTCTCTTTTACCCACCACAAAAATACATTTTTATCGCATTTCGCAATGCAATTTTACTACTTTTTGCTCAAAACTAAACATTTCCTTCTTTCCATTTTTACGGCCTTTAATTGTTATACACCAGAGCTGGAGCCCATATGCCTTTTTATCAGCACCGCAAATTCCCACGGATCACTTAATACTGAGTGAGCCTTTGGTGCCGTCAATAGATGAAACAATACAAATGCTAAGACAGATCGATGCGAATAGAATATTAACGTCCAAATTGCTATAGCCACACTCTATATTCATCTCTTTCCGTCTCTCTTTTACCCACCACAAAAATACATTTTTATCGCATTTCGCAATGCAATTTTACTACTTTTTGCTCAAAACTAAACATTTCCTTCTTTCCATTTTTACGGCCTTTAATTGTTATACACCAGAGCTGGAGCCCATATGCCTTTTAGCTATTTTTTTCCCTCCACTTTGATCCATCTGTTAGCTCTTTCTTAAATTATTCAAGTAACTCTAATTAAATTTATTGTAATTCTGAGGGTTAGAATATTATATTCTACTCCGAAACTAATATGCCAATATAAAGACAAAATTTCCTCTTTCACCCCTCTTAAGCTGTATTGCCAAAAGAGACGAATCCAGGGGTGATCAACAGTTACAATCAAGTGGCCACGTCCTTACACCAATTATTTAACTTCTATGCAACCTAATAAAATATGTTAAATACTACACAAATTCATGATATTTCAAATTTCTCCTTTTTGTTAAGAAATTATTTTTATTCAATATTGCGTAAATTAAAAAGGTTTCGTGTGAAGTAATGATGAAATATTTCATTGAATATTTTTTAAGCCTCATCAGCACTTGAGGTCCTACAATTGGCATAAAGAATCGCAAGAAATTCCCTCATTTGCTTTGAACTGTTTGGGGAAAAGAAATGCCAAATTTTCAATTTATTATTTAAGCAAAGAGGCAAAAATTCCTCTTTTGCTCGTGGTAATCTTACGAATACTTGGAATTTTGAAATCTTACAAGGTCTTTCAAAATAGTAAATATGGAATTTCTCACAAGAATTTACTTGTAATATAGAAATCAGAATACTAGACTGCCTGGCCAAAATAAATGACTCTAATATTTGTAAGACCGCATTTAGCTTTGATAATTCCTTTTTTGGTTCAGACATTGATTCTTCAATTTATGTAGTCTCAATATTTATTTACATCCATAATTGAAAATATTTCGCGTTGAGTTCTTTTAATAAAGATGCGAAAAGATAAAAACTTAGTTAAATCTTTTCTGACTCATCCAAAAGGTTTCTTAACGATGTTGCTGCTCTGATTTTAAGAAACCTGATCCTTGGTGAAAAAACCCACGTTTCCTGACCCATTCTTTAAAATTTTAATCGATAAATAATGATACTATCGCCGTTAAAAATGTCCGTTCTATCAGGAAAAAACAACTTATTGATGTGAGGTCATCTGGTAATCGAATAAGTTCTAATACTCAGTAGTGTTATTTTTGTTCACGCAAGTTCGTTAATTCACATCTTCAACTGAATTAACATTAAAACTTGATACTGCTTACAAAGGCATGGGTACATGTTATATTGTACAGCATCGTCGTCTCCCATTCTCTGTTACCAAGCCATCTAGAGTTCAGAAAAATTTGGTCGAATAATCGCCGTAAGATCGCCATCTCCCAATGGGAGCCGAATCAGGGCTTGAATTCCATTAAAGGTGAAAGGGCCAACGGGGTACATTGGGCAAAATATCCCTGTGTATTGTGACCAACTTGGAGGTAGGCTGGCCGGCTCCTCCATATTTTCCCAATTGAAGTTACCTGCTAGCCCCATTGAATTATAGAAAGACAATAGGCAATACGCCTAGCGAGTGCTATGTCAAGATTCTCAACACCTTAGGCTGTCCTTTATGGCTGGAGGGAGGCGTGCTCTCAAGGTGAGCATGGATCCCAATGCGCACTATCCCCAGATGTGCTTCCGGGTAGTGCACAAAACTTCGTCAGGAAACATCCCCCAGCCTAATTCCGCTCCTTGGGGAGATTCTTCTAAAACAGGGATGAGGAATCGTTTTTGATCCGTGAGCGAAAATTTCTAATGAAAGAAGTTGGCGGGCGATAAATAAAATTTGACTCTTGTATCTTTGTAAATGTTGTTTTAATTCATTACATGGTGCGATATACTCATGCATTAATATCTAAAAAAATAATATGCAACATTTTTATTGACTGCCACCATGGAAATTGGGATAGGGATATATTTGTGCATACGAATATATAACCCAGGGGGCGAAGGAAATTGGGCTCGCGGGTGAAATTTCGCCCTTGCCTAGGGCTTGCCCACCCCTTCTAAGGAGAACAATGGGCCCCTGAGGATTCAAACGGAGATGAGTGCCTTCCTTCCTTTCAATGGCCTACAAAGATCGCCATGAGCTTTTTCAGCCCGCATGCTGGAATTCAATAGCCTTCACCCATTGAACCACAAAAGGATCACAGTCGCTAGGCTTTTTAAACGAGCTCAGACCCATTGCAGCAATGCTCAAATGCCTTTGTAGGAGGACCGGGAAATCAAAACAGCAGTAAAGAACTCCACCATGACGTTCTGATGAGATGCCTGGGCAGAGAAGAACCATCCTTTCTTATGTTCCCAAAATTCCCGAGATCACTCATACCTATCGCGTCCCCTTGGGGTTTAGAGCGGAGGAACCTTCATGAAACCTAAGGAGCCAGCAATCAAGGACTAATATTAGCGTAACAGACAAGGAAGAATTGGACGCGGTATACGAAGTCCAGCATGACGGGTATGCGGCAAGGGATATAGGTCCAACGTCGAAGAGGATCCCGACGCAAATTACAAAACCGACAAGCCATTCGTAGGAGAGATATCCTGTCGGCAATTACGTCCGATTGTCTAACCAAGGATATAAAATGAATTGGGAAAAACCGCTTGGCTCAAGCGTAAAGTTCGAAGGCTAAGAAATCAACATATAATTTCAGTTGTACTTCAATTTCCACCATTATGTTCCGTGAGCTACAAGTATTCCACTACATATATAACATCCATAATTTTGCCAGAGAAAATCCAAGGTTTCAAAAGTTTGTGTACGATTGTAACCTACATGTTTACTTTCAATACATGAGAACATTAATTGGAGGGTCAAACCAAGAGAAATTAAAGAAAACAAGCAAGATCCTGAGCGCTTTTGTTTATTTCAACATTATCAAGGGACGAAGAACAGATGAATAAATAGTTTTGAAAGAAACAATGGAGATAGCACAAAAACAAAATACAATCGCTAACGTGTTAATAAATACATGACTATGACGGATTATAAAAAAAATGACGGTTTGGTAGAATGTATTGCTAACAGAAGTACAATTAACCATAAATAAGAAAACATTACACTAATTATTTATACTATATCGAGTATGCTGATTCAGAATCTGTAATAAGAATTGTTCAAGTACGTAAGGTTCCTGAATTACACACATACTCTTTAGTTACACATATGGGCAGTGTTGCTTCTGCTACCGTAGTGAGAGGATGTGTTGTGTGTGTTTCATTCCTGCTTTACACTCCTGCTTTATCACGTTGTCAAATTTAGCCATTATAGTAGTGGTGTTGAAACGGTATTTACATACAGTGATTAATTACATTTTTCTTTTCTATTTATCTCTCAATTAATTTGTAAATGAAATAAGATTGTACAAAAGTATATTACAGGATATATACAAACTAAGTTCAAAACATGAATAGGCGAGGATGTATAAATAGCCCAGACAACTTTTGTTAGATATGTGGAAGATATACTCCCAGCAACCAGCGGAAAAAAATAGCTAGAGTGAAAACTGCATACAATTATTATTTTGGTTGTAAAGTTGGTGACCAAGTCAATTCCTGGGCACCTAGCAAATCTTGTAGTATGTGTTAAACGGGGCTCACACAGTGTTAAATGGCAAAAGGAAGAGTATGCCCTTTGCTGTACCATTGGTGTTGCGTGAGCCAACAAATCATGCTTTTGATTGTTACTTTTGTATGACAAATATTGCGTCATTCTCAAATAAGAACAAGTAAAAAATTGTATATCCAGATTGTAAGTCAGCTATAAAACCAGACCCATAATATGGGGATACCAATGTCAGTTCCTCCATCAGCTAGTGCAGTTAAAGATGATGATTCATCGCCTGAAGAAGAGGATACAATGACAATCAAATGTATGAAAATGATTCTAAGAAAAGAAGATGAAGTTGATAAATCAAGAAAGATTAAATGATTTGGTGAGGGATTTGTCATTGTCAAAGGAGAACGGAGAACTGTTAGGCTCCAGACTACACCAATGAAATCTTCTAGGGGACGGTGCAAAAATATCTACCTCATGAATCAGCTAGAACACGAGCATTTATCTGATGAATGGAAACTACTCATGGATGCAAGCACTGCTAGCCTCAAAACTGTGTTGCTACACAATGGTAACAAAAACCCGCCAATTCCTGTTGCACCTATTGTTGGGATGATAGAGACATATGACTCAAAGAATTTATTTTGGAAGGTGTTCATTACTCGCATCGTAAGTGGAATATCTGTGGTGATCTAAAGGTAATTTTTTTACTTCCTGGACTGCATCTAGGATATACCAAGAATATGTGTTCCCTATGCCTATGTATCAACTGTGACGACAGGAATCAATATATTGTCAAAAAGTAGCCCGAAATTTCTCGGCTGGAAGCAGGCAACTCCCCGAGATCTATGTTTGTCTAAAGATAGCGCGCCGTGGCCTGAGGCTATTTCTCCGCCTCGTCAACCCATATTTAAGTCAAGGTTTGAATCGTGTTAGTATCCGCTTGCCATACACAAGAAGATACGTCACGATTCTCGATTCGTACACCCTTGGTTTGTTCGAGCAAAAAAGGCTAGAACTCTCCCCTCGTTGGACTCTGCCCCAGACGATTGGCAAGCTCCCTGCAACGGCCGCTCTTTCGTGGATACGCGCAAGCATTCACTCAACAAGAGCCCTGAGGTAAAACCTATAATTTTGCAATTCTAAACTCCCGAATTGCCCTTACCCTTCGTCGCTTCAACCTTCAGCATTACACGCCGTCGTCGCCCGCGGATCTTATTATAATCCGGTCTTCCCATATTACTAATCATGTTTGTATTTCAGCTTAACGCGGCCCATTTAAATACTCCATTTTAAGTTAAGTCATTAACCCGCGATAATCCCTTGGAGTTGTCCTTTCGACCGACCGACACCGAGTGTCATTTTTCATCTGACCATATATTTTCATTTATACCCACTTTTGTATATATTTAATATTTCCTTTTTATGTTATTAAACATTATTTTTGTCGTCTTCTTTAAATTACCTGAACCGCACTCAGCCATAGTTCAGTATTTATGGCCAATCTGCACACCCTTACTTTACTCTGATAGTTAAAACCCACGTACTGGGGGACGGTTTTCTTCACCTTCTTATTAACTCCTTCAATAACATTTCTTCTCTATATACCCCCCTTATTTTTTTATAACTCTTTAATTTAAAACTGCTCAATCGGTTCTGCCGCACCCTATATTTGGTAGTGTGAGATTTATTTATCAAAGCATCGCCCCCGCATTTAATTAGGGCATATTCTTTTCGTGTCCGTATTTCGGGTTCATCCAGATCTTTAACCCCGTCGTGTGCCTGCGGTCATTTGAACTTTCTTTCGGGCGACCAAAATCCATCATTACGCACAAGATGTCCTCTTTCAAGAAATTCAAATTACAAGGAGAATCCCTTGGATTAACGAGGAAAGATCTTCTTTCTTATATACAAGAAGAGGTAAGGAATGAATGAGGCGAGAGAAGAGCTCAGGGAGAAGAAGAGAGAAAAACAGCAAGAGAAGAACAAAAGAAAGCCGATAGAAGAGCTCAGAGCCCAGTCCACCTCAGTCAAGCTACCCACTTCGAGAAGATCTTCGAAGTCAATCATTCGGACATCGAGGCAGATGGTGTCGCCAACTCCTCCCCCTTCTCAGTTCCCAGCTCCGGGATATTTTGATTTCCCTTCCGTCGAAAGCCACGGTTGACTATTCCATTGTCAAATCTGAGCTTTTGATGGTATATAGCATGAGCTCTGACTTATACTGTTCTAAATTTCGTCATGCCCGAATTCAACCAAGTTAGTTCTCCCGTCAATTTAGTTACACCCTCCAGCGTAACTTTAATTTTTAGTTGGACGCTTCCAAGATCGCCCATGATTATGCGTTTTTAGTTGATTTTGTTATGAAGGATCAGTCATGCCATTGGCTTAGTTGCCTCCAGAAATCCGCACATTCGTGAATGACCGTAGATGCTTTACCTTCAAAGAATGGATTGAAGAGGTGGATGTCTACGCAGCAAGCCATAATTTATACCCGAAGGAAAATAAGAAGTCTCGCTCTTCATCCCCCAAGTAAAAAATGAGTAATCCACGGTTCCATCTTCGTAACTCCCATAACTTTGTCGAGGTATCGGGCCCATCTAGATCCAAAAGTTTTCCCCCATCGGAGCCGCAAGATATTAAACCTCTAATCACTAATCCCCCGTAGTCGTCCTCCCCAGGAGACCATTAGTTTGTTTTACGTGAGGAGTAGAAGGACACGTACGTACGAACTGCCCCCAGAACTCCCTGCTGCGGAATAACTCCGTTCACCAATTGAGCAGCACTCTTGCTCCTCCATCATCTCAACCTGAAATCCCAGCTTCTATATCGTCTTCTAGCTCCCCCGGACATCAGGTCAATTTCCTTTTTGAAAAAAGCTCACCAGGAGGTTTAAAATTCGAAAATAGAGACGTGAATGGCTGCCGAATCTTCACTCTCGTTCGCGATACAGGGTGAACCTATATCGTGCTGTCCAATGAACTGCTTCCCCCATTGGCCCGTGACCACAATAAGTTTGTGGTAGTCCATGATTACCTGGGACGCGCGAACCGCTTCCCCATTGTGAATTGCCACCTGGAATGCCAGTATTTTCCCGGCTGGGCTAAAGTGGTTTCAGCCCTTATTAAATCTTGATCGGTTTTGGTCGGACAGTGTCCCCAAGTGTCATACAACCCTGTTCCCCAGCCCGTTGTTACGCGAGAAGGCCAGGCAATGAGGGAATCTCAGACACCAGCTTCCCTTGAAGACCCCTGCGACTGTGATTTCAGCGGCGTCATGATCGAAGAATCAGCTTGAGAACAGGAGTGCGAGACCCGCCTTTCCCCGTTGGAAAAAGCACGGAGCCACGAGCAAGCCTCTCTCCACGGCCATAAAGCGATCTTTTACCTCGTGAAAGAATGCCTTTTGTACCGCGCCACCTCGGATTGCAATAACCCCGAGGCTCATTTGCTGTGTGTCTCAAGCTCACATATTCCGCTCGTTCTTAAAATCGCTCTTGATAGTGTGTTTTCTGGTCACTTTAGTTCCGTGATATTTGCCAGAAAACTACGGCAAAAGGAAGCATCAATCCTTTCCTCCTTCAGAAGGGACCAATCATTTCCGAGCCCTTCTCCCGCGTGGCCAGTGACCTAGTGACCTCATTGGCCCCATTTACTACGGAAAATTTATGTCCTACCCTCGTGAATTTTGCTACTCGCTTCCCCGAAGCAGTGCCCTTGAAGCGAATTGACAGCGTCACCTGTGCCGAGGCCCTCATATCCATTTTCTCTAGGGTAGACATACCAAAGTAGGTATTGTCCGACCGAGCTAAACAATTTACTTCAGAGTTAATGGATTATGTTGCGGGGGTTTTGATGGTAAAACCCCCTTTTACCACCCCGTTTCATCCCTCCGCAAATGGAATTTGCGAAGGATTTAATAGGACCATGAAATATATCTTAAAGGAGTTATGCACTGAGCAACCCCGGGAGTGGCATCGCTATTTGCCGGTGGCACTATTTGCCTACAGGGAGATTCCACAACGTACACAATGATTTGCTCCTTTCGAGTCACTCTACCGGCATAATGTGCGCAGGCCCCTTAGCATTCTCAACGAATTATTTTCTAATCTCCAGCTTGATCTTCGACGATGATTAGAAAGTGTGCAGAAATTTCCGATCAGAATGTGAATCTTAATTTAGAAAAGTACAGGACATACTTCGATGTCAAATCGAAGGAGAGAAGGTTCAAGCCTGGTGACGAAGTTTTGTTGCTGCTCTCCACCGAAAGCAACAAGCTTCTTAGCCACTGGAAGGGCCCCTTCACCGTTTTCGAGACTCGAGGGCCTGTAGACTACCTCATCAAACACCCACAAGGGAGAGAAACTTTTTCATGTTGAAAATGTACCACTGCCGCGCGTGCATAAATAACATAGTGACACTCAATAAAAAATCAGCTATGTAGGCTGATTACTCCATGGATTCACAGAATGCGATACAAGTCGTGTGCGTGGATAAGGATAAGGAGTATCCTCTCCCTACCTTGCCCGGCACAACCGAATTACTATCCACTGGCCTAGACGTTGACGCAGTGATGACTCCCGAAAAATAGTCAGCTGCAGCAGCTATTAAATAGGTTTGGAGACGTAATCTCAGAAATATTTGCAAGGCATATTACAGCGTTTCCAACCGATAAAGGCTGATGCAGTTCCGTCGGCTCCCCTTTGGCTTAGTAACGGTCTGCACTAATTATAATAGAATAACGCGCAGAATCCTGTACTGGTTATCAAATGTCACTTTCTATTTTTCCAACATATACGTTGCCACCTGTGATTGGGATCAGCACTTGGTCTCTCTCCAAGCACTGTTAAGTAAACTACGCGAGATTGGCCTCAAAATTGGCCCCAGCAAGTGCCACTTCGCCTATGATACAATTAAATATCTTGGTTTCCACACCGGGAATAACCAACTTGGGCTACAAGAGGACAAGGTCAGGGCTATAGCCAACATGCCCCTTCCGTGTAATAAAAAAACAGCTTAGATCCTTCATGGGATTCGCTTGGTTTTACAGGCGATTCGTCCCCAATTTAACGTCCGTTGTCACTCCCTTATGTGAGCTCCTCCAAAAGAAGTCTCCGGATCGCATCGTTTGGAATCCAAAGGCCACTTCCTATTTCCACTAGTTAAAGGGCAAATTGGCATCCGCCCCTATGGTTGCCCAACCCCAGTAAGCCGTTCAGAATCCGAACGGATGCAAGAAATGAGGGCATAGGTTGCGTGCTCCTGCAGTATAAAGACGATGGCGAAAGCTACCCTGTAGCTTACGCAGGTCGCAAGTTATTACCGCGCGAAAAGAATTATGCAGTCATAAAACTGGTGGAAACCCTCGTTAAGGTATGGGGTGTTCAGAAGTTAAAATGTATCCTGTAGGAAAGGAGTTCGTAATTGAGATGGACCACCGCCCTCTTGCGTATCTCCATAATGTCAAGAATAATAACGGGCGCATCATGCAATGGAGCTTACTCCTACAGGAATACCAGTTCAAAATATTGTACATTAAGGTGTCATACAATTGCTTAGCGGATAGTCTCAGCCGTAACTCCTTGGGTTGTAACCCCGGTTAATTGTAGGTTAGGAAACAACCCCATTGCCTTTATTGTGTATATTTTTAGGTTATTTTTATGTTTTTGTGTATATATTGTAAATTAGAAAAAAACAAGAATAAAAGAACCCGTCTTTGTAATGTAAATATTCCACGGTGTATATATTTGCATTTTCCATTTATATGTATCTATTATTGTTAATTTTTTTATCATTTATTTCATTTTTTTTGTTCCTTGATTCGTATATCATTAATATTTACTCATTAATTAACTAAAACAAGTGAGCCTATAATCAAATATTTACTGTGAATGTCAACTTCTTTCGTAGTTTTTCCTCTGATGGTCAATGTAGCGATTTAAATAAATTATATTCTATTTTTTGTATAAATATACTAGGATCAGTCAGTCTTAGATGTGTACACCTGTTCGACTCAGGTCAGGACTTCCCTTTAATTGTACCCCTTTGACTGTCCGTATGTAAAGTGCCTTTTTTTAGTCCATCATTCTCCTTTAATGCCCCTTTTCTCCACTACCAACGAAAAAAAGCGCCACCTTTCTGAAGGGGGAATATATGGAAGAATAGAGCCTTGAAGTCCACCTCGGACCCTCATAAATACACGTTGCCTCAAATTCAAAACAAAGAGCGTGACGAGCAAGGTTGAACGTGGCAGGAATCGGGTCAACGTGGCTTTATTGAGCACAGCTGTGTTTACTCGAGGAGACCCCCATCCTACGCTTGGGGCAATTTGATCGATAAAAGCCGTACCCAAGAAGCAAGAAAGAACTCGTGAGAATATTCTATAGCCCTCCTTATCTCGAATTCCTCGGCTGGAAGGAGGATATTCCCCGAGCTCCATGTTTGTCTAAAGAGCGTGCGCCCTGTCCTGAGGCGATTTATCCACCTCGTCAACTCACGAAAACACGTCACGATTCTCGAATCGGCTCCCCCTTGTTTATTCGAGCACCGAAGGCTAGAACTCTTTTCCTATTGGTCTCTGCCACAGACAATTAGCAAGCAACCTGCAACGGCCGTTCTTTTGTGGATTTGCGCAAGTATTTCCTCAACAAGCACCTTGAGGTAAAACCTATACTTTTGTAATTCTCGCCTACCGAATTGCCTTTACCCTTCGTCGGTTCAAGCTAAAACATTACAACCGCCGTCACCCGCGGATCTTACTATAATCCGGTCTTCCCATATTAATAATTTATGCTTATATTTCGGCATAACGTAGCCCCTTTAAAGACTCCGTCCAGAGTCAGGTAATTAACCTGCCACAATCCCTTTGACTTGTCCCTTCGACTTACACCGAGTGTCATTTTTTCATCTGACCAAATATTTTCATTTAAACCCACTTTGTAGATATTTAATATTTCATTTTTATGTTATTAAATATTATTTTTGTCGTCCTCTTTAAATAATCTGAAATGCACTCAGCCGTAGTTCAATATTTAAGACCAATCTGCACTCGCTTATTTTGATAGTTAAAACTCACGTGGGCGGTTTTCTCCCCCTTTTTATTAACTCCTCTTGCCAACTGGTCGGCCAAGCCCATCAGTGTATTTGTATATATATATATATATATATATATATATATATATATATATATATATATATATATATATATATATATATAATTTATATATATACCACGACACATACGTTAATTTATAAATAATGGAGGATCGCAAGTATAATGGGAGTGATTCTTTGTGTCAAAAGAAAGAGTATTAGAATTAATAGGAAAGAACTGGCATTGAGAAAAGTACTTATTAAGAATCTATAGTAAAGTTTTATTGAATTTAGTGGTAAAATGTTGAAGATATGGTAGTTTCAGGAATATTTTTTGTTTAGGGAGTGTTGTTTGTTTGGTTTGGTGAGAAAACATTTTTAATTCAGAAATTAGATGCATGCTCTCTGTATACAGTTTTTGATCCTCGCAAGTTTAATGTCCCAAGTTTGTTGGTAGTTGGTTTTCTGCAGACTGTGGTACTGTATTTAGAGCCAAATTTGTAACAAAGACGTCAAGAAAAGAGATTTTATTGTTTTGGGGGGTTTCATTGAATATTTAATATTACAGTGTTGTTGATTTATGTAATTTAAAAATAAAGGGGCATTATCATTGTGTTTAAAAATGAGGAAGGAGTCGAAACATATCTTTTAAACACTAACGGTTTTAATTCACGGGACACTTTCTTAACTATTCTTTTCATGGTAAGTAAGAAAAGTGTTGCAAAGCTGGGACGTAATGGAGCGCCTATGGCCATCTAATGTTGTTAAAGGTACATAATCTCATTTTTAATGAGATTCTCTACCTTTTCATTTCTATTTTTTGTTTCTTTTAAAGATTTGTCCCCTTTGTATCCAACTAATTTTATATATATTTTTTTTTTCCTTAGTTTCATGATTATCATTCTTAGTTGCTGCTTCACTATTGCTTAATTAAGTTTTAAACTTTCGTTTCTTAGTTTATTCGTATTCATTGATCGTTTGAATCACCTTTACCCCCCTATATTCAAATGTTTGTACCTATATTTTTTCACTATCATATATTTGTATTTTTAAGTTATATTGAACTGTTTACTTTGCATTTTGTTTTCCTGTCGGATCCCTTGCTTTTTTATTTTACTTACCTTTCATTTTTCATTGTTCACCCTGCCCTTACAAATTTCTTGTATTCCTATTGAGTGTAATTCATGTTTATTATTCACATTTGTTATTCTCGGTAATATTGTTTAATTAAGTTTTAAATTTTCCTTTCTTGGTCAAACTCGTATTTATGTATCGCTTTACCGCTTGTATTGAACTGGTTTTATTTTACTTATATTTTTTCAATATCATTTATCCGTAAATTAAATGTTAGGAACTACCACGTGGGTGGTGGTAGTGGCGACCTCGTCGCTGGCCTGACAGTGGGTCGGGGACCCTCACACCT